>CAMGYJ010000002.1:19823662-20157387 GCA_946122785.1 Linum tenue | reverse complement strand
TTATAATTAATTAAGTTGATCACTTCACCTCTCAATATATTGCATAATCAATAATGGAAATCAAATATTATATGATCCTTTTTCGTCTTATTATTAATCGTGGTAATCAATTTTCATGTGACAGAGGGGAAACTGAGCGGCGGGGTGAATCCATTGGGAGTGAAATTCTACAACCGGCTGATCGACGACCTCCTGGCCAACGGTATCAAGCCCTTCGTCACCTTGTTCCATTGGGACCTCCCACAGGCGCTCGATGATCAGTACTCCGGTTTCCTCAGCTCCAACGTTGTGTAAGTCACCGCGTACTAGGTCGCGATGTCTTTAAGACGTTCTCGCGTATTGTGCACAAAAGACTAACAGTTGATTTACTGTACACTACTCGTATTGTAGGGACGACTTCCGTGACTACGCCGACCTGTGCTTCAAGCTATTCGGCGACAGGGTGAAGAAATGGTGCACCCTCAACGAGCCCTACTCCTACAGCGTCAACGGCTACAACGGCGGGAGCTTCGCGCCGGGCCACTGCTCGCGCTACATGGGCAACTGCACGGTCGGCAACTCGGCCACCGAGCCCTACATCGCGGCCCACAACTTGCTCCTCTCCCACGCGGCCGCGGTCCAGCTCTACAAGTCCAAGTACCAGTCGGCCCAAAAGGGGGAAATCGGAATCACGCTAGTCACCCACTGGTTCGTGCCCAAATCTCCCAAATCTGCGGCCGACTGGGAGGCCGCGGAGAGGGCGCTCGACTTCTTCTTCGGATGGTATGCCCATCCTATTACTTATGGCGACTATCCGACCAGCATGAAGAGGCTGGTCGGGAAAAGACGGCCCCGGTTTACCTCGGAGCAGTCTCGCATGCTGCGAGGGTCGTTGGATTTTATGGGAGTCAATTACTATACTACCAATTACGCTGCCCATAATCCGGTCCTTCAAGGGGTCAACGCCAGCTACTCTTCCGATTCTCAAATCATATTCACAAGTAAGTGTAACATTTTTTTTTTTGTTAATGATTGTTGATTTCAAAATGCTAAATTACTTAGTTATGGTGTTGATTGTTTGCGTAATTAATTGCCCACTTGCATGTAGATTCCAAGGCTGGGGTTCCTATTGGTACACCGGTATGTTACTTGAATTATTATAATTTTTTTCAAATGTTTTTTTTTAGGCTCGACATGATTTTGTTTTTGTTATTTATATTACTTGCAGACAGGTCTGAATTGGCTGTTCATCTACCCTAAGGGAATTTACTGGCTAGTGCGGTATGTAAAAGAGAAGTACAAGAATCCCCCAATCTACATCACTGAAAATGGTATACATTCATACATATCCGGAATTTGAATTTCTCGTCGCATTAATATTATGAGATAGTACTGTCGTAGGAGATATGATTATAATTGAGATTAATCTGTATGATGTATGTACGTAGGTCTGGCCGATGCTACTAACGACACGTTGCCTCGGAGTGTGTTCATCAAAGATGGGATGAGGATCAAGTACCTCCATCTACACCTGCAGAACCTTCTCCTAGCTATCAAGTAATTTTTTAAAAAAACTTTGATCAAACTAATTAATATGGGTACATTCATGCATGCACGTTGTGCCTAAGTGTAATGTACAAATTATGTGCAGAGACGGAGTGAACGTGAAAGGGTACTACTCGTGGTCTTTGTTCGACGACTTCGAGTGGGACGCGGGTTATCAGGTGCGGTTCGGGATGATATACATTGATTTCAAGAACAATCTCAAGAGGTACCTCAAGTACTCGGCTTATTGGTACAAGATGTTCCTGTTGCACTGATCATCAACGGCACCATTGGTACCATTTATAAGGATGTGTTTGTACTTTGTAAGGATAATTGGTCATCGTATTACAATAAAGAGTTACGGTTTGTTTGCTTCATGAATTTAAAAATAAGGGTTTTGCAATTTAAAAATTCAAGGATTTATCAAAGATTTGAGGCATTATGGTTTTCTAACAATCCTTTTGTTTGTTGAGATGTTTTATTATGGATTTAAGGGTTTGAGATTTAGAACTTAAAGTCCATAATTACCATACTATCATTTTCTATTTGTTTGTCATGTTTATGATATGTACACAAAACAAAGACATTACGTACTAATAAACATAATGTTGTCACAAAGTCAATAACAATAAATGAGAAAATTTCGTTTAACTTTTAACGTAACAAATATTGGTTACCAATTCTTTGTCCTCCTTTTCAAAAGTAACATATAGTAACATAATTAGAACTGGGGAACAAAGAATTATATGTTCCATGAAAATGTCAATGGAAACTAGAACATAAGAAAGAGTATAAAAAATCTAACTCATATTTGCACATTAATTGAATATTTATATTATCTTTTTGTTGTTAATTAATTAATTATATTTATAATATACAATAGATAAATGTGAGCGCCACTTTGAAATTTTAAAAGTTGACTAGGATATATGGATAAAATTCCATCATGGATTTATGGCAAGTTACTACGAGTAGTTTGAGATGTGATGTTGAAGAACTTGAATAATTACGAAGCTATTATAGCTTGGTCATCCTACAAATCATATATGGAGTTTCTCCTTGAGAACTCTCCAATTCAATTTTTCCGGCTCTCGGCGCACAGTTCGGAAGGATTACTTAGTCCTTTATATATTTGGATGTTTCCCTACTAATCGATGGTTTGGTTTAATAGACCAATTAATTTGAGGTACTAATAAATAGCTTATTAAAATTCAGCATTCTTTTTAATGATTTATTAGCCAATTTTTTTAGTTATATTTTATTAACAAACTTATTGAAATACTAAAAATTTGTCAAACATTTTGTAACACGTCAAAGTAATAGCCATTATTCTGTTACCGTTAACTATTTCTTAACGGTGCTCCAACTCAACGTCCAACTCAGTTGCCACCTCATCAATGAATAAATGAGTAAACACTAATTATTAGCCAAACATTTCTCGCATTTTCTTTATTAATCAAACCTATTGAATTACTAATAACTGGCCAAATATTTTGTAATGCATTAAAATATTTGTCATTTTTACGTTATCGTTGATAATTTTGTTACTATATTCTTAGTTATAATACTAAAATTTTGGAATGTTGACCTTCAGTTGTCTCTTCCAAGTCAGTATCACGTTATCAAGTCAATATTACTAACAAAATTGTTAACTGAAAGTTAACATTTGGCTAATTGAATAATTATTAGTAATTAAATAGGTTTGGCTAAAAAAGAATGCTAAAAAGATTTGGCTAATAAATAGTATTAACCCTTTTATAATAAAATATTGAAGTGGTCAATGGTTGACCTGCTAATGTGACATTTTTTTACTGCCACATCAGAATATTCTTTCCAACTCAGCGCCACGTCTGAAAACTCACCATCATCAAAAGGAAAAGTCAACGAACAGTTAACATTTAGCTAATTAATAGCATTTTAATAAACTTGACTAATAAAAAAGAATCTGAAAAAGGTTTAGCTGATAAATAGTCATTACTCTATTTTTTTAATCAAGCTCCAGTACTTAACTTTAGTTGTTTATTCCTGCAATCCCTCTCGCATTAGGAATGGCAATTGTGATATCCATACCCGTTCATATCAAGATAGGTCAATCCATATGCAGTATGTAATTTAAATCGAAAAGATTAGAAATATTTATTTTTATTAGAAAATAAAAAGGTATAACATGATAAATTGTAGTTAAACTAGATTCTCGAGTCGAGGATGGAGAATGTCAGGATGTGTGAGGTCGAGAAGAGTACTCATACCTGCCCGCCGTAAGAGGTAGGTATTGCCCACTTTAAAACAGGTTAAATAGATTGAATAATATGGGTTAAGTCAAAATTGTCATTATGTTTCATGAGATGTTTGTAATGGCTTATGTAAGAATTTTTCATACACATTGCATAAAATACCATCTTTTACATGAAACTTATGTAACTTCTTTAATTATAAAGGTTATATGGTAGCAAAATAATGGGGTAATTTATACATGAGAGAACAAAAAAACGTATTACAATTATAAAGTGGGGGGCAAGTAATGTGGGAAGGGTCAAGGGTGAGAGGGTTTTGAACATATGTAATTATACTGTTGAATTAAATAGTGAATCTCAATCTAACTTCATGTTTTGAAGAAAAATGTTGAACCGGACATTTTAATTTTGAACGACAAAGAACTAAGATTTTTTTTTATTAGATTTGCAGGATGCTGAGAAACTATTTCAAAATACTGGTAAAAGAGGACATCCTCCTTCTCTTCTGAAAATTGAGGTTAGCGAAAATCATATGAACGACAATGGAAATTACAATTCTCATAAGTGAATTCATAGTTTGAAAGATAATCAAAGATGAGAAAGAACACATCTCAAACAATTATTGCAAATGACTTGGATGAGGTAAATTTATTTTGCATGATAATGATGTTTCATATTTGCATAAGTTTTGCCTTCAAATTTGTTAGCAATTAAATGAGGAGAATTACACAGACTCTTTTGATGGTAGAGGAAGTGGAGTCACTGATACTTATAACGACGTTGTTAAGAAGAAGACATCTATATGCAGAATCAATAATAAATATAGTTATGTTGTTAAGAAACGATATTGTTAAGAAGAAGCTAATAATACTCGAGACATTTGAGAGTGAAGATAGTAGAATCGATAATGAATATAGTTATGTTGTAAATAGTTAAGATAATTACTACTTATTGTTTATATCATGATCAAATGTATCCGGCCAATGGGCCGGGTTTTGTATCTAGTCTGTATTATTATAATTCCGATGTTTGGCCCGTTTGTGATGATAAAAAAACCTTATCAAATAGATAGCTGGCAGGCTGATTAGCGATAAGGGAATTGTACAAAATTTAGGATGGACTTGTTCTAATAATTTGAGTCATTGTAAAACATTAATAAAAGTTAGGGTGTGCCTACGGTGACATGCATGTCACGGTGACTTGCACTTTCCGGTCGACCTCAGTTAGGATTAGGTCGACCTCATTTAGAATTCGGTCGACCTCATATAGGATCCGGTCGACCTAATACGCCCCTGGAGGTGTATGTTTATCAAAGTCACGCAGCTAAAGACTCAATCGAAGAATCGATTGAGCTCGAATCAAGAACAACGCGTTCTTAATACGAACTTGGATAAAACGGAACCAAAAGGACAAATCCACACCTGGGGATAGCTCGATTGGTATAAAAGGGTAGTTGCTCGACCACGATTGAAGTGACTATTCAATCGATACACAAGCTCAGCAAGTTTGGAATCCACCAAACCCAAAACAAGTTCGCAAACTTGCAAAACCAAACGGTTTCTTTTCTATTCAATCAACTCTGAATTTTACAACGTAATTAGAACGATATTTAAAGGCAAATAAAACCTAATACAATCCTAATAGAACTAGAAAACAATTAAGGTAAAATTCTACACTAAAAAGGACACAAAATTCGGGTTTAAACTCCCTTTCTTGAAGCACAAGCAAGCTGCCAACAAACATTCAAAAGGCAGCTTTCGTACTAACTTCGCGCCTTTTGTTCGAGGCCTTCCAGAGCTCCAATTCTTCATCCAATTCCTTCCCTTTGTTCACAAACATACCTAGTTTCATGTTGAGGAATCCTTTGGACTTGAATCAGATCCATACTCCTCGAATTAAGCTCCAAAGTAGGCTTCACGAAACAGTTTCCAGACTTGACCATTTTCTGGCAGTTTTCCAGTTTTGAGGTAGCAACTTTGAGACCTTGGAAAACAACCTTAATGACATCATCTGGATCCAAAAAGCATACCATTGGAAACATGGTAACTTTATCTGTAAAACAAACCCTTAAAATTGCATTTCCACCAAGCCAATTGAGAGAACCATGCCTCCAAAGTATGTATCCTGAACACGGATTTTGACTTAGCCAAATTCTGCCCTTCTTCTTCCCAACTTCGATAGCTACTTCGTCAAGTAATTGTGACGTGAATGGTTGGCAATTTGGGATCATATCAGGCCCTCCCTCTTGAAAAAGTGTTGCCCTCAACACTTTGGCCTTTCGTTTCTCAAACCGTTCACAGAATTGATTCCAGATTGGATCGAATGTAGGCTGTTCGATCATCTTTTTTGGCAGAAAAATTACAGTTGTAAACTCACCTTCAAGCTTCTCCAGGGAATTTGAAGCTTGCAGAGCTGTTGGGAACCCTTCCTGGACTTGAAACAAACCTGACCCGACTTCCAATCTCACTTGAACACGATCAGCACAATTTCCAGGTCGCCGAGCTCCATCTCCGTTGTTGAGTCATTCGACCGAATTGGGGGTTTTCGTATCGACGATTTCCAGCCCGATTGAACCACTCCATGCTCTTCTCCAGGATTCCAACTGAAGTTATGGACCCATCCCCAGTCACGATTCATCACCATCCTCTTCAATTCCTCGTTTCTAGTTTCTGGCGGCACAAACCGCCGCAATGAACTTTGCCAGATTGAGGCTTTTTGATGCACAGCTTCATTCTTCAATCCATGGCACGAATCAGCTTTCTTTATCAACGAATTATACTCTTCGATCGATTCTATGCATCGAACGTCCCTGAGACGCGGCGAATCATGGCCTGAAATTTCCCCGCCGTCGTCCGAATTTAAATTTTCGGAACCCAGCAAGCTCAATGTCGAATTGGGCGTTTGTGATCCAGACCTCATCGCGATGAATTGATTGATCGTACAGATTCCTGGCACGTCCCTTGATGGTTCTCCATCAGCCAATTTGATCGAATCGATCTGGAACTCTCCAACCCATTCAGTCAATTGTTCTTTGTTCTTGAGCGTTTCCTGAGGAGTTCCAGCTCGAATTGGTTCCAACAATTGAACCTGATATGGCTCGAACCAATCCCACAAAATCATTCCAGTATGTTGTTGGAATGTTTCTGTAGCAGCGGCGTCACATGTATCACCTTTCGTAGCCACGACGAGATCGTCGTTCTTGCTACTCTGTTTTTCTGGAAAATAGCAGAGCGGTGGCAGAGTCGTCGAGGGAGGAGTTCGATCGTCTCCAAACAGCTCTGGAGCTTTCCCTCGCCTCTTCGTTGTTCCTCCAACTTCCAATGACGCGTTTATGGCTGCGTCGTGCGCCAACTCTCCCCCTTCGTCGCCGTCTCTCGTGCTCTTCCATTCCATCGAAGAACAGAGTTTCCCGGCACAAGAGTAGTTGATCAAATCACCAAGTTCTTCGATTTCTGGCTGACCTGGAGTGTTAAATTTGCGAAGATTCGCTCTTTCTCCCTCAAGTAATTCGCCAACAGCTGCAACTTTCTTCGAATCAACCTCTAGCTCGTCGACGTCGTCTGCCGAATACGTCCTCTGTCTTGACGGAGAAAAACAGAGTGCACCAACTCTGTTGGACTGCTGGGCTCGTCTTCTTTCGATGACAGCATCAAACTTCCGATTAACGTCTCGTCTGAGCTTCGCAAATTCAGCGTTGAGCATCGCATCAAAACGAGCCATAAAATCCTCCACAATAATATGCTCCATCTCGAACCTTCGAATTGAAATTCTCAAAACTTCAAAACCAAAACAGAATTGTTCCTCTGTTTCTGACGAATTCTGAATTCGTACGAAACACAGGCGCGTCTTCTTCTCCTTCGCCCTTGTGTTGAACGGGGCTCTGATACCACTTAATACGCCCCTGGAGGTGTATGTTTATCAAAGTCACGCAGCTAAAGACTCAATCGAAGAATCGATTGAGCTCGAATCAAGAACAACGCGTTCTTAATACGAACTTGGATAAAACGGAACCAAAAGGACAAATCCACACCTGGGGATAGCTCGATTGGTATAAAAGGGTAGTTGCTCGACCACGATTGAAGTGACTATTCAATCGATACACAAGCTCAGCAAGTTTGGAATCCACCAAAACCAAAACAAGTTCGCAAACTTGCAAAACCAAACGGTTTCTTTTCTATTCAATCAACTCTGAATTTTACAACGTAATTAGAACGATATTTAAAGGCAAATAAAACCTAATACAATCCTAATAGAACTAGAAAACAATTAAGGTAAAATTCTACACTAAAAAGGACACAAAATTCGGGTTTAAACTCCCTTTCTTGAAGCACAAGCAAGCTGCCAACAAACATTCAAAAGGCAGCTTTCGTACTAACTTCGCGCCTTTTGTTCGAGGCCTTCCAGAGCTCCAATTCTTCATCCAATTCCTTCCCTTTGTTCACAAACATACCTAGTTTCATGTTGAGGAATCCTTTGGACTTGAATCAGATCCATACTCCTCGAATTAAGCTCCAAAGTAGGCTTCACGAAACAGTTTCCAGACTTGACCATTTTCTGGCAGTTTTCCAGTTTTGAGGTAGCAACTTTGAGACCTTGGAAAACAACCTTAATGACATCATCTGGATCCAAAAAGCATACCATTGGAAACATGGTAACTTTATCTGTAAAACAAACCCTTAAAATTGCATTTCCACCAAGCCAATTGAGAGAACCATGCCTCCAAAGTATGTATCCTGAACACGGATTTTGACTTAGCCAAATTCTGCCCTTCTTCTTCCCAACTTCGATAGCTACTTCGTCAAGTAATTGTGACGTGAATGGTTGGCAATTTGGGATCATATCACGACCTCATTTAGGATTCGGTCGACCTCATATAGGATCCGGTCGACCTAATATGTTGTTTCAGTGTAAAAACAGTTCATGGTGCCTACTTTGGATATTCATATCATACAATTGGCTAGATGGAAATTGAAGACTAATGACTTGTTTTGAAGCTGGAGTGTCCCTCTACATATTGAAGTGATTGAGAGCTCGATAGGAAGTCCAGAAGACCATTTTTGAACCTCATCAAAAGGCTATGCCAAAACTGGGAAACTGCCTAGAAATGGCTAAGTCTGGAAACGTGTTTGTGAAGCCTATTTTTGACCTCAATTCGAGAAGCATGAATGCGAGTCGAGTCCAGGAGCCTCTACCACGTTAAATTAGGATGTTTTTATACAAATTCAAGGAATTGGATGAAAGATTGGATATCTTTAACGCTTCAAACAAAAGGGTCGAAGTTGCTACGAAGGCTGTTTTCTGGCATACTTCGAGCACAAGCAAGCTGCCAGAAAAACAGCCGTCGTAGCAACTTCGAGCATTTTGTTTGAAGCCTTAAAGATATTCAATCTTTCATTCAATGCCTTTCCTTTGTATAAAAAAATACGTAATTTAACGTGGTAGAGGCCCCTGGGCTTGACTTGCATCCATGCTTCTCAAATTGAGCTCCAAAGTAGGCTTGACAAACACGTTGCCAGACTTAGCCATTTTCAGGCAGTTTCCCAGTTTTGGCATAGCATTTTGGTCAGGTTCAAAAATGGTCTTCTAAACTTTCTATTGAGCTCCCAAGTACTTTAATGTGTAGAGGGACACTTCAGCTTCAAAACAAGCCTTTAATCTCCAATTTTCATCTAGCCAATTGTAAGATATGAATCTCCAAAGTAGGCACCATGAAACTGTTTTTACACTGAAACAACTGATTAGGTCGACCTGATCCTATATGAGGTCGACCGAAAAGTGCATGTCACCGTAGCAAAGTCCTAAAAGTTATATTTATTAAACGTTAGAATATAAATTGCCTAGCTAGTCCTCAACCATGCATATAATTCACTCAATAATGTAAGGCCATATTTATGCTTATTTCCCGAGCTACCAAGGTTGTGTAATAATTTCTTTATAGAAGAAATATTCAAACTTCTATACCTCGTTCACTACTTTAATTTATCAAGTGGATTGAGTTTTCAGTTTTAACTAGATGGTGATGCGGCGGGACGGAGATGGCCTATGAGCATTGGGCATGTATTATGTCGCGCTGTTATGGTGTTTTGATTGTATTATTAGTAATTTTTGTTAGTAATAATAAAAGTATTTAAGATGAGGCTTAATTCCTTTTATGATGATGTATTTAAGATGATAAATATTTATTTTTATAGAAAAATGGAAACTATTTATTTGAAATGGTATAGATACCTAGCTAACATTCCATGTATAATTGTTGAAAATTCTAGCCCGGGTGAAAAAGATAACTCTAAAGAGAAACAAAAGAAATACAAACTGGAATTCGCTTAAAAATTCATGCTTTCGAATCCCATAGTAGAAAATGACGACTTTCTAATAAGTAATAACCATATATCTTTATTTTTAATTGGAATCAACATTGAGCTGAAAATGGGGTTCCCTGCTCCCTTCTGCAAATGGATTTCATTGTGTGTAAAAACAACTCGTTTAGCATATGTGTGAATGGTGGACTGTGTGGATATTTTGGTGCTAAGAGGGGGGTTAGACAGGGGGATCCTCTGTCCCCTTACCTCTTTACTATTGCAATGGAAGGGTTATCTATGCTCATAAATGCTGCAGCTATTTCAGGACTCATTCCATATCATCCACAGTGCAAAAGAGTGGGTTTAACCCACGTTAACTTTGCTGATGACCTGTTGATTTTTTCTGAGGGGTCTGCTAGGGCTATTGTTGATGTCCAGAGTGTCCTTAAGGAGTTTTATGAATTATCTGGATTGCAATGTAACCCTAGGAAGTGTGAAGTGTATTTTGGGGGGTAGCTCTGTGGTTTTTAAAAACAATGCACTGGAGCTGTCTGGTTTCCAGAAAGGTAAGCCCAATTAGATATTTGGGGCTTCCACTTATTTTTGGCAAACTTTCGTTAGCAGAATGTGATAGATTGGCAAACTCAGCTATGCAGGAAGGTTACGGTTGTTATCCACAGTGGTGATGGGGGTTCTAAGTTTTTGATGCAAGTCTTTCTGTTACCCAAAAATGTTCTTAAGAGAGTGCATAAAATATGTACAGATTTTCTGTGGCATGGAGGTGAGGAGGGCAGAGCAAAAGTTGGTTGGGACAGAATAGCAAGACCTCGGAAAGAAGGAGGTTTGGGTTTGAAGGAACCGTTTACCTGGAATCAGGCTTGTACAATAAGGCAGATTTGGCTACTCCTAATGCAAAGTGGAACAATTTGGGTTGCTCGGATTATGCAGTATAAGGTGAAAACTGGTAGTATTTGGACAATAAGGTCCTCTTCTAGTATTTCGTGGGCTTGGAGAGGAATACTCAAAGTTCGTTCTACTGTCCAAACTCATTTTTCAGGGCAGGGGGCATCTCTTTGTTGGGATGGTACTTCGATGCAGTATTTCACTATAAGAGTGGTTTGGGAATCTCTTAGTAAGAAGTGGCCTGAGGTATTGTGGGACAAACTGGTTTGGGGGAAGGGGTATATCCCTGGACCTAGCTTTATTACTTGGTTGGTTTTGCAGGGCAGTATCGTAACACGTGATAAACTGCTCAAATGGGGTAAATTGGTTGATGATACTTGTGTTCTGTTCAACAATAGCCCTGAATCAAGAACCCATTTATTTTTCTAGTGTGCTTATTCACAGGAGCTGCTGGGAATCCTCCACTACACGCAGTGGTGTCAAGGGACGTGGCTGGACACAGTTTCTGCTGCTTGTCGGCTTAGCTCACAAAAGACAGCAGCTGGGAGAATGGTGGGATGGCTCTGGTGCTTATGTGTTTCAGGCATATGGAAGGAAAGGTGTAAGCGAGTCCATGGTGAAGCTCCTTGTAGTGCAATGGTGGTGTGAAATGCTATCCTACAAGACTTAAGATACCTCAGTACTTGTAAAGTGTCTACTAGAAGTGATTTACAGGCATTGGGTTTGGTTTGAGTTGCAGGTGGCTGATGTAGTAGAGGACTAGAGGTTCCTGTTTTTTGGGAATGAGAGGGAGATGTCCTCTCGTTCTTGCTTGGGCTTGGCCCAAATTCGTTGTATCTGTTTGCCTTTTTTAATGAGAAGAGGAAACTGATTCAACCCGGGGGGGGGGGACATTGAGGTGAAAAAGTTAGTGGTTCATAATTCAATTATAAATTCTCTAGACTGTTGGTAAGTCATGTATGGACCCGTTCATACTTGTGATTAGAATATATAAAAATAGTATACTTATTATTGTTAAACGAAGAAGGCAAAGAAAGAAATAAAGAAAGGGTTATGGAAGGCGATGAAAAATGAAATGAAGAGGAAGTAAATGATGAAAATATTTGGTCGTTTTTATACTTATATTAACTTTTAAATTATTAGTTTTATTACTGGTGATAAACATTGTTCTATTAAAATGTCATAAAAAAAATTCATACAGATCAATATCTTTATGTACTCGTATTCTATTTTACTGAATATGTTGCCACGTCACCGAATATAATGTTCTTTTAAAAAATGGTAATTATTATTTCAAATGGATAACATACATATTTTTTTGAAGTAAAAATCAAACATTTGACCAATATGTAAATTTAAAAAATTGTAGGTACGAAAACTCATAAATTTAAGATATCAAAACATAATTGTTCAATGATTTTACATTAAAATTAAATTTGGGGTATCAAAATGTAAAATATACATTATAGTGACTAAGTTGTAATTAAATTAAATTTGGAGTATCAAAAGCAATTATTTAGGCAACAATAAACCAACTTCACGTTTATATATATATATATATATATATATATATATATATATATATATATATATATATGGGCAGTTCTACGGTGCCCAGGGCAAAATCCGGGGTACGGGTGACCGGGGGCAAGGAAAATTACCAAATGCATCACGAAGCGTTTATGGTGACTTCTACGGACTTCAACCTAACTGTACCCGGTTTAATGATAGCGATTAAGAGGTTAAACCCTATGGATACGACCCGCCGCCCTAACCAATTTCCAGTCTCCCTTCTACGATCCCTCATTCGCCTTGGAGGGTCCCCTCTAACTCTAAGTTCGAAGTTCGATCATAAGCTGCCTATCAAATCTGAAATCTCCAACAAAATCATCGTTTCAAAACCCAAATCCTTTTATTATTTGATCCACATTCGATTTAGCTCCCTATCCAATCTCAAATCCCCAACATCATCATGTTTCATACGCCAAATCTATGTATCCACATTCGAAGAGAAGATCCCCATCCAATATGAAATCCTCACATAATCATCGTTTAGAACCCCAAATCCTTTTATCCACAAATCGACGTTTTGTTCATCGCCATTTTATTTCCGTGCGGAATTTACTCGCCTTTCTCTTTCTAACACGATTACGGCGACCATGTCTATTATTGTGTTCATCAAACTTTTCGTTTGCAAAAGAACCCTTGAAAGAGATTTGCTAACCCTAGGGTTCATGTCGCTAGTGCTTTGTCATCTTGTCTTATCGTTATTGTCATTTTCTCGAAACTTCTATCACTCGGTGAAATTAAGGTTTCCTGATATGCAGTGTTCGTCTCGCCCAGATGATTGAGGAAGGAGATGAAGAAGACCTAATTTGATTCGAATCAGATGGAGAGGTCTCCTTAATTTGTGTTTATGTATTAACGCTGCGTTTAGGACTAATTCTAGTTGGACTGGGTCTGATCATTGATTTTTGCAGGCTTTTAAATAACATTCAAACGTGGGCTTGTACATGGACCCATGACACCTAGTTTGTTGATAATAGATACTGAGTTCCGGATTGTCATTAGGTTGGGCCTTTGATAATTGTCTATCTCAGACTCTCAGTGGCGATTCTTTTTTTTACTTATTTTCATCTGCTTCTGCTTCTAAAATCCTGATCATTCATTGAGTTCACGCAATTTAAACATAATTCTGTGTTCCATCTTTTTTGGAATTTGGTAAATGCTAGCGTGTCTCTTTACACATTTAGCGGTACGAGGTAAACTACAATCCGCCCAATTTAACTCTTCATTAATTGAGATCCCATTCCACTCTCTCACCGATTTCCCCTCTTTATGCAATGCACTCGTACATAACAAACCTCTTGTAGACTAATTAGAGGCTTGTGGTTGGATACTGAGTGAGGATATTTTTTGAATTTATGTTTTGAAACGAAAGTTAGAGTTTCACTTTTGAAGTACCTATGTACTTTAGTTGGACAAGTATTTTCAAAATGTAAAATTTTATCAGCGTATAGGTATACGATTGTTGTATAAGGTGTTGATGTTAGAGGAAATGGGTACTGACTGCTTAGGGTATTAGGTTGTTGATGGTATAGAGTATATGGTATATGGGTAGGTTATAAGGTGTTGATGGTTTAGAGCATATGGTATCGATTGGTTAAAGGGTGAGGGTAGGTGTTGTCTTATTTTTTCTCGATTATATATTTTCTTTATATTTGCTTATAAATGCTGATCATGCCTTATTACTAAGACATAATTCGTTATATCTGCTTATAAATGCTGTATATCTGCTTATAAATGCTGATAATTTATTGTTTGATTTGAACCTGCGTGTTTTTGCTCCGAATGATTTTGTAGTGGCGTGGTAAAGACAATCCGTCCAATTTAACTCTTCATTAATTCCCCCTTTTCTTTTCTGTTTTGGTAGAATAATTACCCCTTTTCCACTCTCTCAGTCCCCGCCGAAGTTGAAACAATCCCCTGTGATATATTTATCGATCATTTTAACCCTTCACTCAATAAGAAAGCGAAATTATGCAAGATGGTCATCAATGTGATGTAGCTTAATTGGTTAATTGTCTCTTATTTGCTTAGTCAATAAAGTAGAGGTTTGTGGTTCGATACTTAGTGAGGTATCAATTTTTAATTTATGTTTTGAAAAGCAAGTTATAATTTTAATTTATCAGCGTCTAGGTATACGATATTGTATAAGGTGTTGATGGTTTAGAGTACATGGTATTGGGTTAGTGTATTGATCATCTCCATCCCTAAAATAAGATATTGTATAAGGTTTTGATGGTTTAGAGTATATGGTATTGGGTTAGTGTATTGATCATCTTCATCCCTAAAATTGAACAACAATTTCTAAACGAGGTCCCTACCGCCACATCATCAATTTTAGCAATTCATCACTTAACAATTTCTATTCATCTACATCCCTACATTATGCTAGTAATTGCCAAGGTGGGTTCCATTTTATATTTCAAAGGAAACACTTATTATAAATTGAAAGTTGGGGATGGAGATAGAAGAAGGTGTTGTTGGTATACAGTATAAGGTCTTGAAGGTGATGGACGTATAAGGGAGGAGCAAGGTGTTGATGGTTTAAAGTATATATGTTATTGATTGGTTACGGTATAAGCCTATAAGGTGTTCTTATTGTTGTAGAGTATATGATATTGATTGGTTCGTGTATTAGGGTTTGGTTTAGGGTTTAGGGTTTAGGGTTTAGGGTTTAGGGTTTAGGGTTTCAAGTTAGAATAACATAAACCAGATCAATAGAGTAATGTTGGTAAACGAAAAAGTTAGTTAATCTACAAATTCAGACTATTTAAAAAAGTACATCCCCATTTCCCACCGTCAATTCCTAAACTTTTCCCTTGATCCGATGGTGAAATACCTTCGATCCTCGTCGCGTGCGTGTCACCCAATCAGATATTGCCGAATTCGGAAAGTCGCTTTTGCCCATAACCAATGCTGGCGTTACCAAGGCCGAGGCAGTGGTAGGGACTGTAATTTTCAGTAAATGTGAAGGGAGGGAAAAGTAAAAGTAATTACGAGTCAATCTTTAAATTCGTTCCTCCTCCTCTCAATCCCTGAAAAGAACCCTTTCTTCCATCTTCTCAATATGAAACCCCGAAAATCAACTCCATCCGCCTCTCGTCCTCCTATCCCATGCTTTATTTTCGGGTGCAGTGGTAATGATGAGACTGCGTATTATTTTAGATCTCATTTCCTTTCATTATGTCATTGTTAGATCGTGACTGTTAAACTAAACCCTTCGTTGTATTGTTTCTCCTTTTCTCTCCATGCAGGGTCTTTGTTAGAGGCAGGGAGGGGAGCAATGACAATAAGTCGCCGTCTGAATATAGCCAGAAGAATCATCACATGTTGTTGCGATTCCATAATAGGTGTTGTGGAACCCTACTTCATGTGGTGATTCTTCTGTGCCATATTGACGCGTACTTGTTGATCATGCTCCCAAAATGTATACAAGATAGGAAAGTTGCCATATGTATAATAGGATAAAATAGTTAGGGAAAGTACAGCTTTTTGTTTTTGTTCGACTCTATGTAACATTTGTTTATGTTTGTATACTGTTTTGTGATTTTTTCTTCTGCTTCTCTCTTCGCTTCCATGGCGGCTTCCAAAAGTGTTTGAGATCTTCTAAATATGCGAGGGATCCTCCACTCCCAATAAAAATACTGTACTTTGTACTATTAGCGTTTGAGATCTTCTAAATCTGCAGGGGATCCTACACTCCCAATAAAAATACTGTACCTTGTACTTTAGCGTTTGAGATCTTCTATAATCTGGAGGGAATCCTACAGTCCCAATAAAAATACTGTACTTTATTTGTTGACTACTGACTCCATTTTTAGAAGTCTTTACGATTGGGCCAACCGGATTTTTTGCCGGATTTCGAACTCTGCTCCTCTGTAGCCACATGCTCTACACATTTAATGAGTGCTCAAAATTAGTGCAAAAAATACGATGTAATAATTGAATAAAAAAAACTAGTTCTCAAGAGTATTCAACTGAAATGTTGCACATGATTTATTTAGGGTCGTTTGGATGTGGAAATTTTAAAACGTTGAAATTTGTCTGAATTTCAATGTTTTACAAAACCAAGGAATTGACTTGTGGAAATTGAAAAAAAAAACTCACGTTTGGATAAGGTTTAGTTTGTGAGAATTGATGGTATGGAATTTGGAAAAAGAAGTAAGAAAACGTGGTAATGTCAAATTACTAGGGGGAGGTGTAGTATTCTCAATTACCATCAAGTGCTTACAAATTGCCATCAAGTGACCATTAATGAGTGCATAAATAAAACGACACCGCAAGAGCCAACAGTCTTCTTATATACCAAACGACTCGGCATAGGAGGACTTCCAGTTTCAGTTCAAGTTTCCAACACCGAGCAAATATATGGTCCCAAATGCCACTTTAGCAACTTTAATCGTTTGGAAGTTGTGATTCTTCAAATTGATGTATTAGGCCAATTAGTGTATTATCATTTGATGTATTGATTCAATGCATGTATTAGGAAAATACTTTGTTTGGAAGGGCAACGATGAAACAAAAAGTAGGGTAGACAATCCTTCATTAACAATCTCACCTTTTAGTAGAGATTTATAATCATTCATTTTGAGTGATTGTTGGTGGGCCCAACAAAAAGGTAATGCATGTATTCTAACTCAAAGTGAACCAAAAAAACGACTTCATCTTATCATTACATGTATTTGCTAAATACCTCACTTCAAATCTCAACCTCCAAACGACCCAAGTACTATATATCAATTGTGACCATGGGTCCTACTTAATTTTCGTTGCAATTCAATATTAATTGGTGAGTGTATTATATTAATTTGAGTGCATCTCTCAACTTGTTTTTTGTCGTTGTTTTATTCGAATTATGTAAGGTGTTGATGGTTTAGTGTATATGTTATTGATTGGTTCGTGTATTAGGGTTTGGCATTGCCAATTGCTAAAGGTTGGTTTAGCAATGGGATGGAGATGCTCTAAGGTGTTATTGTTGTAGAGTATATGGTATTGATTGGTTCGGGTTTAGGGTTTAGGGTTTAGGGTTTAGGGTTTAGGGTTTAGGGTTTAGGGTTTAGGGTTACAATTACATGTACCAAATCTGTAGATTAATTTTGGTAAACGAAAAGGTTATTTAATCTACAAAGCCAGTCTAAAAGCACATCCCCATCTCCCGCCGTCAATTCCTAAATTTTCGTTTAATCCGATGGTGAAAGAGCTTCAATCCTAACCGCGGCGTGTCACCCAATCAGATATGGCCGTTTTCGGAAAGTCGCATTTGCCCCTAACCAGTGCTGACGTTACCAAGGCCGAGGCAGCGGTAGGGAGTGTGATTTTCAGTAAATGGGAAGGGCTGGAAAGGCAAAGTAAATTTATGAGCTCATTTATAAATTCTTTAATCAGAGAGGGAGAGACCATGCTCCGAAACCCAAGAGGCACTCATCTCCTGCTGTTGTCCGTTCCTCCTCTCAAATCCCTGAAAAGACCCCTTTCTCCCATCTTATCAACCCCGAAAATCATCCCCATCCGCCTCTTCGTCCTCCTGTCCATGCTTTATTTTCGGGTGCAGTGGTAAAGATGAGACTGCGTATTATTTTAGATCTCAGTTCCTTTAGTTATGTAATTGTTATGACTGTTAAACTAAATCCTTCGTTGTATTGTTTCTCCTTTTCTCTCCATGCAGGGTCTTTGTTAGAGGCAGGGAGGGGAGCAATGACAATAAGTCGCCGTTTCAATATCGCCTGAAGAATCATCATATGTTGTTGCGATTCCATAATAGGTGTTGTGGAACCCTACGTCATATGATGGTTCTTTTGTGCGACATTGACGCGTACTTGTTGATCATGCTCCCAAAATATATACAAGAGGGAAAAGTTGCCATATGTATAGTATAAAAGTGGGAGGAGGGAAAGTAAATTGTTTTGTTTTTCAAGATTTGTACTTTTATTAGTGTTTGAGATCTTAATAATATATTGGTGAGGGATATTTCACTAAATAAACATACTGTATTTTATTTCTTGATTACTGCCTCCATTTTCAGAAGTCCTCTGTCGGCGCCCAAATTACATGCCCAAATTACATGTCATAATTTTAGTGGCCAAAAGTAAGTAAATTTATAAACAAGTAAAAATCCGATCTAATAATTCAATAAAAAAAACGAGTGAGAAAAATAATTCAACTGAAATGTTGCAGGCAGTAAATAAAACGACACCGTAGCAGGCAGTAGTCTTCTTATAAACCAAAGAGACACACCGTTAAAATGACACACAAGTAAAACGACACCGCAGATGGCAACAGTCTTCTTATAAATCAAACGACGCCGCTTCAAGCTGATACTGGCAGTCTTCACATAGTCCATTAGTCCTAATCCGAATAGGATAAGGACGTCCATCTTCACTCCAAGTTTTCAACAATCCTTAGTTTGCTACTTCTTGTAACAGGCCTCTTCTGCAAAATCGATAACGACGATTTTAGACGTACACAAATATTGGATGTAACTGCATTGTGTATACACGAACAATTATATCTTATTCTTACCCTAGGTTGCTCATAATCGTCGTCATCGTCATTTTCATCATCGTCATTTTCATCATCGTCATTTCCTGACCCAGTACATGTTCTTGCATTATGATTGGTAGAACCGCACTTACGGCAATGCTTTTGCCTTCTCTTCTGTACTGTTTCCGACTGATCTTGAGTGGTTGGAGGATCAACATCGTTGTCATCGCCACCGCCACCTTCTTCCGAAACACCATCATTCGGGGCATCACCGTTTGAGGTTGGCTTCACATAGCCAACAGGATGTGGGCATCGGGTCCTATAGTGGCCAAATTCCTGGCAATTGCTACACTGTCGTGGTTCTCCTTTCTTCCGTTTAGATTTTTTAGCCCCCGAACCTTTAGCTTTGACTTGTAATGGATCCAACAAAATTTCATTCGCCTTCGGCCTATTAATGCCGGGTATGTACACGTTGCCAGTGTCCACCATGTCCAACTGTTCACATAATGATTGAATTCCCTCACGAGCAATCTTGAAGCACTCACTAGATTTTGCCCCTTTTAACATTAGTTGTAAGCTGTGTTGTTGAATAGTACCATACCTGATTGACACAAGATTTTATACAAAGTGAGTAAAATTAATGTTCACCTAGCTTCGAACCAATACTAAAAAAATATAAATTAAAAGTGATAGTCATGGCAAACCTCAATGCGAAAAGTTGCGATTCATCTAGTCTGCCCGGTTCGTCCAAGCTCTCTAGTGTCTTCGGCTTCTTTGACCATCTTCGACGTACTAGGCCTTCAGGAAGTTCCAGTATGCTCTCTTCTTTCAGTACAAAAATCATATGACGACATGGTATTCCCATATAATTGTAGTGATTACAACTACATTCCATTGCAAAGGGTTCAACTGCGTACGTGACTTGAAATACCTTAGCCATGCCAGACACCTTGACCTTGTACACATGCTCAATTTCCGATCGCTCTGTCTCCAACCTTATGCAACATGCCGACTTTTCAACCTCGTCTCTGAATAAGAAGAATGCGTTCTTTGTGAAAAACGCCGCTCCACTCTTCTGAAGTGAGACTAAGACATTGCTTGTGATGGTTCGTTCTCGATGAATGGATTCAAAATCAGCATGACGCTCATTCTCCCTCATATCCCTAGTCCAACGATCAAAGTGAATAAAGAACTCAAGGAGATTTTTATCCTTCTCGATATAGTTGGCAAGTTGAGAGTTCAGTCCTTCACATCTTGATGTTGTACTCAAGCCTGCGAAGAACTTCGAACGCAAATATGCATACCCCCATTCATGTCTTTGGTCAAATAAATTGGAGACCCAATTGTTGTGCTGAAGGGAGCATTCTTCAACCACTGTTTTCCACTTTTCTTCGAATTCTGAAGGTTCCCAGTCAGCTGACACAAAATGCTTCCATCGGGGCAAAAAAGTTGGATGATTCTTCACATTTCTGGTTATAGTCTTGTCTATATGCCAGGAACATAGACGATGTGTTGCATCGGGAAATACTTTCTGAATAGCATTACGCATTGCTCTATCCCCATCTGTAATAACAGTCTTGGGATCTACACCGCCTAGCCTTCTCTTCAAAGCTCCCAACACCCAAATATAATTGTCCTCTCTCTCGTTAGCCAAGAAAGCACATGCAAATACGCAAGTTTGCGAATGGTGGTTGACACCTTAAAAAGTTCAAACAAAGTTAGATTATGCAAACTTCTAGGGTTATTTTAGCATGCTCGGGATAATTCTATGTGTGAAGGAAAAGTACCTGAAAAAATCACGAGAGGCATCTGGTAAATGTTCCTTTTGTAAGTAGCATCGAATGACAGTAATTCACCAAAGCATGCATAATCAGCAACAGAAATACTATCGGCCCAGAAAATGTTAATAAGCCGGTCGTCGTCATCCTTCTTTAGTTCAATAACGAAATGCTCGTCCGCGGTGCATTTAGCTTGCAGGTAGGCTAGGGCTGTTGCGGCATCACCTTCACTGATTTGTTCTTTCCTCTCTTTGTCCACATAATTATATGCATCCTTCCTCGTGTACCCCAAATTGTCGTAGCCTCCTGCTTCTGATACGGCCAGATTCACAATTTGAGAAGTTTTCATACCTGCAGCTCTTCTAAAATTTATCGCTGCTTTGACTGCATCACTCATACGACGTTTCCCTTTCATGTAGTGTCTATATTCTCTCGGGATCGTTTCATGTGTGTGTACATCATCAAACTGGTGCACGTACCACTTCCCATCGACATTGTGTTGTTTAACACGCATCTTGGCTCTGCAGTTAAATCTGGTCTTCCCTCTTGCTTCTCTCTTTCGTTCTGTGCTCTTCATGCGCCTCTTTCCCTCGCCAGAGCATACATAGTCACGCCATATCATAACTTTGTTCTTATCACGACCAATGTCTGATTTTCTGATGTCGAAGCCTTTGACTAACCCGTAGTCCATGTAGAAATCATAGGCTTCTTCTGTATCATCGAACTTCATTTTTTTAATATCTTCAGGCTGTAGCAATAAGAGATCGGCGACATTATCTTCCTGGGTGGTGTGACTTGTTCCGGCACCAGCGTTTTCTTGGACTCCCTCCGACGTCAATACTAGGACTCCCTCCGACGTCAATGGTGAGTCTGCCTCCGACGTCATTGTCACGGCTGGAAAGTTTGGGGAGCCAAGGACGTAGATTACACAACCCTACTGGGAATGATGGCCGAATTAATGATTCAACGGGCCACTTAATAATTATCCCCATTAATAACACGATTTGTGATATCTTTTATTTTTGGTAGGAACGAGTTGCACTTTCTGTTCTTTATCTTAGTGATTTCTTTACCATTTTCACAAATAACGAAAATATTTAAAATGAAAAACCTTTCGTAGTAAAGCCAAACGCCAGCTGACTCTAGGTGTCTACTACGTGTATGGGGAAGGATCAAATATTAATATGAGCGAATATTTACTAATACCACTCAATTCTCTATTCAATCGAAGAAAGTATCTTTTTACTTTTAGGTTTAATAACTACCCATGTTTATCCCAAGTTCATGTACCTTAGACTAAACCCTAACTATTTTTCCGCGGGAAAAATATGGCGCCACAATTTATCCTAACCTTGTATATATAATTAACCTTCATCGGTAGAGCAATGGTTCCATATCCTTCTTTGCCGCGATTTTGAGTACAGAGTAAAGCTTAGATTACAGGCACAACATGGAAAATAGGAGACTTACTCGCTCTTCGTCCAAGCTCGTGGTATGTATAATAGCTCTTTTTACCATTGAAATTCATTCTACTTAATTTATTAATCGCAGGTTCACTGTCATTGTAGGAGACAGCCGAATTTGTGACTCCAACAAAGAAACCAAGGATACCCAAAGGCAAAGGTGTAAGCACTCCACCCACTCCTGCTTCAGTCATCGTTTTTATTTCGGACGATGAATCTGACTCTGAGGTCACACCAAAGAAGCCAAATGGAAAAAGTATTTGTCTACCTTCTGTTGACAAGGTAATAAAGGTGTCATGTTTGCCATTGAAGTGTTCTTTGCCGTTATTCCGTCATGACGAATGCATTTCAACTCGTGTTTTTTGTGGCACCTATTCCAGGTTGTTTTGAAGTTTAAGCTACCTACCGCTATGGAATACGATGATGAGCAAATCCAGCTTGCTCACTACATATTTTTAGCCCATCTGCCACTTGACGAAGTATTGGTCAAAACCTCCAACAACTCTTGTACGAGGAAGTCACTGTGGTCCTTAAGCCCTCGCTCATTCGTAGATGCTGATGTAATCAACGGAACTCCAAATTTTTTTTTTACATGTCCACTATCAATGCTTTTCTACATAGAATTATTTTATAACAACTCGATAGTATCATGAAGTGTTTTTTGTCCATGTTATATTAGGTTATAACAGCGATGGCCTGCCACTTGACTCTAGAAGAGTTGTGGACAAATTCCAAGGACGGAAAAGGAGTGTGCTATCTGCCTGCTGAACTACAGGTTGTGTTCCGATTATACTTAATGACAATTTCCTCTCCCCCAAAAAATTACAACACATGTTTTTTTAACGTGAATCATATTGTGTTGACAAAATTTCAATTGTGCAACTACCACATGGGCAGGAACTAGTGATTTCATGTGGAATAACACCCAAGATGGCATTAGACCTATACCAATCAAAATTCCTTAGTCGAACCAATATGGTGAACAAGGTAAACTGTTCGTCTTAATAAGTATTACATGGTTTGCAGTTTATTTTTTTAATACGTGTTGACAATTTCCGCATATGTAGGTGTGTGTTCCGATGAGAGATAATGGCCATTGGTACTTGGCTGTCATTAAGTTGGACAAGGAAGAAGTCCATATCTTGGATCCACAACCAAATGAAGACCGCAATTCCTTTCGACTACAATCTGTTCAAACAATGGTAAATATGTGACATTGTGCCGTTATAACGCAACAAAATGTAAATAAATCTTTTTAAGTACAAACGTTTCTTAATTTGTACAGATGTGCTTTATGCAAGCCTTGTGGAAGATTCTCTATCGTGAACAAGGTCCGGGATTGTCGCCACCAAGGATTGCGGAGTTTTCGTACCCAACTCCTTCAATTGTGCAACAACAACTTCATCGGTAAGTATGCCCATTTTTTTGTGATATTAAACGACGACTTATCAACTTGGTTCTTATCACGCAATGCTTTTATTTTATGTAGGTCTGACAGTGGAGTCTGGGTATGCATGTGGATGTATGGCGCAAGCTGGGACTCCTCTTATATTTGGGTAACGACAATTCTAATTCCCATATTAGAAAACCACAATTGATTGTTATTTTTGAATCATGCGGTAAGCACCATGTTTGTTGATGTTGATAGCCATGCACTCAAGTGAGGAGGATGCAGATCGCTTTGTACCTTGTTCGAGAGCCCATGAACTACATAAGGCATATGGTGCTCACGGAAGCAAGAAGAGTTGCACCTCAAGTTGAAGCTGCAGTGGAAGAGTACAAGACAACCCATGAAAAGAGGAAAAAGGAAAGAGAAGAGCACAAGGAAACCCGGTCAACGAGCCCAAAACAACCTGATTTTGAGTTCTAAGTTTTTGGTTTTGATGAAGGACAACAGTTATGTTTTTTTTTCTCAGGATGATGGACAACCGTTTTTAATTTGTTTCGGTGAATGCTTATTATTTTTGGCTTTTATATTTGGTTTTTGGTTTGGTGAATGCTTTTTATATTTGGTTTTTGGTTTGGTTTGGTGAATGGTTTTAATATTTGGTTTTTGGTTTGGTTTGGTGAATGGTTTTAATATTTGGTTTTTGGTTTGGTTTTTGGTTTGGTGAATGCTTTGTATATTTGGTTTTTGGTATTGTGAATGCTTTCTATATTTGGTTTGGTTTGGTTTGTTTTTTCGTGGAAATGGCAAAGGGACTTCACCAAAATTCCACCTTCCAACTTGTGAGTGAGGTTGCGTCTGTTCAAGGCTTCAAGCCATTGTATCTTGTAGAGAGGTTTAATTGGGATCATGTATAGTTAAACTGATTGGCTCCCAATCGTATAATTAAATTTGCATTCATGTATAGGTAACCCAAAAGGTAAAACTGATTGGAAGTAGTGATTTACATTGATGAGGAGAGTGGCTTAAGTACCAACTCTTGAACAGATTGAAGCTACAAAGTAGGAGCCACTAACCCACTAACTAAAACTAATGACGTTACTAACTAATAATAATAAAATTAATTATTTACAGAAATTGAATTTATGCACAGCCCTTATCATTCCATTCCTTGAATTTCCACCAACGATGTTTTCACTCCCCTTTTAGTCAGAGAATTCATTGTAGTAATAAATACAATAAAAAGGCATACATAATTAATGGATTCTTTATTGTGTATAATTAAAAGGATATTTTACTATAAACGAAGCATGATAGATCGACAGGGGGATAAAAGAAGCATGAGTCTTGATGAAAAAGGGGGAAAAAATCACCATAGATAAAAAATCATTATAATCAACCTAATTGGAACTGCTTAGAACAAAAGCGGATTAAAATCTCCCCCAATGAAATTCATTTGCAATTTCATAGGTAGTCCCTACTTCCACTTCTATAATTTTGACAAAACATTGCAATTTCATCAATAGTCCCCACTCGTGGGCCAATTTCAATTGCAACCAAATTTGCACCCTTGCAATAGCTTCTCACATCATAGCAAGTGTAGGATGCAATTGCACCTCCTTGCTTAGGAATGACCATTACTGCATCTCGTCACCTGTCTTAGGGAAATTAGCCATGGCAAATTCACAAAATACTGCATGCATAGAAAAATATTTGTCTGGATAATTAAAAAAAATGGGAGACTTTCCTAGTCAGATGATGTACTGGCTCCCCTCAGTACCTGACAGTTTTGAGTGCTGGAGAAAAAGACTGGAAAAAAAAAAAACAACGAAGCCTTAACAAAACACATCCAATGCTGGCCCCTTCACTGCTCCATCCCGCCCTGCACTGCTCCACCCCGCCCTGCATCAATCGACTCTCATGTAAGCCGAGGACGTTTGCTTGAGGATGCCTCAGGGGTCTCTTCATGCTCCGTATGCCGAAGTTCATGAAAAGTATTGGTCACTTCGACGATACGGTAGACTGGCAAATAGGCGGAATGGTCCTCCCTAGCATAAACCCCCATATCCATCCCAACCCTTCCAAGAAAGGTGGTCAAGAAGGTGGCATATGGAAAGGCAGTGTACCAGTTTTCCCCTCTAGGAGCCGCCTCAACCATGTTCACGCACATGAGAGATGCGAGGTTAAGAGGAACACCTCTTTGAGCTTGCACAAGGATAAACAGGTCAAGTGTACGAATTATTGAATGACCTCTGTACCTTGGCATGAAGCAGTTGACGATCATCCAATGGAGGAATCGAAGAGGATCTGGGAGGTAAGAAGCCTGGATCTTCCCATTCGTCAGTTTCCCCAGTTCAACTTCAAAATCAAAATCGTACAGCCGCCGAAGATCGCTTCTGCTATCAATGTGGTGTCCTGCGGCGGGGAGATCGAGGATCTCAGCAAACTGATGAGGCTGGAAGCAGACTCTATGACCCAGGAAGACCGACACGAGATGAGAATCGGAGGGACCAGACAGCTCTAAATTGTGGTAGAACTTCCTCACCACATGCGGGCAGTAACTGGTGCTTCCTCGACTCCGGAGATCGAAGAACTTTTCCCAGCCAAGATTTTTAATTAACTTCTTAACTTCTTGAGGGAAAGGACTCATGTTGATGAACTCGTACTCGGCCACAATAGTCGTCTTGCTCGTGAATGAAAGATAGTCCGCGAGACTTGTGGTGGTTCGGCAGTCGTCGTTTGATAGAGTTAGAATGCCCATGTTTGCCATGGAGTCGGAGGAAGAAGGAACAAGGGAAGGTGAAGATATGGAGGGAAAAAAAATTGTAGGGAAAGAGAGATTGTAGGTGTAAGAAAAAGTGGGGGTTGAGTGTGGAGACGTGTGATGGAGACGGTTGAGTCTGGAATGTCAAGAGTTAGAAGATATGGGAAGATATGTAGCAATGATGATGTTAACTCGTGTAGGTTAAACTAGGGTAACTAAATCTAGTTAAACTAGGGTTGGCGCTGATACCGCAGGAGAAAACTAATGGGCTCGCACGTTCCAGGCCCAATTTTGAATATTTCATGGGTCATGTACAAGCCCACGTTTGAATGTTATTTAAAAGCCTGCAAAAATCAATGATCAGACCCAGTCCAACTAGAATTAGTCCTAAACGCAGCGTTAATACATAAACACAAATTAAGGAGACCTCTCCATCTGATTCGAATCAAATTAGGTCTTCTTCATCTCCTTCCTCAATCCTCTAGGCGAGACGAACACTGCATATCAGGAAACCTTAATTTCACCGAGAGATATAATCACAATAACGCTAAGACAAGATGACAAAGCACTAGTGACATGAACCCTAGGGTTAGCAAACCTCTTTCAAGGGTTCTTTTCCAAATGAAAAGTTCGATGAACACAATAATAGACATGGTCGCCGTAATCGTGTTAGAAAGAGATAGGCGAGGGGAAATACAATGGCGAAGAAGAAACAAGACAAATTATTTTTGGGAAATTCAATCTACTTCGAATGTGGATGGGGGGCTTCTCTTGGAACTGTGAAGGGGCGTCCCTCCAAGACGAGAGAGGGATCGTGTAATTGGTTAGGGAGACTGGAAATTGGTTTGGGCGGCAGTGGGTCTACCCAATTGGGTTTGGGTCTTAATCCATTTAATTTAAACGGGGCAGTTAGTTGGACTAGGATGAAAACTAACTTAACGCGGAGGAGGCTTTTTGTAATTTGTTTAGTTATTTAGTGGCGCAGCTAGGTTTAACAAACGTGAGCCGTGGAGATTGAAAACGAACGGTGAAGATCGGCCAAGGTACCCGTACCCGGGTTTTGCCCTGGGCACCGTAGAAGTCACCATATATATATATATATATATATATATATATATATATTAACTTGGAGTATCAAATGCAATTATTTAGGCAACAGTAAAGCAACTTCAACGTTTATATATTATTATATTATTATTATTATTATTATTATAACAGTTTCTTCGTATCATTTCATATTGATCGAATCGGGTTCCCTATACCAAACATAGAAAATTGGCATCTTCTAGCTATTATAATTATTATTATGATTATTATTATTATTATGAGATATCATATCAGCTGGGGCTCAGATCACTGGCCCGGTCATACGCGACAAGCTGATCAGTAGGCAATAATTGAGGAACTACTGCTAATAATGATATTAATTTTGTCCAAGAGCATCTTTTTGGACCCATTGATCATAGAAATATGTATTTTTTTATTTAATATAAATATGTAATTAGCATCCAAAACTGTTTTGTCCTCAAAATTGATTGTAGACTCAGATATCATGAGAATGTCATACAACTACGATGGTCATGGGTGGGTTTGAGATAGATTTTTCTTACTGCCAGATCTAGAAATTACATTAACGATATTCAACGATAAAATAAAATCATCAAGAATTGTCAAATAATCTTGAGTTCAAATACTACCATTACTAAAATAAAAATTTACAAAGGAATTTTGTCTCAAAATTGAAACAAGGTTTGTCAATTGACAAGGTTAGGCCCAACCTAGGTCCACCCCTGATTCTTGTAAACCATTCACATTCTCATTTTCAAAAAACTAAACCATTCATATTCTCCTTTTCAAAAACTAAATTCATACGTTCTACATATTCACTCAAAAGAGGTTCTAGAGATTTTTAGATACACGCTATGTATATTCTATGTTATTAACTTATTATACATAGAATTAATACAGTAAAGCTAACTAAACATGCATCTTTCCGTTACAACATAAAAATAGAGCAAATAAACTAAGTCAACAAAAATATAACCATTGTTAATTCAAATTCAAACATCCAATTCTACAACACCTATTAGTTCATTAGACAATCACTATTGTTAGCATCCAATCATTTTTTTATATACATATACTCTTTTTGGGACGGGTATGAATATGAGACGGGAGAGTCTAAAACCGTATCCACCTTCCATTGAAAGACAGAGGACCATCTTCTCCCAATTCACTGTAATGGGAGATAGCTGTCTCGAGTGACATAAAGGCCGGTGACAAGGATCGCCCTGTGTGGCACATTTGAGTCAATTATTTTGTGAATTTTACCCATAGATATCACTGGGAACTTGTGGGAGATGCAGTGCTGAAGTTTGTACAGACATGTTGGGACCAGCCAGCCAGGGTGAAGGAAGTGAATGACACGATTGTGGTCCTCATCCCGAAGGTGGCGAAACCAGCTACGATCGACCAGTTCCAGCCGATCAGTCTCTGTAATGTCTCGTACAAGATGATAACTAAGTGCCTGGCAGAAAGAATAAAGCCTCTCATGCCTCGCCTGGTGCATGAGACTCAAACGAGTTTTGTCCCGGATCGACACATTACTGACAATATCTGTATTTTGCAGGAAGTTGTTCATTCGATGCGGGCCAAGAAGGGTAGAACAGGCTGGATGGTCCTTAAAATTGATCTTGCCAAGGCCTATGACAGGATCAAATGGAGTTTTGTTAGTGACACTCTGCAGGCAGTGGGAGCTCCTAGACAGTTTATTGATCTAACGTTGAGCTGCATTTCTTCTTCCTCCATGCAGATCCAGTGGAACGGGGGACTTACAGAGCCTTTTGAACCTTCCCGAGGCCTTCGACAGGGCTGCCCGCTGTCCCCATATATCTTTACTCTTTGTATGGAACGGCTAGGACATATTATTTCGAAGGCGGTGGAACAAGGCGAATGGAAACCAGTGCGCCTCTCCAGCCAGGGACCTGCACTGTCCCATCTTTTCTTCGCCGACGATCTAATCTTATTCAGTGAAGCATCCACGAGCCAGGCTCAGGTTATTCTGAGGTGCCTTGAAGAATTTGGGGCGGCGTCGGGTCAACAGATCAGCAGGCCAAAGTCTCGGGTGTTTTTCTCAAAGAATGTGACTGCAGCAGAGGGAGTAAGGTTGAGTACCACGTTAGATATCCCGGAGACCAAGAACCTTGACCGTTATCTGGGGGTACCAGTGATCCACGACAGGGTGTCAAAGGCAACATACACAGAGTTGATCGATCGGATTGACTCGAGACTAGCAGGTTGGAAAATCAAGTCATTATCCTTGGCGGGCAGAATAACTCTTGCACAGTCCGTTTTATCCTCTCTCCCGGCGTATACGATGCAGACCTCCTTCCTGCCGGCATCGGTGAGGGAGTACATTGATAAAAAGATCCGAGGGTTTATTTGGGGAAGCTCGGAACAGGGAAGGAAGATTCACCTTGTGGACTGGGACACAGTTTGTAAGCCCAAAGAGGAAGGCGGGCTGGGAATGCGTAGTGCGACGAGAATGAACCAGGCGTTCATGATGAAGATTGCTTGGAGGTTATTGACGGAGCCAGATCAGCTATGGGCTCGAGTGGTGCGGGGTAAGTATTTGAGGTGTACGGATGGCGTTTGGAAACCGCGGAGGACAGGGCGTATGTCAAATTTATGGCGAGGAGTGTTGCACGTCCTCCATTACATTCCGAAAGGGTTGATGTGGAACATCCAAAGTGGCTCCCAAGCCAGGTTCTGGACAGATACGTGGCTCCAAGATGGGCCACCTCTTATTGATTTCGTGAACGAGCTCCCAGATGAAGCACGCGAACTTACGGTAGCAGATCTGGTCCTAAATGGGGAGTGGAACCTCCCCTATATCCGAGTGTTCTTACCTAAAGCAGTGGTGTCGCAGTTGCTGCTCCACCCGGTGCCGAAAGGAAGTGCTCCAGATACGCCGGTGTGGAGGCTTTCCCCGACTGGCCTGTTCACTATCAAGTCGGCGGTGGAGCTTCTTGGAGAGTTGGAGGAACCGGGCCATCCGCACCCGGTTTGGAGGAGGTGCTGGCGAATCGAGGGCCCCCAGCGCACCCGATCTTTCTTCTGGCTGGTGTTACACCAGCGGCTGCTTACTAACGCAGAACGTTGCAGACGACATTTAACGCAAGATGCGGTGTGTCCGGTATGTGGTGGAGGGCCAGAGACGACGTTGCACTGTACTACCTCGCCGGCCGGAGTGAAATCATTGATGCTAATCTGTTCGCCATCTTTTCTTGGAAGCTCTGGAAGAACAGGAACAAGTTGGTGTTTGAGAAGACGCTAGCATCGCCTATAATTTTGGCTCGACAAGCAGAGAGGATGGCACGGCAAAGTAGCCTAGCTATGGGGAAAGCTCAGAAGGTGGTAGAGCAGCAGCAGCGGAAGTCCACGAGCCTCATTAATTGGCAGAAGCCACCACCAGGGTGGGTGGCGTTGAACACGGATGGTTCCGTGGTATTAGCCTCGGGCAGCGCCTCGGCAGGGGGAGTGATCAGGGACAGCAGCGGTCAGTTCATGAAGGGGTTCTCGGTCAACCTAGGGGGTGGATCTATTACACATGCTGAGTTATCTGGCATCGTGAATGGGCTTCACATTGCTTGGGAGTTGGGAGTGAGGAATGTCTGGGTGCAAACGGACTCGAAGACGGCTGAGTTGATTATACAGAACGAACGCGCAAACCACCCGCACAGCACATTGGCTGCAGCGATCCGGCGTCTGCTTGATCGAGATTGGGACGTCAAGATTAGTCATGTGTTCCGTGAGAGCAACTATGTAGCTGATTTCATGGCCTCTGTTGGCCATTCTTTGCCTGTTGGATGTCATATTGTGGATGACCCAGGACCTAGCCTGAGATACTGGCTCTTGTTCGATGTGTTAGGGGTTCAAACACCCCGTTTTATTAATGATTAAGGGTTAGGGCGCCCCTATGCGCTCTATTTTTCACCAAAAAAAAATTCATACGTTCTACATATTCACTCAAAAGAGGTTCTAGAGATTTTTAGATACACGCTATGTATATTCTATGTTATTAACTTATTATACATAGAATTAATACAGTAAAGCTAACTAAACATGCATCTTTCCGTTACAACATAAAAATAGAGCAAATAAACTAAGTCAACAAAAATATAACCATTGTTAATTCAAATTCAAACATCCAATTCTACAACACCTATTAGTTCATTAGACAATCACTATTGTTAGCATCCAATCATTTTTTTATATACATATACTCTTTTTGGGACGGGTATGAATATGAGACGGGAGAGTCTAAAACCGTATCCACCTTCCATTGAAAGACAGAGGACCATCTTCTCCCAATTCACTGTAATGGGAGATAGCTGTCTCGAGTGACATAAAGGCCGGTGACAAGGATCGCCCTGTGTGGCACATTTGAGTCAATTATTTTGTGAATTTTACCCATAGATATCACTAACCAATCGATGCATGGATTCACAGCATTAACTAGGTCGAGAGCGATCGACTACCTACCGTTTTTGGGTTTAATTGCCATCCTACACATAAGGGGTAATTATCATAAATGGTCACAAACTTATTCACTTTGTACAAAACGGTCACAATTCTTTAATTTTGTACGTTTCGGTAATATATGTTTGAGCAAATAACAAAAAGGTCAATCCGTCCAATTCCGTCAAAAAATCTGTTACTTTTGTCCAGTCAACATGACACGTCATCAAATATGTTAATAAAAAAATAATTTAATCATTCGAATTAACCACACAACCCTAACCGGTTCAATAGCACGGTTATGTACCCACCCGGCCGATTCCTTCAATTTGGCTATTAGCAGCCGTAGTAGAAGCGACAGACAGGTCGCAGTCGCAGGAGTCATCGTTCGGGAAGAGAGCAAACTCGACGACGGTGGACTTCTCGGGTTCGCTGTAGAAGAGAGAGGAGAGGCGCACCACTCCGCCATGGAAAGAGGAGAGCCCAGTGGACGTCCACGGATCTGCACGCTTCCGCCACCGGAAATCCCCTCCTCCCTCCGGCAGAGCTGGTAGACGAGGAGCATGCTGTATAAGCCGTTTGATCATATGGATTTCCTGAAGCTAATGGAGAGAGATGTCGGGAAGGCATATTTTGGGGATGAACTCAATGCTCCCTTCTCAAGGCTTATTATGGTATTTTCCTTTTGATCCATTATATCCATCACGTTTGTGGGGAATTAGTGCTTAATTACTTGGCCTTAACAGTGCATCGGTACCTACCATTCAAGGTCTTTCCTTGGCGGAGCGGCGCCTCTCCCTCCATTTTCTCCAGCGAACCCTAAAATCCCACCGCCGCCGAGTTCGCTCTTCTGAGGCTGCGGCCGTGGCCCGTCTGCGCTTCTGCTACTATTGCTAATAGCCAAATCGGATGAATCGGGCGGGTGGATACGTAAGTGAGCTATAGAACCGGTTAGAGTTGGAAGGGTTAATTCGAATGATTAAATTATTTTTTTTTTAATTTATTTGATGATGTGTAATGCTGAGTAAGCAAAAGTAACGGATTTTTAGACAGAATTGGACGGATTGACCTTTTTGTTATTTGCTCAAACTTATATTACTGAAACGTGCAAAATTAAAGAATTGTGACCGTTTTGTACAAAGTGAATAGGTTTGTGACCATTTATGATAATTACCCTACACATAAGTGGATGAAGTTGTACTATTTCATTGAGTTGGACATCTATATAAAGCTGGCTGGCTATAAAAAGCCCACAAGCCCACACTTGAGAAGTTTACGATCCATGGCAGCGAGGGAAACCAATCCGAAAAACTGTGTAGGCTTTTAGAGCTGCGCTCAACTTAATTCAAATAAGCATATCCACAATGTAGTTTAGGCCCATAGGATGAAGGAGTAGCAGATTTAACCGAAAATAGGCCCAAGTTGTTAAACATGCAAGTGTAACTAATCTGGAACAAATTGTTCATAATATATAATAAATTAAGGGACCAAACTGTAAATTTTAGAAGTATAAGCATCAGTTGGACCGGGAGTAATTATTATACTGAATCGTCGAAACTCCTACACGGAAAGGGAGGGAAAAAGAAAAGAATACCCTCAAAGAGTAGGCCTTGAATTCCTACTCCTAGTCCTTGCGGAACTCGGATTCCTGAACTGGATCGGAAGAGGAAAGCCTTGAATCTCTGCTCTTCTGCGATCCTCAAATTCTATAAATTTACCCCCAAGCTCTGCCAATAGCTCCCACACATTCGATTTCACCTTCAACTTTCATGGGCGTTGATTCACAACCACCGTCCAAGAAGCTGAAGATGTCTCCGGAGAACACTGCCCTCCCGGCGCCAATGTCGACGGACGAAATCAACAAGAAGAAGAAGGCGGCCAACAGGCTGGTCGTCGACGAGCCACCCACCGCAGGCGCACACGACAACACCAGCGTCTTCCTCCACCCATCCACCATGGAGCAACTCGACATCTTCCACGGCGACACAATTCTGATCAAGGGCAAGCGCCGCCGCGACACCGTCTGCGTCGCCCTCTCCGACCCCAGCTGCGACGAGCACAAGATCCTCATGAGCGGCGTCGTCCGCCTCAACCTCCGCGTCAAGCTCAGCGACATGGTCACCGTCCACAGCTGCCCCGCCATGCCGTACGGCCGCCGGATCCACGTCCTCCCCTTCGACGACTCCGTCGAAGGGATCACCGGTGACCTGTTCGGCGCTTACCTGAAGCCTTACTTCCAGGACAGCTTCCGCCCCGTGAGGAAGGGGGACGTCTTCCCCGTCGTCGGCGGGATGAGGAGCGTGGACTTCAAAGTCATGGAGACCGACCCGCCGGAGTTCTGCATCGTCTCGCCGGAAACAGAGATTTACTGCGACGGCGAGCCGGTGAAGAGGGAGGACGAGGAGAAGTCCGACATCGGGTATGAAGACATCGGCGGTGTCAGGAAGCAGCTCGCCCTGATCAGGGAAGCGGTGGAGCTTCCGATGAGACACCCGGAGCTTTTCAAGGCAATTGGAGTCAAACCGCCGAGGGGAATTCTGCTGTACGGCCCGCCGGGGACAGGGAAAACCCTAATCGCCAGAGCAATCGCGAGCGAAACAGGGGCGGCGTTCTTCTGCGTGAACGGGCCGGAGATTATGTCGAAAATGTCGGGGGAGAGCGAGAAGAATCTGAGGGATCTGTTCGAACAGGCGGAGGCGAAAGCCCCGTCGATCATCTTCATGGACGAGATCGACTCCATCGCCCCTAATCGCGAGAAGACGAATGGAGAAGTCGAGCGGCGGGTCGTCGCCCAGTTGCTAACCCTAATGGACGGGTTGAAATCCCGGGCCAATGTTGTAGTACTCGGGGCAACGAACCGACCCAACAGCATCGACCCGGCCCTCCGCCGCTTCGGCAGGTTCGACCGCGAGATCGACATCGGCGTCCCGGACGAAACCGGCCGGCTAGAGATCCTCCGCATCCACACCAAAAACATGAAACTCTCGGACGACGTCGACCTCGAGAAGGTCGCCAGAGAAACCCAGGGCCACGTGGGCGCGGATCTGGCCGCGCTCTGCACGGAGGCGGCGCTGCAGTGCGTTAGAGAAAAGATGGACATAATCGACATCGAAGACGAATCAATCGACGCGGAGATTCTCAATTCGATGTTTGTGACGAACCACCACTTGGCAATCAGCTTGACGACGAGCAATCCATCGGCGCTGAGGGAGACGAAGGTGGAGGTCCCGAACGTGACGTGGGATGACGTGGGCGGGCTGGAGCGGGTCAAAACGGAGCTCCAGGAAACGGTCCAGTACCCGGTGGAGCACCCGGAGATGTTCGAGAAGTACGGCCTGTCGCCGTCGCGCGGCGTGCTGCTCTACGGCCCGCCGGGATGCGGGAAAACACTCCTGGCGAAGGCGATTGCGAACGAGTGCCAGGCGAATTTCATCTCGGTGAAAGGACCGGAGCTGCTGACGATGTGGTTCGGCGAGAGCGAGGCGAATGTTAGGGATCTGTTCGATAAAGCCCGGCAGAGCGCGCCGTGCGTGCTGTTCTTCGACGAATTGGATTCCATCGCGGTTCAGCGAGGCGGGAGCCAGGGTGACGCCGGCGGGGCAGGGGACAGGGTTTTGAACCAGCTGCTGACGGAGATGGACGGGATGTCGGCGAAGAAGACTGTGTTTGTGATCGGGGCGACGAACCGACCCGACATCATCGACCCGGCGCTGCTCCGACCGGGGAGGCTGGACCAGCTGATCTTCATTCCCATCCCCGACGAGAAATCGCGGCTGCAGATTTTCAAATCGTGCCTGAGGAAGTCGCCGGTGTCGCGGTGGGTGGATCTGGAGGCGCTGGCGAGGATGACGGCGGGGTTCAGCGGGGCGGACATCACGGAGATTTGCCAGAGGGCGTGCAAGTATGCGATCAGGGAGGAGATTGAGAAGGACATTGCGAGGAACGGGATGGAGGTGGAGGAAGAAGAAGGAGTGGCGGAGGCGGAGATTAAGGTGGAGCATTTTGAGGAGTCGATGAAGCACGCGAGGAAGAGCATCAGTGTGAAGGATATGTTGAAATATCTGAGCTTTGCGAATTCTCTGCAGCAGTCCAGAGGGTTTGGGTCGTCGGAGTTCAAGTTTAACAAGTGAGAGGCGGGAAATTAGTTCAAGTTTTTGTTTCTATTTACTTTCTATGTTGTTGTTTCGGATCATCTTACTGGTATACTTCTGGTTTATTACTTTGATTAATGCAGTAAATTCTTTAAGCAGAGATCGGATTGAGTATGGGGTTGTTGGCTTGCTTCTGATTGTTAAAGTTTCAACGTCAATGATAAATTTGTTAGCAATCTACCCTAAATAATGCAAATAACCATTACCTCATCGAGGCATCGACTCTAAATAATATCAATTTATAAATAAAAAAATGTAATTATATCGAAAAGACCAGCGATGATAACGAGTTCGAATGTGATGGTTTTCATGTATCAATTATCGAACTACGACTTTTAAATACTAACCAACTTACTGATGATCGATCGATACACATGAGATGAGGTAGAGTAGTTTGCGATGATGAGGATGGGATCAAAGAAGTAGAGTACTTAGCGACTAACATTGTTCAGAGGTGCTACTCAATTGACAAATTGCAGCATTCCTCGCCTCAAACTACTTTACTGACGATCGATACACACGGACTAGGACTATATCTACAAAGAGGAAAAAGGGACAGCTTTCAAAATTCTAGAGAAATTTTTGACTAAACCTCTCAGTCCTTGCTGGGATCCGATCGCAGAGAGCAATGGAATGGAAGCATTCAAGTCTTTAGTCTGTCTTTGTTGCGAACCTCATTCATCAATGGTACACTGTCCTAGACTCTCAGTTTTCAAGCACTCCAGGTTCCAGGCCTGGGAGATTTGATGCGGTGCTTCGTCAAGGAATCACAGAAGAAAGAGAAGGCCTGGCTTAGCTCTTCTGGAAGAGGAACCGAGAGGGGTAGGGTGAGGTGACGAGGCGGGCGATGGCTTGTGCTGCTTACATTATTAAATGGATGAGCAAGTGCTGTTTGCTTCCTGTTCATCCCTTCGACAATGAACGAGAAGGCCCCGAAAGTGACACAACTCTGCAACATAGCCTGAGGTGCACCTGCATGCACACATAGCTTTTGAGGATTCAAAGGCTGTGTGCCAATCAAAAGTTCAAAACCACTTAACCTTTGTACTCAAGTACCTGGGAAACTTAAAGCGAGACCAGTGCAACATCCAGCAACACCAGCATTGATGACTGCAAAGACAACAGACATAGTCAAATTGCATGTTTCATTTTTGTGTTCTGTACACACTTCACAAATGCATGAAGGAAACAATCCTAAAGATTCAGTTCTCATCTCATACCATCATCCTTCCCACGAAGTCTCTTCAGAAAGCATATGACCAGGCTGTGCACTCCAGACAAAACAGCAAACGTCTGGTGCATACATGTTATGAAATTGAAAAACAAAATAGTCTTCAGTAAGTAGGCGACCCATGATTCCTCAGATTGCATAAATTCAGCTTGAAGAAACATTTGCATTTGTATGAAACTAAATTAGGTTTGCCACATAGTCAAGCAGTAGCCACTGGCCATGTAAAAGAAGAGGATTTGCCCTCTTGACAATTCAAAATCCGAGCACATAACTTGCTAAGGAATGAGCAACACATTCAACCCATCAGGATGATCATCCACCAGTCCTACCTTTGCATGAGAACCAGCCTCTCCAAGAGCTCCTTGAAAACCCTTTTTCCTGACTAGTCCAGAACCTGCAATATGCCCCAATTATATAGCAGTGAGCACCAAATTGGCAGACACATAGCAGTAGCATAAAAGAGTTAATAATCTAGCTGAAGCTATCATTTCCAAACAACTACCATCACCGGAGATCTCCAGGTTTGCAAGTTATCACACCACCCAACAAAGTCAAATGTTATCCACTGTTATTAGCTAAACAAATCAAGCAACTCTTCTTTCTCGGATTACCAGAGATGAAAAGGAATGAAGACTGGGCGGGCCACTATATGCATATCCCAAGCGATGACCTACTTCTTCTGAGCCCATCATTCCCATAATCGAAAACAATGCAGGTGAAGCTCTAACACAGAGCATAAACCCTAGTCAAGCAATGTTGGAAAAGCATTACAAACCCTCGCCTCCCAAAACAAGAGCCTGCTAGAAATGCAAAAATGAAACTACAATCTTAGCCCAAGGGACAACATTAAAGAACCCTAAAATGCCAATTATGACACCACCACAGAATCCAAAAGTCCGCGTAAATCCCCAATGATAAGCTTTACTGCTCCAACCAGCACTACCATTTGGGCAAAGAGAAAACAGCAGCTATATAGAAAAGAAGAGAAATTTGGAGGCGAAGAGATTTACCAAAACCGAAGATGGAGCCCATCAACGCGCCGCCGGCGGACTCGCTAGCGAAGCCGATGAGGCAGACGGCAGGACTGGCGGGGATGACGGCGGAGGAGGGAGGTTGAACGGGCGCCAAGGCGCCAGAAGAGGAATTAGGAGTAGGGTTTTCATTGGAATCAGGGAGATCAACGTCGGAGCTGGAGGGGTTTGGAGAATCCGCCGTCGCCATGTCTATCTCTTTCAGGGTGAAGAGCCGCGAGTAGGAGGCAAAATAAAATGGCTGTGGGTAGCTTTAAGTCTTTAGCTCGCAAGTTTAATTAACTGAAAGAGCCCTTTTTGGGGGAGACAACCAAGCTACGCCATTTTACAAATATCTATGGTAGACTTGACATTGGAAGTTTTTCGTTAACTCATACAAAAATATAAAATGGTCAAATTTGATCCTTAGACTTTTATAATTGTTCCTTGGCTATGTAACATTGATATTTTTTTAACCAAGATAACCCCAAAGGGTATGGTCGGACACATAACGATAGAGTCGACATTAATCGAGGTAAAATACCTCGGTACTACTTAAGTTTGAGAATTGGGACGAACATACTACTTAATTTTGAATAGGGTGTTGGATGTAATACATGTTCCTATTGTGTAAGCTTGACCTTTCATAAGCTGAGCTAGAAAAAAACGTCCATAAAAAAGACTCTTACTCTCGCTTCTTCATTCAACGCACTTCCATTGTAGGGTCCTATTAGATATTGTTACTTTTTCTCGAAACAAAAAAAAATATATCAGATCATTGAATTTTTCTCTCTTGAAATCTCTTAACTGTTTATTCTTATACGCATCTTCTTCTCCTCGAACCATTAAAGTTGCCAAAAGGTGCATCCGTCTAGTTTTCCATCCAATCAAAAAATTTAATTACCTTTTGGTACCCAAAACTTTTTAAAACTTCAAAAACTATATTTCAATAAGTATTCTCTAATATAAAATTAGGAAACCTTCTAAACATTCTACTTAACTTTGAATAGGGCGTTGGATGTGATACATGTTCCTTCAATTTCTCCAAGCAAAGCTCTTCGCATCGCAATGCCTATTGTGTCAGCTTGACCTTTCATAAGCGGAGCCAGAAAAAAACGTCCATAAAAAAGACGCTTACTGTCGGTTCTTGATTCAACGCACTTCCATTGGAGGGTCCTATTAGATATTGTTACTTTTTCTCGGGAAAAAAAATTATCAGATCATTGAATTTTTTTCTCTTGAAATCTCTTCAATGTTTATTCTTATACGCGTCTTCTTCTCGAACCATTAAAGTTGTCAAAAAGTGCATCCGTCTGGTTTTCCATCCAATCCAAAAATTTAATTACCTTTTGGTACCGAAAACTTTTTAAAACTTCAAAAACTATATTTCAATAAGTATTCTCTAATATAAAATTAGAAAACCTTCTAAACATAGTATTACTAGAATGACTAATGAAAGCTTTTCAATAAATTTGTAATACTAATAAACGAATATAAAAAAGAAATAATAAATATACTAGAACATAATAGTAAATATATAAAATTATTATTAGAAGATCTATTTAAACTCCTAATACAATTAGAAACATCACTAAAAATAGTTAAAATAGATTCTAATCGACCATCACTACATCAAGGCCAAAGAAGATCTATCTAAACTATAAAAGCTACATTCAATAATCAATCTAGAAAAAAAAATATGACTATAGAAAGATAATTAAAATTAGTGAATTTAACTAATATAAAATATCTACATAATATTAGATAATTACAAGGAGATTTAATATAGAAAATTAGACAAGATCAGCCTGATGTAAGAGAACTAAATATAACATTCTCAGATTATTTATATCGAGACAAAATTCATAGGATATATTTTCTTAAGAGAATAATTCAGTTATTAGAACACATAATGATAATTAAAAATACTTATAATGATAATTGATTCTAAATTTCTTACTAAAAAATTGATTTGGTATAAAACAAAGTCTTCAAATTATTATTCCAACTAAACAATAAAATAATGATGTTCTTCCTAAGTCCAAAAGATTTTTTACAATAACAAAAAGTAGAAGGACCAATTCTGAAATTTAGAAAATGAAATATGTCAAGAATATTCTGTCAACTTTAACGGAATGCACTTGATAGTAAACTTAAGTGGTATCGAGTGTACATATAATAGAGTTCGGACGTTCAGTGGCACGCGATACCCTATTCTTACTTAAGTGATATAGCTCCCTCAGTTCTCATACTTTATTGGCACCCAAGATATTTTACCCACATTAACAGCATGCGATTAGGGCTGGAAGTTTGGTACCGGTATTTGGGATATACCGAATACCGTACCGAATTTGTCTATATTTGGTATTACCGAATATACGTATTATTTTTTGGGATTGGGATTCAATTTCAATTGTTATTAGGTATTAGGGATTACAGGATTGGGATCGGTATATACCGAAATACCGATCAATACCGAAATATAAGCTAGTTGTATTTTATCCTATCAACTAGACTCTCTCATTCACTACTACACGACCCTCAACCACCAAGAGTGTCATATAATTATACATAGATCATTTCATCACTATTAATAGTCGTCTCTCAACCTCCAATTCGTCAAATTAACGATTACCAATGACAAGAACTTGAGATGTCTCCTCTCCTCCATTCTCCTTAATAAAATCCTAATTCAAGACTCTTTACTTGGTCTTTTCCCGCTAAATTAAACAATAAATCTAATTTATATATTTACTTATTAATTGCAAAGATAATTAATTTTGTATTAAATAATACCGATTGGGATACCGAAGTACCGATTGGGATACATAAATATTTAGGGATTGGAATTGGGATACCGAAATTATTTAGGGATTGAGATTGGGATTGAATTTAGGGGGTAATTCGGTATTCGAGATTTTGGTATTTGGTATTGGGATACCGATACCATACCGATTTCCACCCCTACATGCGATAGTCCATTGTTGATAGTCAATAACCACATACACTAATTCATGGGGTCAATAGCATAAAAGGTCACTTACGTTTGCCGTAACTAACAAATTGGTCACCTACGTTTCAATTTTAACAAATCGGTCACTTACGTTTTCACTAACTAACGAACTAACATTTCCGTCCACTTCTGTTAATTTTCCATCCAAAATTGCCATGTCACCTTGCCACATCATCACAATATATACTAATATAATTAACATGTTTAAAGCCATACATAAATCGAACCCAATCGCATGAAACCAACCAACAAACCGAACAAAAGTAGATCTGATTTCTCATCCAAATATTCATGTTTTTCTGAATAATATACAGCAGGGAACACATGGTAAGCAGGGAACACATGGTAATCATCAACCCAAGCTGTATTTAGCAAATGGATCCCCGAAACATCATCAAACAAGGATCCATTAAGCTAAGTAAGCTGGTTGGACAAAAGAGGGGAGGAATCTACGTCTCAACCCTTAACAAAATATTCATACCATGTTTAAATACTAGATTATTAAAGTGATGAGGCTGCCATGAAAGTCACTCCTAATGTCTCTATCCCTGTGCTAGTTGGAGTATCGACCCTTGAAGAAATTGATGAGGCTGCCATAGAAGTGAGTCCTGATGTTTCTGTCCTCGTGTTGGTAGTCTTCTTTCTCTAAAGTAGATTAAAATGTGTAAACTAACATGTTCCAACAAAGAAAGATAATCCACAACTTCACAAATAAAGAATACAAACAATTTGCAGTAGAGAGTAAACTAATATTCTGGTTGGACAAAGAAAGTGAGCAAAGAAGTGTACCTTCCTATTTCCAGTTGGTTCGACTAAAGTATCATTGGCGGTGGTTGAATCTGATATGGTTGTGTGGAACCTCTTGTTGTGCCCATTTTTCCCACACACAGAACAATGTTGTTTTCCACCTTCTTTGCTCAGTGCCACTATAGGTATACCTTGCTTATCTTTCCTTTGAACCTCCAGCTCCCACGCTTCTTTCCTCCTCTTAGTTTGTCTTCGACCCCTTTTGCGTCGATCAAACTTAGGTGCTTGTAGAGGAGGCATGGTGCTCTTTGGCCACTGGTTAGCATCATTGTGGGCATGTATTGGATAGGCATAAGACATCATATATGTGTCCACATGATAGCAAGAATCCACATAATTTTCTGGTTTGTCCTTGTTATGCAAGATGCAACTTATTGCATGTGAGCACGGTATACCCGAAAGCTGCCACCTCCCACAAGCACACGTTCTCTGTAGTAAATCAACAACAAACTCGCCCCTTGGAGACCTCACTTGAAACTCCATGTACCCATTGTATGTGGGTGTGCACAAAACAGCCCATTCCTTGTACTGATTCAGCTTCTTTTGAGGCTTAGGGCAGAGTAATTGTCCCTTAAATTTAGTCATCTCAAGGTTCTTCTTGTGCACTCTACGCATCAACATGTGTCTGATTGCTTCAAGACAAGAGAGTATTGGCAAATCTCTAGGCCCCAACACGTACTTATTCCAACACTCTCACAAATTGTTGAGTGAAATTTCACATTTTGTATGCGTCTTGAAGAAGGCTTTGCACCACTGTTCTGCTGGTCTGTGCATCAACCATTGATGCGGGTTTTCTTGCTCTGCAGGATAATTATGAGATATCTTCTCCATAAGATCCATCCAATTTTTATAATCAGCCTTATAAGTCGCTCGTGCAGCTCCCCATAACAAGTCTTTCAACTGTTTAGAACGACTGAATTTCCCACTGAAATTTACATACATGTGTCGAACACAATAGCGATGCTCTGCATTGGGGAACATGCTATGCATGACATTCATTAACCCCTACAAAAAAGAATGAAAGCCAGGTTAGCTTATGCAGAATAACTACTAACCCTTATTATAAACACAACAGCTAAAAGTGGTATAATTACCTTTTGTCTATCTGATATAAAAGTCCATTTGGAAGAGTTGTCAATCTCTAAGTCTTGAGCTACCAATGCCATGAACCACTCCCATGTATCCTGACACTCTTTTTCTACTATAGCATATGCTATGGGATAGATACAATCATTAGCATCTATTCCAACTGCTGAAAGTAATTGCCAACCAGGTATGCCTTTCAAAAAACAACCATCGACCCCAACAACTCACCGACAACCAGCTTTAAACCCACGCTTTAAGGCATCAAGACACACATAAATCCTTTCAAACACCAAACCTTGGTGCTGAATCACAACAGTAGTCCCAGGATTTTTGTCCTCCAACACTAGCTTATAATCATAAAGGCGACCATACTGCTTCTCATCCTCTCCGTGAATCAACTCCAATGCCCTCACCTTAGTTCGCCAAGCCTTCATTTGATTGATGGAGATACCCATGTCAGTCTCTATAGTGTGGATGAGGTTTCCCATTGACCAAGTTGGGTCAATCCTGAACCTATCAAGATACTTTTTTGCGATGAATAAGTCATTGGCAGCCCTTAAATCTTGCACCACCCCACATGTATGAGTAAGATTTCCTGACCTAAGCTGTACTGTATCCTCATTTGGTAGGACAACACCCCTCAGTTTGAATCCACAACTTTGCTTGCACACAGCATGTACCCTCTTCTTATCATTAACAAGGAAAATTATAGGTCTCCTCTCCTTGATGGCGTGTGCTTTGCATGCTTCTTTGAACTCCCACACTGACCTAAACAACAATCCGATCTTCATTTCAGGGCTCTCCATATCTGTGTTTGCATTAAACTCGGGAAAATTAACACCTCCGTCTTGATCATCAAATTCACCACTGTCAGTTCTGCGATTAAGTAACTCTTCTTCGCTCTCTAATTCTTCAGGTGGCAACTCGTCATCATTCTGAACGTAGCTACTCCCTCTCACAACTTGAGCTCTTGTCCTTTCACGATTATCTTGAGCAACAATATGAAACCTCCTCTCACTTTCATTTTCACGTAACTGTCCTATAACATCATCATCATCAAATATATCCACCTCCGTATCCATCAAATCCACATTCTCATATGATTCTATATCTTCATCAAAAGCATCACAATATTCACCAAACTCAGAAGCAGACATAGTTGTCCCATTAGCATGTGTAACTCCCTCCTCTGGTTCTTGTCTCACCATTCTGTAAACACCACAATACAAGTCAACATGTTGGGAATGAGAGGGACGAACCAGAAAAACCCTAAAAACGGAAAGGAGATCCACCTACTTCAAAATGAAAATTGAGATCTTAGCTATAAAAAGAACAAAAAACCCTAAAAGATAAATTACCTTCCGAGCCGATGCACCAGTCGCAGACCCCAATTCTGTATTGTTGGTAAGTGTAGATTGTGCTCCCTCTCTATATTTGCTCTAATATTTTGCCTTCTCCATTCGCAAAGCAGAAAAGGGAGATTTAGAGTGAGGAAGAGAGACAACGAGTGGGTGAAGGGGCAAAATATTGTAGATTGTGCTCCCCCTCTGGCCTCTGTATTTGTTAGGTGGGCTACTGGGCTTTGTCTTTCTTCATAGCAGAAAGGGAGAGAGAGAGAGAGTGTGGGTGGCGGCAAAGAAATCAAACCCAAGTTTTTTTTTTTTAAATCAAACACAAGTTTGTTAGTTTTATGGGGTTGGGAAGTTAGATTGTTTCGGTTTGGTTTTGAATGATTTTGAATGAGTTTATTATTTTAATATATATTTTGGTGACATGGCAAGGTGACATGGCAATTTTGGATGGAAAATTGACAGAAGTGGACGGAATTACTAGTTTGTTAGTTAGTGAAAACGTAAGTGACTGATTTGTTAAAATTGAAACGTAGGTGACCGATTTGTTAGTTACTTCAAACGTAAGTGACCTTTTATGCTATTGACCCCTAATTCATGTGCAACAGAGGTATTGATGAAAGAGCATGTTGTTTTATCACAAAGACAGCTCTCGAAAAAAACTACTAAGAGCAAAATGATTAGATTACTATTGATAGCAACCTTCAATATGCCTATTATCAAATCGAGATGGAGGGTCTATCGATGCTAAATACTATAGTAAAGGGTAAATTGCAAGGCCGGTCACTGGAAGTACTAAAAAATTTACGCTTGGTCACTAAAAGTATTTTATTTTATTAATGGTCACTACAAGTAGCTATTTTGTTCAAGTTTGGTCACTCTCCGTTAGTTTGTTTTAAGTTTCGCTGATGTGGCAGTCAATTATGATAATTGACCGTTAAACTAGTGACGTGACGATTACAAATTAAAAACTTTACAATTTCCAACTCATTTTTATAAGGGTTAATATTTTTGTATGGCCTGAACTTTGACAAAAATAAATATCTTGGCCAATCTTTTCGATCTATAACATCCTGGCCCAAACTATACACCAAAATAAACAATTTGGCCAGATCCGACTTTTGACCGTTAACTTGGACGGTCAAACGCGTTGACCGTTAGTCAACGCGCCATGTCACTGCCAAGTCAGCATAAAATATTTAAAATCATTCACAATTTCAACACATTCCCTAATTTTAAATTATTATAAATTAAAAAAATCATCTAATACCTTAGTTAAACCAAAAAAAAAATTGAAAAAAAAATTAAATATTTATCAGATCTTCTGACTTGGTAGTGACGTGACGCGTTGACCGTTAGTCAACGCATTTGACCGTCCAAGTTAACGGTCAAACATCGGGTTTTGCCAAATTGTTTATTTTGGTGTATAGTTCGGGCCAAGATGTTATAGATCAAAAAGATTGGTCAGGATGTTTATTTTGGTCAAAGTTCAGGCCATACAAAAATATTAACCCTTTTTATAACTATTAAGAAATAAATAAATAACTTAATCCACCATCTCCGCCGTCTTCTTCTACCTCTTCCTGGCTACCAGAAGTAATCTCGCTTTGCACAAAGTCACTGAAAGAGTTGGGTTTCTTTCTTGTCCCGGGGGCACTCGGAGCGCTGCTCTGAGGACGAAATCTATAGTTCACCATCTCTAGTTTAGATCTGCTCGGTCTCTACTTCTTGGACTTCGCTTCCCTAGCCAGTGTTTCAATTTGATGCTCTGTCTAGGGATGGCAATGGGTCGGGTTGGGGCGGGTTTTGTCAAACCCAAACCCATGGGTTTATCCGCCAAAAAAACCCGGGGTAAAACTCGTTGGGTTTGAAAAACTCAAACCCAACCCGCTGCCCGCTGGGTATCCGCGGGTTCATGGGTACCCGTGGGTTTTTGTGGTAAAAAATTTACAATAACAAGTTTCTTTCAAAATAAAAGTATAACATCAATTTTCTCATACAAATTAATCATACAATAAAACACCAATCTACTAATCTAGAGCATACAAGCAAACCGCAAATGATCAATACAAATTGTTCAAAATTAAAGATAAACATCTATAAACAAAAGATTAATTGAAAGCTTCTTCCTTGTCAACTAAGTTTCTTCACTCTCCACTTCATAATATCAACTTCATTCTAAACAATTAGAAAGAACAAATTATACATATCTCCACAAACATAAAGAATATTAATTGTTTAAGGAAGATATATTATTTAGAATATTAAATATATCGGGAAAGTAATTATATGTGTGTGGGCGGGTACCCATGGGTCGGGTTTACCTAAACCCAAACCCAACCCGACCCGGTGAATAGTGTAGCGGGTTTAAACCCGAACCCAGCCCAAAACCCGTCAACACGGGTTTTACCCGCGTTGACCGGATTGGATCGGGTGGATACCCGTGGGTTCGAGTTTTGTTGCCATCCCTAGCTCTGTCTCATCTTCTAGGTTGTTGGTTGACAGATCGAGTAGGCGGCAGAACTCAATGCTTCTTCAACCAGGCGGATGAGGTCTTGTTTAGCTTTCCAAGCTCTAATGTAGTCTCTCCAAATTTGCTCGTACACGATAAAATCATGGGAATTTTCTTCAGTTGCTGGGTTTGAATAAGGGGTTGAGAGGTTTTGGCTTAAGGAAATTGGAAGGGTGGTTTCGGGCAGGTCAGGGTGGGAAAGGTTAGCTGGTACAAATGAGGTAGGCAGGGAGAAATGTGGACTAGGGCATTAGCTAAAGTGGGGGAGCTAGGGATTTGGTGTGGAGGTTTGGGAGCAAGGGAGGGAAGAACAATTGGATTCAGAGCAGGGGGTTGAGCAAGCTAATGGATGAGTACCTCGACCACCTCCACCCTCTCCTTTGGCCTCGCCTTCTTCCTCTTTCACGACAATAAGATCCTCGGCAGTCCCGGCAGGTACTGTCATGACCTTACTCTCGATCTTGCGGCCCTAGCTCTCAAATCCGTTAGAGCGCTAGGCAGCCTTTCTCTCAACTCACTTGAAAGCAAAGAACAAGAACAAAGACAAAGGAAGTGGGAGAACTCTCTAGTGTGTATTACTCTAAAAAATGATGGAATGAGTTACAAGTGAGGGAGATGGCTCCTTATATAGGCCTCTCCTCATACAAGGCATCAATGCCCCTCATAATGTCTCTCTACTACATCAATACACCCCATAAAGTCCCCCCATAATGCACTCTATTAATACTACCATAATGTAGCCCATAAGTGCACCATTAAGCTCTCATTTAGGTGGAGAATCCTAGGAGCATCTCTATGCTACTAGTCTTCCATACATGCCACATGTGCAGCCGCCTTGTTGTCACCTTGTTGGCGCCATGTCATCGGCCACATGTGACAGTACCTAGCGGCGGATCCAGGACATAAGAGAGCACTGGGCCGCATTTGAATAGAATATTAGATACCATAAACAAAAATATATAATAATATAGTTTTCATTACAATGCCAATTATATAAGAAGGTTTTTTAATTTAGCAAATTCATCAATAATATAATCTCCATCCATACTGATAATATACTCTTTTTTCAAAGAAAATAGCTAAGTAATCAACGAGAAATTCATCGCTCATTTTGTTGCACAAATCAATGTTCATGTTCCATTGCTGAAAATATTCTCTCCATGGTAGTTGTTGAAACGACTAGGTCAACACTAGACAAATCAACCAACAAATCAATTTGTATCGTGTGTCCATCTCTGTTTCCTCCAGCTTCTCTAATAATTTTGCAAGAGAAGAAACTTCATCTTCCTCACATGAGTAGTGCATTCTCCAAAGAATGCATCTCATAGCCTTCAAAGTCTCGAGGCTAAACTCTTGAGCAAGTTTGTAAATATTTTCTTCTTCAAAACACCAGAAAGAACGGTTAGAATCTAGTGCCCCACTCAATTGAGACGATCTAAATGATAACTCAACAAGTTTGTAAATTTTTTCTCAATCAAAAGAATGGAAAGAAAACCAGCTCGGCGGGCTGGCGGAGAAATCCATTTTGGATCTGCTCGTCTCCTCGTTCTTGTTTTGTTTTGGGGGGATTGAGAAAATTTTTGAATTTTGCAAGGAAGGGTGTGCTTTAGTTTAGAATTTTTTATTTTTATTTTAATGAAACTTTACACTTTTAGGTTTTCATGTCTTTTTTCAAATAAAATCATTGGGGCTATAGAAAATTTAGTATAAATTTAGAGTAATGGTTTGGATATGTTCATCTGAACCATTTTTCTAGTTACACAACATCCTATTATCTAATAAAACTATACAGGATTTTAAATAGCATTGGGTCAAATATCTAAATCGCAAAATTTTATAAGTACTAAACTAATTCTGGATCCGAAGGAGGGCTGGGCCGGGGCCTGGGTTGGCCCATCCCTGGATCCGCCACTGCAGGTACCACGATCTGGTCAACGCCTCCCCGTCGAGTTCGACACCCAAATTTACCCCCACTTCGGTAAACTCAATCTCCACTGGTTTCTCGTGGCACGGGGGCGGCAGAAGTGAGGAAGAGGAGGTGGTGGAGAAAGAAATTTATTTATTTTTTATAGTTATACAAATGAAGTGGAAATTGTAAAGTTTTATATATTTTATTTTTAATTGCCACATCACTCATTTAATGGTCAACTATTAGAGTTGACTGCCACATCAGCGAAATTTAAGGGAGACTAACGGAGAGTGACCAAATTTGAACATAAGAACTACTTTTAGTGACCATGAATAGAATAAAATACTTTTAGTGACCTAACGTAAATTTTTTAGTACTTTCATTGACTAACCTTGCAATTTACCCCTATAGTAATCCTCAAAGAAACAATAGAGAGAGCTTCTATTCGAAATTTCGAATTCAACACACTTGTACAAACAATTCAAAGTTCAAACACAACACAAATAGCTTTCAAGCACTGACCCAAGTAGGGTCTAATCAATCAAATTTCGTTGCTAATTGACTTGAAACAATGTCTATATGAGATGTACTTCTTGAAGGGAAGTAAAGTAACTAGCTCCACCTTCAGTAGTAATCAATCAATCAACCAATTATCAGTCCGATCAGTAATGATGATCTTGATAGATGGCTCCAAATTCGGCTCTCCATGCCTGATCATCATCTGGGATGCTACTCTCCGGCAACTCCGAATCTTCTTGGTCGTCGTACATAGGCCGCCGAGCACTCTCCGGCAGCCTGCTGTCTGCTAGATACTGCTTCATCGTCACCATCTCCATCTTGTGTTTCCTCTTCAGCTTCTCCATCTGCTTCTTCAGCTTCTCATTCTCTTGCCCAACACTCCCACATTTGTCCTGCTCACCATGACATAAAACCATTAACGTTTAGCCAATTTGTACAACAAAGGTAGTTTAGTTTAGTTTGTTAACCAACCTCAGCAAGCGAGGCTGCTTCCTCAGCTTCCCTCAGCCTGACAAGAATCTCCCCAGCAGTATGAACAGCTTCAGCAGTATCCCTCAGCTGGAGCTTCAGGCTCTTGTTCTCCTTCCTCAACAACTCCCTCTCCCTTTCCCTTTCCACCCTCAAAGCCGAAAGCTCTGCCGCCAGCGACTTGGCGAACCGGTGGCCGCCTTTCTTCCCTGCCTTGGCTGCCGCCCTCTTCACGTCGGCTATTCCTTCCATGATAGCTCGGTGCTTGGCCACCAAGTCGTTGTGCTTCTCCTGCAGATCAGCGTAGTGCTCCACCATTCTTGCATGTCCAACCACGGCTCTGTGGAGAGCATCGTCTAGTTCCTCCGTCACCGCCTTCTCCAGCCTCAGCTCCATTTCCACTTTCTCTGCGTGCCGACGGCTGGACTCGATGTCGATCCTCAGCTCATCGGTTAGAGAGATCCAATCGCTCTCCATTTCTGTCCACCTCTGTCTTTCCTTCTCCAGTTCTTCAACGTCGTTGAAAAAGGAGCTGTTGTTGCTGCGCATGTCTATGCTCTTCCGGAATTGCATGGATCGTGCCAGCAGAGATGATCTGAGCAAGTCAGTGGACTTCATTGAAAGTGGTGCATCGGTATACATCTTCAACTTGGCCTTGAGACTCTCGATTTCGGTTAGAAGTTCTTCTTTCTCCCTCGTGTCAGAACTTGAGTCGGCATTATCTGAAACCACTTCTTTCACTTCACATTCTTCATTTACCATCATCATCAACGCGTCTTTAGAACTTGCTCTCAAAAGCTGCACAACGGAGTAGCAAAATAAGAACTTGGAAAATATGCTAAAATCCCCATATTTTACTGCCGTAATCCAACACCAAAATGGCTAACCTTGGATGGTGCTTCCAGTGCTAGGATGTAGCCGTTTTCGAAGGGCTGTTGCTCTGCTACGTGTTTGTATTCTTCAACCTGCACAAAAACATTCGAGACTGTCACAACCAACAGTGGAGAACTCATTTTACAGAAGAAACTGGGCAAAGCAGAAGTTTACAGAAGAATCATCACCATCTTATTTAGCTCCTCAAGTTTTGCTGCCTGCTCTTTGCAAAGAATTTCAAGTTCCTTCTCTCTTGTGCTAACTTCCACCAAGTCATCACCACTTGGACGCTGATTTTGATGATACGTATACAAAATATAAGAAACCCAGTTGACAAAATCATCATAGAAAAATAAAATAACTTAGTAGACACTTGTGTGGCAACTGAAGAATCAGGAAACATATACCTTGCTCAGTTCATCAGTGATGGCTACTTCACTTCCTGCCACAGCCTGAGTAGTCTTGGAGGTTTCATCGATGACTTTTTCACGACACGATGAGCAAAGTAAAGAGGCTTCTTCTTCAGTAGATGGGAGGGAACATTCTACAGACTTTTGAACCGAAGCAGTTGGTTTCAATGCAAAGTGTTCAAAAGAAAAGGATGCTGATGATCTGGTGGATAGTGGCGAGGCTCGTTGGTGATGGTCTATTATTTGCAAGCCCCTCTGAAGGCTAGCAGCCAGGGAATCAGTGGGACCTCCCAATAGCTTGCTTGAACGAAGTGACGATCTAATCTGCTCACTTCTCCTAAACGACTGACTTGCTTTTCCAACTGAGTGGAAGTTTGAGCTGTCTGAAACATTGTTCCGACTCGAGGCAAATGCTGATGGTGAGATGGACGTACTCTTCCTGGTATTTCCAATTTTGGGGGATTCAGACAGAAGTGGCTCTGGGAGAACTTGAGACTGGCGGCATAAGCTGATAGAAATGCTACTCCTGAGCGCAGCAGGATCTACTATAAGGCTGCTTGGAAGTTCATCTAAGCTTTGGTTGCTCTTCCCCGAATCAATTTCTTCATTTTCAGCTCTAGCTGGACCATTGACCTCCTCACCGTCTTCAGTCATGGCATCAGTTTCAAAACTTTGCTCTACTGATGTGAAATGCACTGAATCCCTGTTGTCTGATACATCTGTTAAGTTCTCCTCGCCTGAAATCCGGAGCTTCTTGAGATGGTTATGCAGTTCCATTACGTCATCCACACTGGCAATGTTAATCTCATCATCGTCTATATCAATCTTGGGCAACATTAAAGAGCGGTTCAGGCTAACTCTTAAGCTGTTCAAGCTGTCACGCACACTCCGCCCCCTGAAGTAACCACTTGTACTTCCAGCTGATTTACATGTGTCATATTTTGCCCTGATGAGCTCCTCCTGTTAACAAATTAAAAATAAAAAACATTCATCCACGATGTTGATTTCTGTGAGTCTGATGTGGTTGATAGTTCATCGCCACAAGCAAAGTTGTTAGCTTGGTTGCAGTAGATGCATAAGTGAACGAAATATTTGTGCAATACCTTGAGTTGGCGTATCCGATCACTCAAATCATTTACATCATCCTCAGATATTTCATTTATTACAGGTCTATTTTGGATCGACCTGATTTGCTGTCCAAATCGAAGTGTCCTTAAGGTCTCATTGTCATTCCTGCAGTCAAATCAACATCCCAATCCTTGTTTCAGACGATGGCACCAGAGGGTAGCAAGTGACAATGTATCAACAGACAAGGGAAAATACCTTTTATCAGGAGAGATGTTGCAGATAACTGTCAGCTTGGCATTTCCTCCTAGTGACTCTCGAAGCAAATGTGTTAAGCAGGACTCTTCATAAGGAACACCTCTGGACTTTCCAGGTTGAGCTTCTTTTGCAAGACTGCTCACGATTTGTCTGCATCAATGAAAACAAGAAACTGTTATTACTTTGTTCTCCAGGAACCAGAACTCCCTTCAGGCTATATATTGAGGTAAATGGCAATAGATTAGTACCCAAGCTGAGAGAGCGACTTCTTCACATGTTTGCTTTCCCTGACTAGCTGCCTCCCAGCCTCATCAGGTTTATTCCTGTCTAGTCCAGCAAGATCTACGAAACTAATTCTGCTCATCTTTGAACTGCCAAAACATGTTGACGACGTCCCCTGTGAAAAATGGACCATGTTTTTTATAAACTTGAACTGATATAGGTGACTGAAGCGATGGGTAAAATCAACAGTCAACACAAAAGCGAACTCTCAGGAATTGGTAGAACGGCAATTGTAATGTCTAAATTACCTTGCACCAGGACTCAATGATGAAAGTGAACACGATATGAGACCTAGAGCTCTTAGAGTTTATGCTTGTTGCTCCAACTTTTCTACTCGAAAGCCCCTGTTAGAAATTTTCAACCGAACAGTCAGATGGCAGAATTGTGCATGGCAAAATATACAGCCAACAGAAACTGTAGATAAACAAGACTTCATTATAACTACAAGGACTTAATCTTCACCTTGATTAACATTTGAGCTAAATCCTCATAGCTAGTCACGTACTCCTCAGTCAAATTCTCCACGAACAATCCATTTTTGGGATCATCCATTATCTGAAATATAATTGGAGATCTTTACCATTAGAAACGAACAACAAAAATCTTTACTTGGAATGGGAACGAGAGGATAACACGGAGAGGTAACATATCTCCACCTCAAGGTTCCTCTGAACTGGATCAAGCAAGTCCCCAATTTGATCATTGTATATCTACAGTTTCAAAATCAAGAACATTAGAACACATTCCCAAATGACATCTGCCACTAATGCCAGTAGCAAGTTACAAGTATGCAGACTTAACATTTACCTCAAGGAAAGAGCACCTGCACTGGTAATTAATCTGCTTTCCTTCAGAGCTATCTTGCTCCTACAACCCCAAACAAAAACAAAATGAATCCCCTAAATCACCAATCTATACTGCAACCTTTGGCATTACCACTCTAGAAAGCAACAGCAAAGACTTACTTTCTGAATCTCATCAAACAACATTTGGAAAATCCGAGGAACAATCCCCTCGTGACTGCTGGGTGAAGGATCCGCAACCATGGCGCTTGGAGGACCCCACATTGTGTAGGTTTTCCCACTTCCAGTCTGTTGAATCGTAAATGGAAAAGAAGTAAAGAACCCACCAGTATAGCAAATAAAAATAGGTATACTAACATTGAAGTTCAACAGCAGGAAATCTTTAATCTTTCATGGAGTACCTGTCCATAAGACAAGATAGAAGCATTGTACCCAGCCAATGCACTCTGGACCAACGGAATTCCAACTTCCCGGAACACATCTTCCTGAAATGCAAACAAAACAGCTTTAGAACCAGTGCTCAGTTTCCAATTTTGTGATACGAATTCACAAAGCAACAACAGTCCTATAAGCCGAGAAAGCACAAACCTGGGTTGAATTGGAGTCCAAAACAGAATCAAACGTGAAGTTTCTATCACCAATCGACAGTGAATCTGAAGAATCCTTCCTCACTGTTCGATTGCGCTCAATTCTTGGGTCATTCGAAGCCCTAATTCTCACTACAACCTTCACGGATGGATCTGAAGCTTCCGATACTTCGTTCTTCTCCACTGTTTCCGCAACCTCGACCTTCTGAAAAGGGTCAATTGTGTCAGCGAGTAGTAGATCCGTTGTACTAACAGAGCAAGAAACACTGACAGCACGACCAAATTAAGCAACTAAAACCCACGTCAACCACAAATATAACCTCAAACCTAAATACCTGGACGGTGGGGAGGCCCGGCGAGGAGGGAATCGCGGGCTGAATATCGGATTCGAGCGATTTGGTGGATTTCAAGGGTTTTGGAAGTGAAGGGGAGAGCGGGGGGTCGCTGATTTGAATGTTGGGGTGCAAAGGAGGATTGTTCTCGCTGCGGAAGAGCTTGGACCTGTGCTTCTTCTTGGAAGAGATGGATCTAGGAAGCAAATTCCTGAAAGAGGAGGCCGATAAGTTTCCCAGGAACCGACTGTCGCTGCCGCCGGTCTCCATGGTGGATCTCGTGGTCGGCTGTGTTTGGTTGGTCGCCGGTGATTTTTCCCGAGATAGGAAGGAAAACAGTGAGAAGCAGGATGAGAGGAAGGAAGAATAAGGCGAGAATGCCTTGTCGGTTTCGATATTTGAATCGGAGCGGCGGAGAGGGAGAAAGAGAGAGAGAGAGAGGAGAAGGAGACGAGTGTGAGTGAGTTGAGGACGGTGACCGTTGCGAAACTGAAACTTTATAATTTGAATTTGAATGTAGATCGAAATGACGAAAATGTCTGTGCGCATGAATTTATAGATGATAGAGTTAATAGCATTTTGTACCCTCTAATTTTGGTAAATTAACAACTATATCCCTTATTAAATTTTTACACAAACATATCATTTTAATATTAAATCGTAACAAGAATACACTTTCATTTAATTATCAGTTAAGTGATCATTAAATGGACTGAAAAATAACCTAATTACTCTTCATTTAGTTCTAATTTCAGTTTTAATTATTTTATATTATTTATGTCCAATGCTTCAATTAATAATAATAAAAAAACCCTAAACGAGAGACCGCCCGTCTAACTCCAGTCGCTCCCGGCGAGGAGATGCGGAAGCAGGCGACCTATTGGTTTGTCTTCGTCGGTCTATCCTGCTGTTGTTTCTCGTCTAGATCTATGGTTTCCCTTGTTCTTCATTACCGTTTACTAGCCGTGAGAGCCCGCGCTGCACAGCTAGGGATGACAAAAATATCCGTAACCGTGGATATCCGCCCGAATCCGACCTAATCGGGTAGGGTAAAACCCGAACCCGAAGGACTTTTAGTGGGTACGGGTAAAACCCGAACCCGAATATTGCGGGTAATGGGTGGGCATGGTTTTCTCACTATCCAACCCGAACCCGCCCGATTATCCACATGCATATGTATTATGTCTAGAAATAATCAATATTTTTCTCTAACATACTTTATATTTAGCATATAAATATCATTTTGTTTATGAAATTATGTTGTTTTAATTAATTTTCTTCATTCTAGTGAATTATTGTCGTACTTTTCGTCTTACGTAACGTGAGAATACGTGTAAATATTAACATATTAGTTGGAGTTATAAAGAAAAACTATTATCCATGGATAACTGTGGATACCCAAAACCCGAACGGGTATGGGCATGGTTTGGATTTTCTACCCGTTTCTTATGTGGGTATGGGCATGGGTAAAACCCGAACTACTTTGGGTAGGGTAACGGATATGCACTATCCGTCCCCGACCCGATCCATTGCCATCCCTATGCACAGCGGGTATAACATAATGTCTGTTATATTGTAATTCGATTTCTTAGTGTAACAAATTTTTCCGGAGAAGTAGAGATTATATGAATACTTTACAAACATGGGTAAAAAATGATGTAAGCAGAAGGCCTTAACAGTACTGATGAGATAAGTTGAGTGTTGTTTGCCAGATAGACAATTAGTTTGTCGGTTCTAACCAATACAGCAAAAAAGTTCAGCATATGCTATATAGTATTGGTGCTTTAATGTACAACTTAAAGTTGTACCATAACATTAAATGCATAAGTTTAGGTTGTACCATAAAGCAATTTGTACCATTATGTTATGGTACCACTTTACAACTTGAAGTTGTACCATCACATAAAGGTACAAGTTCAAGTTGTACATAAAAGAATTTGTACAAAAAGTATAGGTACAATCTGAAGTTGTACCATAGCGTAAATGTACAATTTTAAGTTGTACCATAAAGGCAAAACCCTATAGTACCAATACTATATAGCATTGTAAAATTTCTCATGCTATATATGGATGGAAAGGGTCAGCTACAGAATGAAACCTGTCGTTTAGGAAATGCGTGAACAAAGAGGGCTCCAAAGAGCGGTGACAAGTAGTTTTTTTTCGTCGTTGGCGTCTTTGTAGATGGCCAATTCTAAGGTGAAATATTTGTTCTCGGCAGCTTTCAGTATCCCTTCTTGCTCGTAATCCTGTCTTTCTGCAAGTTCTTTGGCTGGAATTCGGAGTAGTTGAAGCATTGCAGTATGGTCGAACTTAATCGTTTGCTTTGATGTGAAGTCTTTGCAGTTTACTAATGCCTCATACCTGTTTAGCACGATGAAGTCATTGATTTATAAAGAAGTTGAAGGATTTTTTTTTGTAGAAATTACCATGTTCCGGTGTTATTGTGCATGACTATGCCACCATGGCTGATGATATAATCTACTCGGGCCAGACACCAATATCTCATCTGTAATAAGTAGTTGGTTTAAATGAGATCCCACAATGTATTTGTATCAGACATACACAATAAAACACACACCTGTGAGTCGGTCTGGTTAGATTGTAGAAGACAGAGCAGGTCGTTGAATGTAACTGTGCCTGGTAGATTTTTCCTGAAAAGCTTGGTTGGTGTAATGGGGTTGTCTTGAAGTACTTTAATAGGTAGGTGTTCGTGGATGAAGCTGTGAATTTCGTGGAATTAATTAGAAGTGGTATAATGACTAGTGTATATGGAATTGAAATGTAGGGTGCAGAGAAAACCTTTCCATCATTGTTCTGTATCGGTGAGTGTATGAACCATAGAGCAGGCGTGTTGCAGGTGTACTCGTAAGCAGCAACCGATCTATATTGGCAAAGAAATTATTGAGAAGTGCAGTTTATTATGCATTTAAACAATCAGGGATGGTATCTTACTATCTGGTTCAGGTTCCATAATTGCTATGCTTGTAAAGGTGACCAATACTGGATGTGAGAGTTCCATGGTGTCACAGTATCGATAGAAATGGCTGGAGTTTGACGTGTAGTTGATAGTGGCACTGACATTCGTGGTTAGAGCATGGTTGATAATGTTATAAATTGCATCTTATTAGTCGTGGATAAAAATACCAACGTACAGTGGCAAACCTGGTGTTTTCTATAATTGTTGTGAAGAGAACTGAGCCATTGTCCTGCTCAAATGGTTCTAAAACGGATAGCAGCCAGCCTGTCAAATATGTAAAGGGAGAAGAATGCTCATGTAAGGAGAGGATGGGAAGATAGCTTGCAGAGAACTTATTGTTGAAGAACTACATGACAGATGAGTAGTCTCTGTGACCATGTGTGGCAGTTCTTCAAACTCCATATCTTTGAAGGCATCAATAGAGAATTCTTCCATGAACCGTATTTCATCAATTTTTGTTAGTTTCATTTCCTGTGACATATGCAGACGAATCTCACCTGGAGCAGCTAGGCCAGTTTGTTTTGCCTTAGTAAGTGTTACTGCCTCAATGTTGTATAATGTCTGCAACGAAAGATAGTTCTGCGCAATGGCAATATCTGATTGTTTTGTGGCGCCTTCGATTAAATTTTCCTGTTAACCATGCGTGACCATGAAAGGTTAGTATGTGACAGAGTTGCAAGAACCAGAAAGCTGATTTGCAAGTAATGTTTGACAATTGTGTATAAGCTCACCTCCCGGTCCATCCATAGAGTGTAGAGAAATTGAGGTCCCCTTCCTGGCATGAGTTCGTCAGATAGCCAGATGTGAACCAAACGCATGATGATGTGATGGGTTAGCGAAGGTCCATGAAGGTCTCTGATAACCGTGGATGTCATAATTGGGTCTTACAACAACAGCAAAGTTGAGTATTAATTTGTTGTGAAATTAAAGGTATATATATATATATATATATATATATATGATTCAATGGGTTTGTGAATGGGACAAACCTTCTGGATTTGACGGAAACACGTAATTTCTGGACATATTGTCAAACAAGTATGTGCAGGTGATCTGTATCGGCAAGGAAAGGGTGCAGTCTTGAAAAGGGAACTGGATCTGAGAACCGGGGAAAAAGGGAAACGAATTTAGCGATTTCGGCAAGGTCGCGTAAATCTACTGATTTGTAGTTGAAAAGTAAAGGAACGAATTTACCTGAGTAAGTTGTTACTTGAATTTTTTTCATGGGATCTGGATGAAGGAATGGTAGCGGTGCTGTATACTGCGGAATTGGGAGTAAAGGAAAGGAAGGCGACAGCTGGTTGAAGAAGGCAATATGTAAGTGTCTGGATAAATACGAATCTACGTTTGTGTCTGGGAAATCTGTGGGCCGACATGGAAGGGTCGGAAACAGTAGTTTTGGATGGCCCATAAGTAATGGGTCCATTGGTTACGGGCATATGGCTTAGGAAGAGTTTATATGGAGGGATGCTAAGCTCATCATTCGAATATTTGGAAAGGTATGGACGATCAATTGGCACGCAATCCTGTCGTATTCGTGTCAAAAGCAGTCCCACCTCCTAAGTGCGACTAAGAGTAATAAATTAGAAGAATATTTCAACATAGATGACTTCAACATCACGAAAATAATTTACAGAACGGAATTATAAAAGGTGGTGAGATTAAATGTGTCGAAGGATAGTTTGGAACCAAAAGTGCAGAACTGGAGGAAAAGGTGGCGATGTCAGGCACTGGGTTCTATTCAGCTCCGATAGTATACATAAATGGATCCCATATGGTGGTCACACGGAGCACGGGTACAAAAAATTCCCTGTCATAGTCTGGAAATATTTCAACCATTAGTATTTTTCTTTTGACAGATTCCAGACTTCCTGATTGCTTCTCACGATCAGTTGTTGTGAATAAGTCAGGTGGTTGTTGAAGGAGTGCAATTGCTGCATCATTTTCGAAGTAAATATTGTGGAGCTTGTGTTCAGTTGAGATGTCCTTGCACGCAACATTGAATATGAAATTGAACCATCACGCAATAAGTGAAGTGATTGTGCACATTTATGTAATGTGGAAAGATGTGAGAATACAGACCCATAAAAAATAGGCGAGTCTGAACAGTTATCGGGATCTGCATAGTAATATAAAGGTTTGTTTGTGTGGACATAATCAATTCTGATGAGGCACCAAGCGTGAAACTTGGAAAACAAAAAACACAGACGGTACTCAAATGAGCAAACATGTCTGTGGTACTTAAAATTGTTAAGCTAAGTTTATGAGTTTACGTCACATGGCCGAGATGAGGACTCCAGTAATGCAGTAGCCTCATAAGGGTTGTTGTGACAGGTAAGTTTCCACGAACAAAAACAGGAGTTGTTCCTGGATTGATACCAAGCTGGACAGGCCGATGAATATGCGAGAAACTAAAGCGACAGAATGACAAATTAAGAGATAGTTGTAAATTTCATGAGGAATTTGTTTTGATGACTCACGTGTCCTTGAGTTGTCGAAAACGATGTGTGTAGTGGCCTACTATGATTCGAGAACTCTGTGTGTTGGTGAAGCATAGTCTCCCATCTCCTTGATCAAAAGTTGTTGGTAACAGATTAGTTAAAAATTTAGGTGATTAACAATAGGACAATACAAATACAATGTGCAAAAACCTTTCATTCCAATGAATTTCATCGCAGTCAATGCATACACAACTGGTCCTTGTTGTTCCGGTTTTGTTATGAATGACCGTGAAAAAGCTTGACGAGTTGAAGTATAGTCCACGAAAATAGTATCTCCACTACAAAATGGCAGTGTAAATACGGTGACAAAGTGCTAAAGTTGGTGTAAAAATGGAGCGAACGAAAACCACGAGAATATACGCACCGACTATCTTGAAGCATTGCAGTTATCAGGAAATTGTCACCTGAGCGTGTTTGGTTCTTTGCTATGCTCAAAACTGGACCAACGATATCTAGGAGGGGTAACAGAATGGTCAAAGAATATTAACAAAGTGAATAGACAAACTGAAGTAGATACCTCTATATTCGGTTTCTAAATTCATGAATTGCCCCAACTCAAAGAATGGTGTTGAATTAAATCCTTTTCATGGAAACCATGGATAGGGTGGGATTTTGTCGAGTTCCTGCAGGATGGTCGTTGGTGTGATGCATAGACGATATGGGTGACCACATGTTCGATTCAAGGGTCTTTTTTCAATCGTTGATACCCAAGGGAGTAGATATACGCGATCGATTACCAAAGAAGAGGTTTGAGAATACGCGAGGGTAAGGCACTCAAACCCTTCGATTAAATCTTCCTAAAAAAGCAAAGAGTTAAGAGATATTAATAACATGCAGAACTAAATAAATAGATCCAAGAATAGTCATACATTTTTGTTAATCCAGAGTGTGTGAAATGTGGCAGGCTTTGAGGGGTCAGTCTGGTCTTTCTCGACCCATCGGTTGAGTAGGCGGAGAATGATGGGGCCGACGTTGTGACCAAGATGGAGAGAGCGAAGTACCAGAGGTGCAGCCGATAGATCTACATTTAAGTAAGAAGATCGTAAAAGGAACGGATGTAGAACCACCCATTAAGGCCGGTAATGTACAAGGTAGTTCGAAAAAGTCAAGAATTAAACCTGTTGGAGCACAAGCGAGTGTGTAATCATTCGTCATTACTGGTCACAGAGAACCGGTGAACTCAGCATCGCTGGAAGGGGCGGAAGTAGGCCGAGATTGCGGCGAAACATCTAAGGAAAGTACGGCCAGAAAGCGACATCACATGGGAGAAGGAGCTTTCGCTATGGCGTCACAAAGACTTGATTGAGGCATTTCATGCGGAGTCCGCGACGAGGGCGTCGCGAGATTGAGTGGGGGAGAATGTTACGCGGAAGATTCTAGAAGGATGCAAGTACATGCATGCATCTTCCGATTCAGGCACCAATGTACATGCATCCCCCTTTTCTATCTTTATTCATGTATCTCATTTATTACATTCATGTATGGGGCTGGTTCATGTATGGAGGGACTATCTAGGTTCGTTCATTTATGAAGGCCATGTACATTGTACTTAGTGGAGAGGATGCCTATATAAGCAGCCCTCTCCACCACTTTTCATTCATCCAGAAATTGAGAGTTTTCATCTCTAGAGCATTTCTCCATACTTGTGAGTTTGAGTGAATACGAGCAAGGCTGACTTAGCGCTCTAACGAGACTTGTGTGGTTGGTGATAGTTATTAAATGTTTGGCCCATTGGGAACGGTTGGGCCGTTTGGGTGAGGGCCTGTTAAAAATGATACACAATGTAGAAGGTCGAAAAACATTGGAGGTGTCTGGATTTGTTATGTATATCTATGGCTTCAACGAACATAAGGACCATCCATAATCATCAAGGGGTTTGGAAGAATAAGCACCGCTAGAAATGGAGGGCAGTTTCGAAGTCGGCAACAAATATTAGCAAAGCAACATGATGTAGCATTCAATACACAACCATAATCGACACAACAGAGAATGTTGGGAAGTGGTTCATTTCCTACTTCTATGTTTAAACGGCGTGACCGTAGACTTTTTTTTCCGTGTCCTAAGCATAAGGAACTCCAAAGAATTAAGGAAATTAAAAGCGATATATACACAAGAACAAAGCTTGAACTATCAAATATCAGACAAGAAGTCATAGGTAAGCAACCAAATATGCCTGAAAAAAACATCTGACCTGGAAGGTTATGTGAACTGCAATTTTTGTATCAGTCAGGATGTTTGCAGAACAAACTGTAGAAATGTGAACAATGACAGGGAAGAGTGGCGAGTGTTTGAACAACAGGGCATAAACATACAAAAACAGGTTTGAAGTCCTGATGAGCCAGCGCTGCAAAAGCGAGAAGCTTGGTAAGTGGGACTGTAGCGGGGTTCAGGAGTACAAATTATTTAAGATGAGAATATAAAAGAAGGATTCCTGACCTGTTCTACTGTGTAGGGTACCGTAAATGAAATCTAAGTGATGATAAGGTGAGTAACAGCTCTACTGCAAAGAACACGACAAAATGTAAGTTGTGGTCAAAATAAAATGGAATAAGGTTGTTGGGAGGGCCGAAACATACCATTACAGTGGCAGTGTGGTGACCTCTGTTGTGTTTCCAAGACCACTAAATGGCTCATGGTACACTATGTTGCGAGTGTAGTTTGAGGGGATGTTTGGTTCATTGACAATGAGGAATCGTAGACCTGCAGCCGTTCGGACTCGAGATACAGCAACATAAAGTTGACCGTGACTAAAGACAAGTTTCGGTAAGTAAACACTAACACTCTGTAATGTTTGCCCCTTACTTTTATTGATGGTCATGGCGTAGCAGAGGCCGAACCGGGAATTGTTGTCGTTTAAGCACAAAGGGCCAGCGGTTGTCGTTGATATTAAGGACAACTCTGGGAATAGCTACAGTTTTCCCATTAAATGTACCTCCCATTATGAGACCCTTAATAACATAGTGACCCAAATAGATGTTGAATGGTAATTCGCAATAACTGAAGGTAATTATAAAATCAATCATGAACCCACAACCAGCCAATGGTGATGAAATTATACAACCCATGTGAAGATAAGAAGCATTTTTAATGCATGGAGCAACTTTGGTTGAAGACCACATGCATCTGCATGTAAGTGAATTAAAAGAGAGGTTGACCCATGTTAGTTGTCATCCCATTTAAGAAAGGGCCATTTGCATTATTTAGTTGTATAAGTTTATTGCATGGTGAGAAGGAGCATGTGGTGTGTTTTGTTTATTGTATTTCATTACAATTATATGTGCTTATATATGTACCTGCGTATGGGCAGAAGAGGAAGTCAGAGACATACAAAACAAAAAGAAAAGAAAGGAAGTCTCTGCGTGTGTGTTTGTAAAAAACAAGTGCCAAAAGTTAAGGCCTTGTTTGTTTGAGTGAATCATAAATTGAGTAATTAAACACCAATTGTTTCCTTTGTGTTGATCCTAAATTATCATTACTTCCGCAAATACCCAAAAAATTTGGTATCAGAGCTAATACCCTTCTCTCCTCTAAAAAATCCCCAAATTTCTAGCCTACACAATTTTCTAAAAAATCCATGGCAACAACTTCCTCAAACACCATGTTTGCTACCTCCTCTAATCAAATTCCCATTTTCGATGGAGAATTGTACGAGTACTGGAGTGTCCAAATGGAACCAATTTTCATCTCTCAAGATCTGTGGGATATCGTCCAAGAAGGCTATGAAGATCCTCAAGACGATGATGAAGACTCGAAGAAACGAGCTGGCAAGCAGACAAAGGAGTACAAGGAGAATGCCAAGCAAAATGCCAGCGCCTTGAGAATCATTCAGCAAGCAGTGAGAAAATCTATTTACCCAAGAATCTATGGCATCAAAAAGGCCAAAGAAGTTTGGGATGTCTTGCGTAAATAGTTTCAAGGTTATGAAAAGTCTATCTCCATCAGGCGACAAACCAGTTCGAAAACTTGATGATGAAGGAAACCGACACCATCAAAGACTTTCATTCGCGTGTGGCGGAGACAGTCAACCAGATCAAAGCCACCGGTGATGTCATGGAAGAAAGAAAAATTGTGGAGAGAATTCTCCGCAGTTTGTCATCAAAGTTCGAGCATATTGTTGTTGTCATTGAAGAAACCAAAGATTTGGCAAATCTACCAATGAGCGAGTTGATGGGCTCACTTGTAGCACACGAGCAAAGAATGAGCCGCTTCACCAAACCGCCATTGGAGCAAGCTTTCTCGTCAAAAGTCAACATGACGGAAAGTAAATATGCTAGATCGGAGCAAGGACAGAGAGGGGGAAACTCACATGGGAGAGGAAGAGGAAGATCCAATTACAGAGGAAACAACAGACAAAATTATCAAAAACAAAAATCAGGCTACACCGGCTCGAGTTGCATAATTTGCAAAAAGGCGGGCCATGCAACAAAAGAATGTAAATTGAAGTGCACCAAGTGCAGAATTCAAAACCACTCCCAGAGAGATTGCTGGTTCCAGAACAAGCAAGAAGAAGGCGAGTCAAGCGGCACCAAAAATGAAGAAAGCAATATAGTGGCTTTATCATGCTTGAATGGTGAGTAAAAGTCACAGCTTCCCTGGATGGTGGATTGTGGTTGCAGTAACCACATGACTGGAGATCTGGAGTCCTTCACCGACATCGATGACCAATACCGCTCTCAAGTCAAGTTGGGAGACGGAAAGAAGCTAAAAGTGGAAGGAAAAGGCACAGTTGTTGTATGCATAGAAGAAGGCAACAAAACTCTCATTCGAGATGTTTTGTATGTTCCGGAGCTAACTCTCAATCTAATGAGCGTGGGAAACCTGATGATGAAAAATTACAAGCTATTGTTTGATAATGGTGTGTGTGAGATTATCAACAAATCAGACAATTTCATGGTGGCCAAAGTCCCGATGACTTCCAACAGAATTTTCTCTCTTGCTATGTCACAAAATGGTGAAGTAGCATTCAAGAGTGAAAATATGGATCAATCCTTCCTATGGCATCTTAGATACGGTCATCTCAACTTCAAGGTCCTCAAATTGCTGAGGCAGAAAAATATGGTGGTGGGACTTCCCCAGATCAATAGAAAAGACAAGATCTGTGAAGGATGCATTTATGGCAAAATGCATCGGTTACCATTTCCTAAAACTTTTTGGAGAGCAAAAGCGCCATTGGAGTTGGTACATGCAGACATATGTGGTCCAACCCGAACACAATCACTCAGCGGTAAAAGATATTTTGTCCTATTTGTAGATGACTTCACCAGAATTATGTGGGTATTCTTTCTAGAGCAAAAGTCGGAAGCTTTTCCCAAGTTTCTTCAATTCCAAGCAGTAGCTGAGAAGGAAAGCGGCCATCAAATCAAAACTCTCCGTACAGATCGTGGAGGAGAATTTATTTATACTCCATTCATGGAGTATTGCCGCAACAATGGAATCAAACGGCAGCTGACGGTTCGTTACACACCACAACAAAATGGCGTGGCAGAACAGAAAAACCGCACGATTGTGGAGATGGCGAGAAGTATGCTCAAAGCCAAGAAGCTTCCCAACAACTTGTGGGCAGAAACAGTCAATACAACAATTTACATCCTCAATAGATCACCAACCAAAGCAGGTCGGAACAAGAAACCGATACATGCGTGGCACCACAGGAGGCCACAGGTGAATCACCTCAAAGTCTTTGGGTGCATAGCTTATGCACATATCTCTACCCCAAACCTAGACAAGTTTGACCAGAAGGGAGAGAAGCTTATCTTCACTGGCTACAGTGATGAGTCCAAAGGCTATCGTCTTTACAATCCAGTAAAGAATGAAGTGGTGGTTTCTCGAGATGTGATCTTTGATGAGATGGCGGAGTGGCATTGGGAAAATCCAATTTCTCAATCTCCATCAATTTATGAAATTCTGGAGGACTCAAAAACTCTAGAAGACACCAGCAACGACCCAGATCCAGTTGCAAGTCCAGAAAGAAATTATGCACCTACCCCAGAAGGATACGACTTCAGAGACGTCGTAACAGACTCGGATTCACCTCCATTAAAAACAAGGTCTTTGCGAGAATTTTATGAAACAAGTCATGATGCATATTTTTCTTGTGAACCTCAAGTCTTTGAAGAAGCATCCAAAGAAGAAGTTTGGAACGAGGCGATGGATGCAGAAATTTCTATGATCGAGAAAACCAAGACATTGGAGCTTGTTGATCAACCGGATGACAAGCCGGTTATAGGTCTCAAATGGATCTATAAGATCAAATTCAATGAAGATGGTACTATCCAGAAGTACAAAGCTCGACTGGTGGCAAAAGGCTATTCACAACAACCCGGTATTGATTTTCACGAGACATATGCACCAGTAGCGAGGATGGAGACCATCAGAACAGTTCTCGCTCTAGCTGCTCAACTGGAGTTACTAGTATACCAGCTGGATGTCAAATCAGCATTTTTGAATGGAGAACTGGAAGAAGAAGTCTATGTGGAACAACCACGAGGCTATGAGAAAAAAGGAGAAGAAGACAAGGTCTATCGTCTCCGAAAGGCTTTATACGGGCTGAAGCAAGCACCGAGAGCCTGGAACAACAGAATTGATCGATATTTTCAGCAAAACGGATTTCAAAGAAGTCCGAGTGAACCATCTCTCTACATCAAAAAGGGAGAAGGAAAATATTTTCTAATGATGTGTTTGTATGTTGATGACTTGATTTACACAGGTACAAGTCAACATATGATCGAAGAATTCAAAAGTACCATGATGAAGAATTTGAGATGACGGAAGGGGGACTCATGAAATATTTTCTTGGGATCCAAGTGAAGCAGTCACCTGGAGAAATATTTATTTCACAGGAGAAGTACACCGAAGATATGCTGAAAAGATTTCACATGGCAACGTGCAAACCAATCTCAACACTAATGGAGTTAAACGAGAAATTACAACGCAATGATGGAGCTGAAAAAGTCGATGGAAAGCTGTACAGAAGTCTCGTCGGGTCACTCATATACCTGACACATACCAGGCCGGATATGTCATTCAGTAAGTCTTATATCAAGATTTATGAATGAACCTAGCAAACTTCATTTTGCAACAACCAAAAGAATTTTGTGGTATCTTCAAGGTACTAAGAAATTGGGCCTGACATACAAGAAAGAAGCAGAAAGCAAGATGGCTGGATTTACCGATAGTGACTGGGCAGGATCACTGGATGATCGAAAAATCATATCGGGGTACATATTCTGTTTGGGTTCAAAACCCATTTCTTGGAGTTCAAAGAAGCAGAAAACTGTGGCATTATCTTCAGCGGAAGCAGAATATATCGCAGCTACAGATGCATCGTGCGAAGCGGTATGGCTAAAAAGATTAATTAATTATTTGCAGCAAAATGAAAATGGTCCAACCATTATTCATTGTGACAACATGTCAGCCATAGCCATGACAAAAAATCCAGTATTTCACGCAAGATCGAAGCATATCGAGTTGCGTCATCATTTCATTCGAGACCTCGTCAACAAAGGATTAATCGTGATGGAATTTATCAAAGCCGACGACCAGCCATCAGATATCATGACAAACGGTTATCCATGAGAAATTCGAGAAGTTCAAAGAGCTACTACAGATTGCGAATTAAGCGGGGGTTTTGAATGGTAATTCGCAATAACTGAAGGTAATTATAAAATCAATCATGAACCCACAACCTGCCAATGGTGATGAAATTATACAACCCACGTAAAGATAAGAGGCATTTTTAATGCATGGAGCAACTTTGGTTGAAGACCACATGCATCTGCATGTAAGTGAATTAAAAGAGAGGTTCACCCATGTTAGTTGTCATCCCATTTAAGAAAGGGCCATTTGCATTATTTAGTTGTCTATGTTTATTGCATGGTGAGAAGGAGCATGTGGTGTGTTTTGTTTATTGCATTTCATTACAATTATATGTGCTTATATATGTACCTGCGTATGGGCAGAAGAGAAGAAGTCAGAGACATACAAAACAAAAAGAAAAGAAAGGAAGTCTCTGCGTGTGTGTTTGTAAAAAAACAAGTGCCAAAAGTTAAGGCCTTGTTTGTTTGAGTGAAGCATAAATTGAGTGATTAAACACCTATTGTTTCCTTTGTGTTGATCCTAAATTACCATTACTTCCGCAAATACCAAAAATAGACAATCATCAAGCGCGTACCATTGCACAGACCTATAGCTGGGTTCAGATTCCTTAACAACATGATTGGTGTAAAGACCTTAAGGTCAATCTGATGCTCTGGATAGCCGTTGAAAGACAGGGTATTAAGGAATTCTGTAGGATATTCGGCTTCAATTCGTGCTGCATCGGTTGCATTAATATGCAATGTGTCACTACTGAAATAAGTCTGTATGGGGCCTGGTACCAAAGAAAGCATATGAGTATTAATCTCTGTGACGTTGCTGTTTGTTGGAGGCACGATGGATCTTTCAGTCAGATATGAAGCTGCTGTGAAACCTTTGAGGGAAATCAGGATATATTTCAGAAGTCATCTTCTCAATAGGCGCATCTGTAGACTGGATCATAAAGGTTCTGGAATTTCTATCCAATCAGGTGGTTGGTTATTGGCAAGAGATCTTGCCGGAACATATCCATCACTAAGAGAAAGAGTCCATTCTGCAAAGGTCTGGCCACCAAAAACTCGCCTCTGGTATGCAGTATTAGAAGTTACACGCATGTTCTGAGTTAGGTGGAGCACAGTACACAAAGGCCACAAGTAGGAGCGTGTAAGGGATGCATCAACACTTTCTTCTCTCCCATCATCAGCCACAATTGGTAAATTCTGGCAAAGTCTCCCCCAAGCATGAATGTTTTTCCTCCAAACGGTATATACTGGTCACCGGTCAAAGGGACATTCATAATGTCACACAAAGCGCGATCAACTGCCTCAAAAGACAACTGATGAACCATGGAGGCTTCATCCCATACAATGAGGGATGGATCAACTATCAACTTGGCAAGTGGCGTACCTTTTTTTATATTGCAAGAAGAACCATGGTCAATTTCTAGGGGGATCTTGAAATGGGAATGAGCTGTGGTTGCATCAGGGAGCAAGGTTGCGGCAATTCCCGAAGAAGCAACGACAAGAACAATTTTGCCAAGTTCCTTGATATGGCCAAGAATTGTCTTGTAGAGGAACGTTTTACCAGTGCCTCCGTGACCATGAAGGAAAAAGAAACTTGGAGATCTGATTTCATTAGGGAAAACAGAATTTATGACAATTTGGAACGCCAGCGCCTGCTGTTCATTCAAGCTAGTGAGAACAGGAACTGCGGAGTCAACATCCGGCAAAACAGGACTATACAGTTCATGTGCAGGAGGCGGTTGCAAATCATGTAGTGGAGGGTCAGCTGTTGGGAGTGGGAGGCCAAAATGTGAGAGAGTTGCTGAATATCCATCTAGCATTCGTTGCAGTTCCCGCAATAGTTTATTTTTAGGCAATTCTGGTGGAATAAGATTTTTGTTGAAACTAACATCTCGCTGGCACTGATATGTTATATCATCCGAAAGAAATTCCCATGTCTTATCAAAAAGACCTAGGGGATCAGATAGTTCACAGAACATGAGCATTGTGACAAATAAATATCTAAGAAGTCGACACATGCCCCACTGGCTAACCTCTTTGATAACAAGCAACCATTCATCGTCGTTTGACAATAAACCGAGACGATGACAAGCAGCCTGATACGTGCGACATGGGAATCCATTAACTGTACGTAGATCAGCAAAACTAAGGGCCCCACGAATCTTGGTAAGAAGTTGCTTGAGGTAGAAAGTATCTCCACAACCTGGATGAATATAAACTAAGAGTGATTGCAAAGCCTTTCTTCCTTTGAGCACAGTTTTTTTTCTTCAAATCCCATATATATTTGTTTGGGGTTTCTGCATAGAGCAAGGACCGCGCACCTGGGTCCCGTTGGTTAAGAGAAAACCACTGTGTGAGAGTAGTCTCTGAAACAGCATCGCGTGCAAGAATCCGTGATAGTCTCTGTTTCTTTCTATAAGGAACGCGATGTTTCCCTTCGAGATGCACACACAAGTGCTGGACAGGCGGTGTTCTCTCGTGGATAGGGAATTCAAAGATACGCCAGGCTGCTTCATATGATGACAAACTTCTGCAATCTAAGTATTGTCTTATCTCATCAATTGGTGGAGGGGGTCCGGTCACAGTTGAGGAGGAAGAGGGCTAATCATGACTCTCTACAACCACCATAGAATGATCTGGCCCTTTGGTGATATATTTGAAGAGGTACTTAATCAAACGTCCTTGGTGGCAAAGTTCAACGTTTATATGAGCTTGGAAGAGGACAAGCAAGTTTCTGTTATGCGGAACAATGTACCTATTATCAAGTATAGCTGATCCTTTTGCAGCTGATACGCCTGGGAAAGAATTTTGAACATGAGCCGTCTTTCATGCAACATTGGATGGATTATCAGAACCACACGGACCATGAAGCATGAACTTTGTCACCATTTCATAGCCAAGTGGATCTTGTTCTGGATCCGGCAATTCAACAGTAATCGTCGCATCGATGTCAGCAGGTGAATTTTGTGCTTCTCATCCAGCCACAACAGAATGTGAACGTGAGGTAGACCTCTTTTCTGAAACTCTACTGTTTTGATACCTTTCCGCTAAAAGAAGGCAAAGGAACATATTGGAAATTAGTTAGAACTATCGACAATAAAGACATGATAGCACAAAATGAATGAACCAAGCAGATTAACGTATACCCAATGATAAAATACTGCAAATGATAAAACTGTAACATTCATGTGGATACCAGACACGGTAGATGGTAAGACCAAACTGGTAACATCAATATTACTAAGAATTAGGAAGTCAATTTCTATACTAACAAAGTTAGTACGACATGGTTTTCATGAACTGGAACCATAACAGAAAGAAGGGCAAAGGGACGTTTGCAATGTATGAAAGGCACGTACATCAAAAAGTAGTTCCATGAAAAATAAAAGTGATGAAACATGCGGTATGGACAATGGTAAGGCAAACCTGCAACTGTTTTTCCAAAAAATTGTGACCTAGTAAGCTCATCCTCAAGAGCATTAAGTTTCATTCGAAAAACTCAAGCAATTATCTGTGGTTTCAACTCACTTTTGGATCCGCACAGATCATGAAACGATTCTGCTATTTCGGGCCACTGAGAGTTGTAGGTAAAGGTAATGAAAAGATCCGGACTGCCATGATGATGAACAACAGCCATTGCATCTAAGTATAACTGTTTCATGTACCGAGGACTGCCAGTATTGGATGATGGAAGGGCAACATGCCCAACATCATCACCTGTAACATCACCTCTGTCAAAAGCGTCCGTGAGACCCTGATACAACTCAGCACGAAGTTCTTCCTGATGAGTGCTTAAATAATAAAGCTTGTTTTGTTCAATGGTGGAAAATGCACCAACTATATAGTGCTGCAAAGCTTTTCCTCCACGCATCAATGTTTGTCCTTCATCATCCTTATGTTGTAGACGAAATGCATAATATTCACGTTGAGTTATATACTTGCGCTTCAAAGTTGGCGGTACATGTACTGGATCATACGGTATCTTGACGTGGAAGCCATCTTCTCCATATGGAAAAAGCACAGGGAAATGCAATGCATCAAACTTAGGATTGACACTTGTAATTCTTTTGAGACCTTCAGAGTGGTGATCGATAATGATGTCTCGCTCCCCCTTGTCAGGAACAAAATCCCCAGGAATTAAGCCTGCCAGTTCAGAACCTGTTGGGAGGTCATACTGCCGATTTGTAGTGTCTCTAGCTCCGACTATTCGTAGTCTCATATTTGCAGTCACTGGATCAGCAAGTTGGTTGCGATATCTCCTGAATGACTTAACCAATTCATTGGTAACGTCAAATAACTTCATAAGGCCAGATACAATATCGGGCCTGAGAGAAGCATCCGACAGTGAAAAATGGTGCAGCCTATCAGCAAGTTCAGTGTGGGGATCGAATACATGCAATTGTGAATACCTCGGACGCTGCCCGTCTACTGGAAGCAAAGAACCCATGCGTTGATAATTCTCACCGCAAATGACAAATGAATACGGGCCATGTGTCCGAGAAGCACGTGCATCCAGTTGGGCTCCAAATGACGTAAAAGAAAAGGCAGCGTTGTACGACCGAATATGTTCTCGGAAGTGGGCAGCCATTGGTCCACCATTGATCCCCAGCAGTTGTTCGAGATAAGGAGGAGTTTCTTAAAGGAAAGGGAGTCGAACTCGACCCTTTTGGCAGCACATAGTGTAGATATGTGCAGTTGAGCGATGTCTAGAAAGCCTTTCCTCGTACCAAAAGCGAGCACCACAAAATTGGCATTCATAATCAGGTAAGCCATGAGTGATTGTTCGAGTAAACTGAGGCTGTCGAGCAGGCAAAATAGATGGGACGGGTGTGAGTGGAGGAGCAGTGGAGGAGCAGTGGAAGGCCCGGCAGATGGAGACTATGGAGGATCACTGGGGATCTCTGGAATAGATGATGGTTGGCCAGTTATGGTACAGTCTGGTTCATCTTCTAAAAGAGGACACAGGCGTGAACGACGGTCAAGCCTGGAGACACGGCGCCGTTGAGGTAAATTTGAACGAGGTGTTGGTGGAGTAAAAGAAGGAGCAATCATGACATGGCGGCGCTTCCTGTTAACTGAACGATCAGGAATCGGATTGGTTGACTGGCCAGCAGAAGACTGAACAGAGCGATACAAACAGTGAGGACTAAGTTGACATAATAGAGAGTGAAGGCAGAATAAAGGGTTGAATGGCAGACGAAAAACTAAACCACAAAGTGTAAGTAAATACAGAGAAAAGTGGAAATGGTAAGAATTGAATACCAGTAAAAAGTCTAGCAAAATATTCTAGGAAAAATAGGATACACGATGCAAGAGGATAATCATTGACAAAATTGATGGCTTACCATTACTTGTGGAGTTAAGCGGAAAACCCAGAAAGTGCGCACAAACCTGAAGTAAAAAGGAAGCATGTGAATAATAATGAAGATGGCAATATACAAAACAGTCATTATGGTCCCCATATGACGTGTAGGGAGAAGCATACATGAAAAAGCATTTAAGAACATAGTACCTTTGTTTGAGAACAAAGACAACAGTAATGGATGTGATTGAGGGGAAGATGATGAATAGTTGTATCTGGCAACTAAATATAGAAATGATGGAAGTAAAAGTAGAGGGCATGACATAAGATAGAAAAGTTGTCAGATAGGATAGGGAATAAACTAATGATGATCAGTAGGATATGATGGGTTTCATTTAATGCAAGTTAGAAGAGGGAGGCTTGGGCCGTGTAGGCGGAGAAGTAATAGGCACCGGAAAAAAATACACCTCTGCAGATGTTATTGGGAGCAAGTAAAGAGGGGAATGTCATAGCCACATACACAGGACAGAGCCAAACAAACCGAGTCATCTTTCCCTAGTACTGCTTGCAAAAAAACAGTGTGAAATGCAAGTGCATGACAAGCAGCAAAAAAAAGGCAACCACAGTGGAACACAATGCTGAAACTTATATACTAAAAGACGTTGACAAGCGGTCGACAATTCAACCATTGGAAAATACTGGGAAAGATGCCAACTGACAAGAGTGGCGGCACACTTCCTAATCCATAAGTTTAAAACCGGGCAGAGTAACTACAAAATGTAGGTAACCATGTGTAAAGCAAAAAGCGGACAGGGAGCAAAGTTGCTACAGTGTCGAGCACAGGCATGGTAAGAAGAGACACTATCGGGAACCATGTGAAGAGCAAAAAGTTGACAGGGAGCAAAGTTGCTACAATGTCGAGCACAAACATGGTAAAAAGAGACACTGTCTGGCATTGTTGCACGACACAAAACACAACACAAAGAAGCAAAAGCAGCATCGACTTTGTGGAGGCAGTCAACTTCTTAACCAATGAAAATTTGTTTCCTAGAAGCCTTCTTACGGCCTGCTCCAACAGGGGCCTTCTTTGCTTGAGCAGCAGATTCAATGGCTTTCCTAGATGGGGTTCGTAAACGTTTGGAGCGACCGGCAATCTCAACAACTGGTGGATGAAGAGGCATTTGATTAGAAGGGACTGGGTGGCCTACAACTGCAGCAGAGAGTCCACAGACAGCACCAGGCACTAAAAACATCATCCAGCAATGTATGATCCGAAAGGGGCGAGCCATCTTGGGGTAGTAAGTCGGTAGGTGGCAAGTCGACAGTGTGTCTAAGAGAGATCAAGCGTCGGCGCGAATAGGTTGCAAGCTGAGGGACGTCTTTTTCTCTAGAAGGGAAAAAGGAAAGGAAAGCTAAGAATGCAGGCTGTGAAAGTAATGGGAGAACAGTAATCTAATAACTGATTCGAAACACACTTTTGAATTGAAGCATCGTCAATTAGTTGAGTCCGTAGGGGACGGTTGCTTGTCTTGCGTGGTGTACGCGACAAAAGCAGGTCATCAGAGTCACGCGCAGGACAAGAGCGATCCTGTAGTTCCCTGTAAATATCGAAATTGGTGTCATGGGAAAGCAGGAAAGAATAAGAGGAACAAAAGAAGCAAAGGAAAAGAAAGGGTACGTACAAAACCGTGACAGGAGGTGGTTGAGAAGGTTCACGGTCTGAAGTACCCGCCACACTGGGAAGACAGTGACAAAATAATGAGGTTTCAATTAAGCAAGCAAAGTAAAGCAAGGTGCTCTATGTAAATCTCGACCTTAATGCACCAGGTGGAACGAACCTCGATTGAGGGGTAACTTTGGTGGAAGACATTTTCCGCGATGGCTTCTTCATCTGTGGTAAGATGACGTCAGCAGTTCTAACTTCAGCATTGTTGTTGCAAAAAAAGAAGAGCACCGACCACTCATGAATAGTTTGTAATGGAAATGATAGGGGAATTCAACAAAGACAGCGTTCTAGTTTAGATAGCAAAATCTCTACCTAAATACACCAGCTACGAATAGTTTGGAATAGGAAGTGGAAAAGGAATTCGATGCAAGGCAACTATCCAGTCAAAACAGCCAAAAATGCATTAGAAGCAAACATGCTCTAAGGTCCTATTAGCGGAACAAACCTCGATTGAGGGGCAGCTTTGGTCGGAGTTGTTTCCCGCGATCACTTCCTCCTCTGCGGTAAGCCGATGTTGGTAGTTTCCACTTCAGCATGGCTGGTGCAAAGAAAGAAGAGAACCGATAAAAATAATGACGTATGTTCGGGCAACACGGAGAGGTAAGTCGTTCCATGTAACTATCGATCTGAATGGACGACTCATGGATATATATATATTGTAATGGAAAATGCGAGGGAAACGAACCTTGGCGGAGGGGTAGGTGTTGATGGACCTGCTTGACAAGACCGCTTTGTTTTCTTCTGAGAGCTTACGTCGGCGGTATCCAATTCAACATGGCTAGTTAAAATAAAGAAAGTAAGCGATCAAAAGAATGATGTGACAGACAAGCAGGCGTCCTCCACATTCATAATAGCACAACGAACCTTGGTTGAAGGTTAGTTTTGTCTGTAGTCTTTTTACACGACCGTTTCTTCTTTGTTGGAGCGATTACCGCAGCGGTATCGAATTCAGCACAGCTGGTTTAAAGAAAGAAAAGGAATGATAAACAAGAAGGCAAATAGTTTTTAGGTATAAGGGTAGGAATTACTCAGGAGCAGGCTGCAGTTCATCTGACGGAGCAACAACGACAAAGCGCGGCCTCAGCGTTTGATAAAAAGGCAAGTAAGGGGCGGAACTAAAGAGCAAGTGAAAGTAAGACCAATGGATGGCGTGCGACCGAAAAAATGAACAGTAAATGGAATACAAAAAGCAGCCAGGAAAAGCACTAAAACAAAAGAAAACGAAAATGGAGAAAGGGAAACATGTTCCCTGAAAAGTGTTGACAGAAAACAAACCTTGCATACAAAGTAGGCGGGCATGCAGCCGTTGCAGGATGCGAACTGAACCGAATACAAATGGCATAAATAGAGAAAACACAGTAGGATAAGATAAAAATGTAGAATTACCGAGCATAATCAACAGGTACAAAACTCGGGGAACAAAAATAATAACAAAGGCAATAGCAATAAAATAAGCACAAGGTTCACTATTAATGGAAAACTGGAAGCACATAATGGGACAGGAGCATACAACCTCAAAGATGGGACAGGGAGATGAGAGGAGAAACCAGAAGTACTGGCCACTGTAGTCAAAAAGCGCGTGAGTTAGCAAAAGTTAGAGATGGAGACAATGGAAGCGACAAACAAAAGGGAAGACTAATAGAGGGAGGAAGACCTGGCAGAACCAGACGCACCCACGGAGGAACGTAGGGGAGGATCAAGGGCAAGGGAAGACCTGAAAGAGATTAGAGAGGACTAATTAAGTGCCTAACCTGATAATTAGCGAGGAAAAACAGTAGACAACGACCATAGGCAGACAACAAAACTGGTGACAAAGTGGAAGGGAAGAAGAAGATACAAACAGAGTAAAACAACAAAAACATGTATTGCAAGAAGGCACTGAAGCGGTGTCCATGACACCAAAACACAGTTAGCAAGGAAGGAAAAAGTAGTGGAAGCAAAGATTTGTAGCAGTCCAAACCTAGCAGAGGTAGGCGACAGGGTGACTGAGTTCCTCTGACGGTTTGGCTGATGGTTGGGGGCAAGGTTTGGTTGATTTTGCTCATGGACCGATACGACAGTAAAGTCGAGGATGCCACGAGACATGTACTGAGGTTTAGGGAGCTGTACGTCAAAGGTGAAGCGGCGACCGTCCAAAGCCAAAATCTCTGGAGGCAACTGGCCACGCTGGTAAGGAAAGCGCTCCGAAAGTTGCGGAGCAGTAGTCCCCACAAGAGCATCAGCAACCTTCCCCATAAGGACAAACGTAGCAGATCCGTTGGTATCTTCTACATTCAAGAGGATCTTATATCTGCAAGGAACAAAGGTAAATCAAGCACAAGAAGAGGCACACGGCGAGAAACATAAAAGGTAACGCAAGAATACCGATTTTATGTTTGGTCCCGCTTCAGTAGGCGATGCACATCCCACCAAAGGTCCACACCGTCATAATCCTTTGCTGCTCTAGAACAAAGACCGCATCCAAGATAGTACCACTGGCTGTCTGTGTCAACCGAGATAATTTGCACAGAGCAGTGATAGCGAATGGTCTGGAAAAAGAAATCTGATGCATCAATATCTCAAAAAGGCAGTGTAACATATTTTGTAAAAGCAAGAAACAGCAGAAGTGCATTGAAGAAGAGGCAAGAATCAATTACACACGCTAATAAAGGTGTTTGGAAACTTTAGAACCAGAAGTGACCAACATGACTTAACATGAACAAGAACGATGGGTAACATTTGGAAGACACCCTCCTCTGATAAGGCGACATGCATTTTGCGAAAGAAAGCAAGCAAGTTCCCTCAAGACACCGCGTTCAAGGGAGACAGCTAAGGTAGTACGGTGCCACCAACGCTCACAGCGGTATGGTCGAGACAGGAAACCCCCAACAGTATAACCGAAATAAAGGGACAACATAGCACAACAAAAAACAGACAAAAATACATAAACCAAGAATGCACATTGGTGACAGAAGGACGACACATGTCCAGGAGCGTTGCTACAGTTTTTGTACACGAAGCCTCAAAAGCAGCTACCTTGGCAGGAGTGGCAAACCTTGGTGGCTAATACTGGACAGTATTCTTAGCAGCAAAGAACCTAGAAAAAACAGATAATCAGATGGCAGAGGGAATCCAAGACAGTAAGATGTAAAAGGAGGAAAACATAGTACGTACGCTGATCGGATTACGTGTGCCATTTCAGAGGAGGGTTCCAGGAGAGTGCGCGTACTAGGAGTGTTCGAAAGTGCAAAGCCACCTTAATAGGGAACGACACGAGTAAGCCAACCAAAGACGGAGAAAAGTTAAAATAGGGAGGCATGAAGAGGCAAGAAAGGCAATACGTGTTGCAGCAGTAACCTTAAGGCACCCGAGGGCAAGGACAACGACCCCATCACGACCAAGAAAGGCCAGTTCTTCACCATCAACAGCACGTGCTATATCGCCCCAAGGCGTAATATCAAGCAACATGTGGCTGAAAGAATGGCAAAGTAAACAACTCAATAAGACAAGGGGGAAATAAAACCTAAATAGGACAACAAACGAATAAGTTAGGGAAACAACAAACCTTTCATTCTGCAAGACCAGTTCCCACGCGAACGTTATCGCCAAAGGTTGTGAAGGTATGGGAAAGGCCTGTAACACTAACGACAACACAAACTACATCTGCAGGAAAAGCATCCGCAAAATTGGTAAGTGCAAGTAAGCAGCTCAGCCTCGAGTCAGTAGAAGGAGAGATCGAAAAGGATAAAACGAACGAACAACCTGTTAGATAAGACTTCGAGCGAATACGCGAGTGAAGGGAGCTGAAGGGCACGAATTCAAAAGCTTCCGGCCAGAAATGGGGCGACGAAGCAGTCACGTCTTCGAATTCCGTGTCAATTTAAAGAACGATTGCTAATTTGTGTGAGCAAGAACGATAAACAGGGCGGGAGGATGAACCTGGAAACCACTGACGAAGTAGACATTCCCCAGCTACAAGAGGGCGGAGAAATGGTCGGTCAAATTGGGGGGAGCAAGACCCTGGATTAAATTTCCCTGCAAGACAAAAACAAAGACGACATCAGCACAGAGCAAGAGAAAGGACTCAAATAACAACAAGCAAGAAAAATAAAAGCACGCCTCTTCATCATTCCAAAGCGTGCAGTAGTTAAAGATAAGCGAAGGATCCTTCAAACCATAGGACCCCCAAGCGTGCACCAGGCGTAGTTTGAGCAACGTGTGTAGGCCGTCAGTTGCACCAACATCCAGCAGAAGCTTATGAGTAACCATGGCGGGAATCAGAGAAGAACCGAAGAGGGCGGATAAAGAGAAAGAAGCAGATGAGGGGATTGAGGGGAAAATCGAGAAAGCATAAGATAAGGAAGGAAGAGAGCAAAAGCAGTCGGACTTGAGGCGGTGGCCAACCATCGCAATGAAAAGACAGGCCGACCTCGGTCGGACCTCGAGGAATCCCAAAAGTAGCGGCGACAAAAAAGTAGACGAAGAGAGAGACAGACACGAGCAAGTATCGTTGCAGAGCAGAGAAAAGGAACCGAGATCGTTTGGGCGAGCACCGTCTTGGGAATAGAAAGCAAACAATCTTTTTTCGCTTTAGCTTGTCTAGGCTGACGCTTCTTTTCTGTAGCCTTTATCAAATATTAAAGAATTAATTACAACAATGATGGAAACAAAGGCAGTGACTAATTACGGTAGTGCCACCCATTGGATGGGACACTAAGGAACAGTAGACCAAAATGTCCTCTCTGCTATTATGATAGAATTGATTATATCTAGACAATAAATAAAAGTTAAATGAGAAAACTTGAAGCTCCATTTCAAATTTCCTGCATCCAGAGTGAAAGTAGGAAGGACATTTTGGTCTTCACAATTACTTTTTTTTATTCATTAAAAAGACACTTACTAGGATTCGGACCATGCCCACTTTAAAGAAAAGCAAAGATCATAACCAATCACACTAAGTATATTTGTTGTATCTTTTTAAATTAAAAACATATAATCGTAGAGAGGAAAAAACCCTTCCCCCGTTTCAAATTCCATGCACCAAGAGCGTTTGTAGGAAGGGTAGAATAGGGAGTGTCAATTTTTTTCTTTTTCCTCTGTGAAACGGGCCAACTTACCGCACACATGCGGATTTAAACGGGTCCAGGAGTGTCAATTTTTTTCTTTATGTCCTTTTATTTCTCCGTGGTGGTAAAATATATATACTAAGGCAAAAACAATACTCCTTTTAATTGCTAAAAAGAAAAAAATTTAACAATAAACTAATGCATGGATTCTATTGGGCTAACCGCTAATCATAAAATAAAAGAGTTGAATGGGCCTGACCTACACGGGATTTGCCCATAAAGTAAAACAAATGAACATCATGGGTTTGTCATTCTAAAACAAGCTATTTTCTCTAGCATAATATATATTATGCTATTATTTTATATCTTAGTGGCTAAAATATAATGTATTTTAAAGCTATTCAATGGTTCAACCTCGACCAACCCAATTAGTCGAGATTTTTCCAATAATAGCACCCTTTAAAAAAAATTACAAAACTAGCACCCTTCCAAAAATAATTACAAAACTAGCACCTATTTTAATGGAACGCACCTTAGAGGTGCGTTTTCATCATAAATCGCACCCCTAAGATGCGATTTCTAATGTAAAACGCATCCCCAAGATGCGTTCCATATTTGGTCGCCAGCGACCTTCCGGATCGCACGATTGAGATGCGATCCAACGGGCTGGAGCATAGCCACGTGACTCGACTCTACTGTCACCCTAGGAATTGGCCAAGTGAAACCACTTCCTAAAGCGTAGTATAGCGGGTTAGGTTTATATGTCAACCCGGGTCCTAGATTTGCTGACTACTCAGTGAGTTCTTGTTATCTAGCAATAAAACTGGAGTGCAAGTCTAAACTACCAAACAAACAAAGCAAGTAAACTGGTTGTATTCAGGTTAAAGAGGTCACCCGGATATGGTTCCCCCTAGACTGTAGTTAAGCCGGATTGTAATTACCAAGTTCAGTTTCTATGAAGATTATACTGCGGAAGGTTCTTAAACAGCCTGAAGTCTCGACTAAAGGTCTTCAGACCCTCTCAATCTGACTCTCTAGCGGGCGACTAACCTCCACCGGAGTCGACAGATTGAGGCCCTAAGAACAAAACCTCCACTACCGGAGTAAATCCGGTACAGAATAGTGAGTTGGCTCCTCGACTAAAGTCACCAACTCCCTACCTTCAATCAAGGATGCTCTATCAACCTAGTCAGATATTCTCATTCTAGGTTAAAGCAGAAACAACAGGAATTTGATCAGGATTCAAGTCATTCAATCATTCAAACCTCAATCGAATATAATCAATTCATAGAAATAGTACTCGGGTTCATACAATCAATCTCAACATACAGAACTAGGGTTTCCCACACCCAGATGAATGGGAGAACTACTCCATGGAGAGAGAAGCAAAAGCAGAATCAGATGCGGAAATCATACTGTGAAGATGGATTTCTGCTCCTGGACGTTGAATCGGCACTTCTCCAAGCTCAAACCAAGCTCCAATGGTGTTGAAGATCGATCTAGGGCACTTGGAGACTCTTGTTCGTCGCTTTCTCTCTCTAGGAATCGTTCTATCTCTCTAAAACTCGAATCCCCTCTCAATTTGGCTGAAATCTGCCTAAAAGGGCATCATTGGCCAAAACACGGTCGAGGGCACGGCCGTGTTTTGCCTCAGCCCGCCCGTGTTTTGCCTCAGCCTTAAAAGCACGGCCACGGGCAGCTTGAAAACACGGTCGTGTTCAGCCTAAAACACGGCCGTGTTTTCCTCAGGCCTGCCCGTGTTTTTTAGGTTGTGCACGCCACCCTTAGAAGCCTCGGCCATAAAAGCACGGTCACAGGAACACGGCCGTGTTCTGAGGGCCTCCTGCCCGTGTTTTGGTCCTGGCTCGTCCAAACGACTTCCAAACGATCCGAAACTCGTGCTTGGCCTTCCCTTTGACGCCTGGGACCTGAAATAGGACAAAGTAGCACAACCCGGCGTAAAATAGGCCAAAACACACAACCATGCTCCGCAAATGGATAAGAAATAGGGGTAAAAAATCATGTAATTATATCGTTATCACCACGTCAGCAATCCGCGCGGATTATTGTGGATCGCACTGGCGAGGTGCGATTTCTCGCCGGGAAAAGTGGAGCGTTCAACGCCTCGGGACGCGGAGATCGCATCAGGGCAGTGCGATTTGGCGCTGAGATCGCACTGGGGAGATGCGATTTAGACGGGGTAAAATTACCCTACCGCCCCTGAGGGGTGCGATCTGTTGGGTATAAATACCCCCCTTCCCCCTCGAGTTTCTTCACTCCACACAACCCATTCTTCCTTCTCTCTCTAGAAATTCATCTCTCTAAACCCTCCCCTCCCAAAAGCCTAGGAAATAAAAGTTTGTTGGTTGCGGCTAAGTCCGATCTGCCATCAGAAAATATTTCTTAGGTTTTTTCCTAAAAAACCCGCCGAGCCGAGCCGAAGCTCTGTCCGAATTACGCCGAAAAAATGGCCGATTGGTGGCAAGGAGAAGGAGTTTATGTCGATGAATTTCAAGCGGTATGTACTCATCATTCTGGTTTAATTTTTATTGTTGTTATAAGTTTTTTAATTAATCTATGTACTAACCTAGTTATTTTCTCGTAGGTTGGGGAGGACGTCGATATATACAACCAAAGGTATTATCTCGAGCAAGGACCGGTGGATCCAACCGACTTGTACGACCAACCCAACCATCGGTCAAGGGATGTTTGGAACGATCACCCGGTACATACAATTCTTCACCATTTGTCCTTCTTTTATTTTGTTAATGTGCCTAGTGTAATATAAAATAAATTTATGTTTATTTTTTAATCGTGTTGGTGGTTTTCAATAATTTAATCGAATACATAGCGCCACTTACTTCGACTCTTTATAAAGAGATGCACGTCTAAGGAAATGGGGTTTTAAGCGATTATCATATCCTCCCATTACCTGGGAAAATCGGTTATTAAGAGATCCTCGGATCCCCCCTTTTTCTGTCAAAAAGACTGCGTTTCTAAGAAGATGTATACCTCTTCTAAGAGTCTAACGAGTGTTGCTTTGTATTCGATTAAATTATTTAAAATAACTAATACGATTAAATTATTTACCAAACATTTGAATATGTATGTTTCTACTTAAATTATTATTCATTAACAATGTTATTTATGTTAATTAATTCAGTATGTTTGTTTTACGATAATATGTATGTACCTCTTTAAATTATTATTCATTGACAATGTTTTATGATAATATGAAATGTCTTTTTATGATAATAAAATTATGTTTTATGTCGCATAATTTAATTAAATTAATTTAGTTATACGAAAAAAACCCTTACTAATAATAATTAACGTGTACATTTTTCCTAGGAGGCACAAACAATAATCCGCTACAGGGGTACCACAAATGTGCTCCCATTCCACCCCGCTATCTTGCCATTTCTCAAAAGGGCACGGTTAGACTCGATTAGGCATTTTAACGGCATCCAAATCGATCGTCAACTCATCACCGCATTAGCCGAGAGATGGAGAAAGGAGACCCATTGTTTCAACTTTAGAGAAGGAGAGGCCACCATCACGCTAAAAGATGTCGCCATCCTAACCCATCTGCCCATCAACGGCAAACCGGTGTGCGTGAGTGATCATCCCCCCGAGGATTGTGACGGTATGCCCGGTTGGCAGCATTTCATCCACAGTCATTTGGGAGTGAAAGTACCGGTGAAGGGTTGCGTTGATGCGACCGATCGCATGCCACCATTGAGGAAACACCAAGTCTCAATTACATGGTTGACGAAGTATTTTAGAGATCATTACGAGAGTCATCCGCTTACCGATGAAAGTCCGGAGGATGAGAAGGAGAGATATGCTCGTGTCTATCTCATAGGCATGATCGGAGGAGTGTTCTTCTCCAAGAATCATCTTCAGTAGTTGGGAGGAGATGGGGGAGTATAGTTGGGCATCTGCTTGCCTAGCTATGATCTACCACAACTTGTGCAATGCGTCTCTAAAAGCCGTGAGGGAGGTCAGCGGCGCAATGTTCATCGTCCAATTTTGGGCTTGGGAGCATATGCCATGGCTTGCACCGGCCCAACGTCCAGACAGGGATTGGCCAATCGATCATCCCCTAAGAGGTGAAGCTTATGGAGCAAGGTAAACTTCTCATACCCCATCATGTAGTCATAATACATTTTGCCTTGTGTTTTATCTTATTGTAGTTTCATTCTTGTCTTATTAATAAGGTGGCTTGGACACACAACATGCGACAACCTTGCCCAACACAAGTTGGAGGAGTATCGGAGGAGGTTTGAGCGACTTTGGGAAGGAGAGGTAACTTCTATACTGCGATCCATTTCTATTTGTTTTTCATGGGATTACATGTATTTTTCTAATTAATTAATCTTACGTTACTCATTTCTTTCTTGTAGATCGTCTTCGATCCATACCCGCAGAACATCGTTCAATGGCATCTCCAGCAATTCCCCGATCATATCGGGCAATGGTGCACGAGGGTTCCTCTAATTTGTTTTGGGACCATGGAGTGGCACTTGCCGGATCGATGCCTCCGTCAGTTTGGTCGGGAACAGTGCATTCCGTTGGTGGTCCCCGAAAGTCAAAGGGCCTTCCATGGCCGAGATGGTTGGCAAGGTACTCGCGATTGGCCCACGAAGTTGAAGGAATTCATCGCGATTTGGGAGAAATGACAACTACAGGATATTGTCACTCCAAATCAAGTGGGCCGAATGGGGTATCATGACCCATACTTGGATCGATATCGGCAAACATCGGTGCGTTACATGACTCCGGAGGGTGCGACCGATGGTGCATTAGTAAGTATAACCAGTCTAAACATACTATGATTTATTACTTGGTTCCTAAAATCTCTTTGTAACCTTTTTTTTTTTTGTGATTTAGGCTGATGGGGTCGAGCGGATTAAAGAAATTACTACCGGAAGAAATGACTTGGGCAATGAAGATGTGGGCTTCATCAGGAGGATTGCAAACAGTCTACTTGGCTGTATCAGAGCTCAGGGCCGGGATCATCGTAGATATCCGCCCCGTGCCGCACCCCCACCACCTCCGGTACAACTTGATGTTCCCGCACCCCCACCACCATACGAGAGAAAGAAGCTGAAGAGGGTTCGGGAAAGGCCCATCGAGCCCGAGGTAACGCCATTTGGGGGGTGGAGAGTGCCGCCCCCATTGGTTGTCACCCAAGGTGCCGGACCGAGTTCGACCCAAGGTGCCGGCCCGAGTTCCACCCAAGCTCCCCGCCCGTCCTCCGCCCCATCTCCCCGCCCGACTATTTCACAAGATGCCGGCCACAACGATCACCACCAAAGCTCATACTACGATCCCCGCTCGACCTTCCATCATTCCTCTCAGAGTTTCCACCAAGCCCCATTATCTCCCACCCCGATCTCATACAACGATCCCCGCGGAGCATACTACGATCCCCGCGGAGCATACTACGATCCCCGTGGAGCATACTACGATTCCCGGCTATCTCCCCGCCAAACATCATCTGGGACTTGGCATGATGGCTCCTCCACCACAGGCCAACACGAGTTCACCCCATGGAATCGACCTCCTGGTCAGCAGTGGCCTCCTACTCCTCACCGTATGAGCGCCGATGTCGCCCGCTCGACCCCGGAAGTGCCAGCTCCCCACCGACATAGCACCGACGAGCGCCACACTACCTCGGCCGTTCGAAACTTGCCACCTCCACCACCTATTGTTACTCCCGTCGGCAAACGTACAAGGAGCAAGAAAACTGTTAGTTCCGCATCCGCTCGTGGACTTCCTTGAGATGTAGTTTGAGTTGATTTTTATCTCTATGTACTTGGAACTATTCCCTTTAATTTAATCTATCGTATTTCGTTGAGCTTCATCAAATTGTTATTATCATGGTTCCTCTTCACTTGATATAATCCCAATTCATTCAATCAACAATACACAATTAAATGCAACGTAAGAGTTACAACTAGCTTGACGAATGATAATCGAAAATTATGTCGCATTAGCTGATTCCGGCACATCATCACCCGGATTTTGCGGACCAATCGGTCCTGGACACCTTCGTTTATCATGTCCTGGACCTTTGCATACTGAACACCGTCTTGGGCCTCGTGGTGGTCTTCCACTTTGATCCATTTCATTCTGAATTCTCTTTTTCCTCGGGCGCCCCGGTTCACGCCTCTGTCCGAATGGCGGGACGATCAATTTCCCTTCGTACAGCGGCCAATAAGCTTCATCAGGCAATGCACGGAAACTCCGTCCATAGGTGCTTTTGAGTGAGTCGATATTGAAGAATGGACTAACGAAGTGACGGGGGTCTTTGCTCCTCTTTTTAATTACGGCCATTGCATGAGAACAAGGCCATCCTCTCCCCTGATACTTCTGGCATGAGCACTCACCAACTTTGGTCCTGAAATTGACCAAAACTTCGTGACGGTGCCCCCCCCCCCCCCCCCCCCGTCTACCATCCTCCCGATGCCCGTTCGTCACGCTATACTCACCAGTTGCCCGATTCATAACGGTTACACTATGTCGACTACTCTTGCGATTGTCACTATCCATTATTTCAGTGACTTGGGCGTGCCGCACATCCTTCTTCGAGCCAAATTGTTGGCCCTTCGTAAACCCAGTGAGTGGGCCCCATATTGGGACCTCTGGCGGCTCCATGTCGCTGTCGACCATCCAATTGTCGTCTGGAATGTGATTGTAGTAGGGGACTGGTACACGGTCAGGAGCCACATCATGATCATTATCTGAATCATCAGCACCTTCAAGAGGTTCTGAGCTGTCTGCACTGACGTTGTTCTCTCCTTCTTCATCAGAGGGGTCGCTGACTGGTGCTGGTGTGGCAGCCTCCATCTGATCCTGCTCATGAAAGGCACCTTCATCAGCTCCATAATGGTAGTTGTGAAAACTACCGCTGCCTGTCAGGAAGTTGTACTGGGCTTGGTTGGGGATGTCCGGTTGAACTTCTTCTTCATATGACGAGAAAGATTGATGATGGCCAGCACCTTGCCCTCCATCTTGGTACTGAAAATAGGATTGAGGATCATGGTAACTTTGGTAGGGATGATCGTCATATAATTCACCTCCACCATGGATACCAGATGTTTGATCGTGTCCAGAATGACGTCCAACACCAACGGCTGGCTCGGTGTAAACGAACATCTCGGCTTTGGCCAATTTGTTGGACCTCAAGAATTCGAGCATGGAATCTAGGTCATCTTGAGTGGTTATGGTATATTCCTCATGCCACAATGACCCAGTTGCTCTGTTTGGGTATCGGTACACCATACGATCTACCCTCCTCGTGCCATCCATGCAAGTAACGTCAGTGCATATTTGATGGAGGTCTTCAAGCTTCGGTCTGGTACCGACCGTTATTTTCTGAAAATTGCCACCGACGTAGGTGGCCCCCTTTCCGGTCTCTTCCGTGTAACCATTCCACCTTAAGCCAAGCGTTAACTGACGGAATGCCAACTCCAACGCGGCGCTGTGCAGAACCTTCCCATCAACATTCTCTGGAACATGCCTCGATTGGTATAACAGGCTCCCGAACGGAATCATCCGCTCGTTCGAGGAATTCATACTTCTGTTCACAACGAAGTTCGCGTCCCAAAAGAGGCGGCCTCTGCACCTCAAGGCGCTGATAGACATCAAGCAAAAGGAGGGAGAGAGCTTGCGGGCTTTCTACGCTAGATGGTCCAGGGTGGCAATGGCCGTGCGCGATCTCACCCCCGAAACCGCCGCCCATCACCTTATGGAAGCCACCAACAACATGGAGCTCAAGCGTGCGCTAGCAAAAAGGCCCGTAACGCTATCAACAGAATTGGAGTGGTCACCTTCCCAGTAGTAATTGGAGACCAAGAGCCGCGCGTCTCCAAACAAGTGGAATTCACAATCGTCGATTGCAAATCGACGCACAAAGGCATCCTTGGCCGACCGTTCCTTGCGAAATTCATGGCCCTCCCGTCGACGTGCCACCAGAAGCTCAAATTCCCCACCCAAACAGGAGTCGGAGAGGCAAGGGGAACGACATGGGAAGAGCGCGGTGAGGTGCGCCAGACAAACATCGTCGACACAAGAGCAGAGGAGCCCCGCCCAGAATCCATGGACTCCGATTTCGAAGTCGCGCTGGACCCCGCCGAGCCGACTAAGAAAATACGCATCTCCACTCACGTCAGCGATGACGCGATCAAACCACTCGTGGCGCTGCTGAAGGAGTACAAGGAGCTGTTCGCTTGGTGCACAGAGAACATGCCATGAGTGCCCAGGCAAATAGCTCAGCATTGCCTCGCGATCCCAATCAACGCGGAACCAAGGCAACAAGGGCGAAGGACGTTCACTGGTGACAAACTGAAAGCCATAGAAGAAGAGGTGGCGCGCCTACTAGCTGCAGGATTGATCCGCCCCGTGAAGTATCCAAAGTGGTTGGCAAATGTGGTCCTGGTTAAAAAATCTTCAGGGGCCTGGCGGATATGCGTCGACTATACCACAATCAACAAAGTATGCCCGGGAGACCCTTACCCCCTACCGCGCATCGACCAACTGATCGACGCGACCGCCGATCACGAGACGTTGTCTTTCCTCGACATGTTCTCGGGATACCACCAAATCCCAATGTCCATTGAAGATGAGGAAAAAACGGCGTTCATGACGCCATTTGGAAACTTTTTCTTCGTCGGAATGCCGTTTGGGTTGAAGAATGCAGGCGCGACGTACCAAAGAATGATTGATTCGGTGTTCTCACAACAGATTGGGCGGAACATCGAGGCATATGTGGATGACCTCATCGTCAAAACGAAAGCGGGCCCCTCACATCTGGAAGACCTGCGTGAGACATTCGAAGCCCTCCGCAAGCACAGTCTTCGCCTCAACCCACTCAAGTGCGTTTTCGGAGCGGAAGCAGGGAAGTTCCTTGGGTTCATGATAACCAAGCGCGGCATAGAGGTTGACCCGAAACAAATCACCACGGTCCAACAACTTCGGGCGCCTCGGAACGCACTAGAAATTCAGTCCCTGAATGGTAAGATAGCGGCACTAGGAAGGTTCATACCAAGGTCTGCCGACAAATGTGCGCCCTTCTTCAAGACACTCAAAAATGGCGCACGTTTCGCATGGTTTAAGGAGTGCGAAGCGGCATTCCAAGAACTAAAGGCGTATCTTGTATCCCCCCTGTATTAACCGCTCCCAAGCTTAATGAAAAACTATTCTTGTACCTCGCTGTGTCGACAAGGGCTGTGAGCGCAGTACTGATATCCAGAAGGGATGGCAAAACCGAGCAACCTGTGTATTACACTTCGCGTACCCTCGTCAACGCGGAAACAAGATACTCCTCAATAGAGAAAGCTGCCCTGGCGCTGGTAAGCGCCTCACAAAAATTGCGCCCATACTTCCAAGCGCACCAAATTACCGTCCTGACGAACCTTCCGCTAAAAAATATCTTGACCTCGATGGAAGTGTCGGGGCGCATGGTCAAATGGGCGGTCGAGCTTTCGGAGTACGATATTCAATACACGCCAAGACCAGCAATAAAGGCCCAAATCCTAGCGGATTTCATCGCCGAGGGGGTCACCCTCGAAACAACGCCAGAAGGCGTATGGGAGGTTTACGTGGATGGAGCGGCGAGCAAGCATGGCGCCGGAGCGGGGGTTGTGGTGCGCACACCTACCGGCGTAGTACACGAAATAGCAATCAGGTTCAGGGCGTGGAAGACAAACAACGCCGTCGAATACGAGGCCATCTTGGCGGGAATGACGGCCGCCCACGACTTGGGCGCTAGAAACTTACGGGTACTCTCCGACTCCTCTCTGGCAGTCAATCAGCTGAACGGGACATTCGACGCAAAGGAAGATACGCTCGCGCATTACATGGAGCGTGTTAAGATGCGGGCCACCACCTTCGAAGCGGTAACGTATGCGCAAATACCAAGGGAAGAGAATGCACACGCCGACGCCTTATCCAAGTTGGCAACGGCTACCGACTTTGAATCCACACGCCTCGTGTCCATCCAAAAAGAGGAGGAAACTCGCCCAGAGGTAGCAATCAATACGACCCAGCTCACGTACAACGAAGACTGGAGGTACGCAATCGTGAAATACTTACAAGACGGCACAGTGCCAGAAGACGCTAAGGAGGCATGGACTCTAAGGCAAAAGGCATCCCGTTGTACACTCATTGAAGGAGACCTGTACCGACGGTCGTACTCGGGCGTCTATCTCAAATGCATCGGGCAAGAAGAGGCGCGCGACCTGGTGCGCGAACTACACGAGGGCTTGTGTGCAATGCACGCCGGACCACGCAGCATGGAGTGCACCATTTTGTTGCATGGATACTACTGGCCGCGAATAAAAAAGGACACAAAGAGCTACGCAGACCAATGCCACAAATGCCAACTCAACGCGCGCCAGCAACACTTACCTGCCACCGAGCTTCAAGGCAACTTGAGCCCATGGCCTTTTGCGCAGTGGGGGGTAGATCTCTTGGGCCCCTTCCCGACGGCAAAAGGGAAGCGCAAGTACATCATCGTAGCAGTAGAATACTTCACCAAGTGGATCGAGGCCAAAGCGTTAGCATCCATCACGACGCAGCAGGTTACACGCTTCTTGCGGAACAACATTTTGTCACGCTTTGGAGTCCCAAACGCACTCATTTTCGATCATGGGAAACAATTCGATTGTGCTGAAGTGATAGACTTCTGTGACGATGCGGGAACCATTGCAAGGTTCGCGTCGGTGGCTTACCCCCAAGCCAACGGCCAAGCGGAATCCTCCAACAAAGCGATCTTGCACGGCTTGCACACCCGCCTGAACGATGCCAAGGGTAATTGGGCGGACGAGCTCAACACGGTGCTATGGGCGCACCGCACCACGTACAAAGTGGCAAAGGGCGAAACCCCCTTCGCCCTTACATACGGCACCGACGCGGTAATACCCATTGAGACAACAGCCCCGACCTATCGAATCACAGGGTACAACGAAGAAGTGAACAATGAAGCGCGCTTGATGGAACTAGAGTTATCACAGGAAAGGCGCGAGTTGGCAGCCATCAGGCTGGCCGCAATGAAAGAGCAGGTAGCCAAGTACCACAACGCGAAGCTGGTTCCACATAAGCTGATCCTTGGAGACCAAGTGCTACGACGGAACTTTCGCCCCGACCCCAAGCACGGGAAGCTTGCCTCAGTATGGGAGGGTCCATACCTAATTCGCGAAGTGGTCGGCGCCAACACATTCAAACTCAGCGAGTTGGGGGCAACAAGATACAAAGAACGTGGAACGCGCAAAATCTCAGAAAGTATCACCAGGCAACATAATATGTATCTTACTCGCTTGGCGCGTCGTGGCAAAGGAATAAAAAGTACTCAGTTCATAACGAACAAAAAACATAGCAATAGTCCAGCACTATTTGTGCCCATCTAGTTCATAACGAACAAAAAATTAGCAATAGTCCAGCACTATTTGCGCCCATCTAGTTCATAACGAACCAAACATAGCACTAGGTCCAGCACTATTCGCGCCCATCTAGTTCATAATGAACAAAAAATTAGCAATAGTCCAGCACTATTCGCGCCCATCTAGTTCATAATGAACAAAACATAGCAATAGTCTTGCACTACTTGCGCCCAGGCAATTCGAGAAAGTCAACAGATATATATAGCAATGGTAGGAAGTGTGAGTGAAAGACAAAACGCGAAGGTCCTTTTGGAATAATGAGGTGGGAGCACAAAGGCAAGCGATGAACACACGCATAACGCCATAAAAAAAACAACAAAACAACGAGAGAAAGATAGTCAACAAAGCAACAACGATAACATGCTAAGCGCCCCTACACTTGTCCCGCCTCATCAGTTTGGGACTGCGCTACGGTAGTCTGGTCCCCATCACCCCTTGTACCTCCACCACCTTCTTCACCTTCTTCACCCGCGTCTTCCTCATCCGCGCTTTCGTCCTCCTCATTGTCTTCCGGCTCCGAATCAGATAAGGACTTCTTCTGGCCAATCCACATTTTGACGTGCTCGACCATCGCGCGAGTGTCCCAGCTGATTCTTGGGTTCTCAGGTCGCACCTTCTTGCCAACCGCGATTACGACTTTCGACATAGCATCCGCCAAAATCTTTCCGAAAGGCGGGGACGATTTGTATTGACGAACTGCCGTAACCTGGGCTGCGCGAACTGCCTCAGCTTTAGCCACATTGTGGAGTCGGACCAGATCATCCTTCTCTTTTTGGAAGTCCTCGCGGACCCCCCTCAGCTTCTCCTCATGATCCTCCGCAAGCATCCTCTTCTCCTCCGCGAACTGGGCTTGAAGCTGCTCCCTGATGGCGTCGCGCTCCTCCGCCCGGACACGCTCCTTCGCAGCCTCCACAGCACTCTCCAGCCTGCTCTGCCAGACGCCGAGCTCGGTCAAGGCCTTGTTGGCCTCGTTGGTAGCCACTTCCGCGCGACTCTCTGCTCCGGCGAGTTTGCCTTCCAGCTGAACAATCCTTGACTCCTCTGCCTTCAGCTTCGCGCGGGTGGATGCACGATCCTGCTGAGCGCGAAAGGTTGCCAACAAACCCTGTATCGGCAGCGCTATACAACTTAGCACAAATTTTCCACAAGAAAAGGAAATGTTACGCGTCAAACAGGAATATCCTTACCGCCCAGTGGATTTGAGCCAGGTCTACAAGCGGATCCGATTTCTCCAACCGGGTCGGAACGCTAAGCACGGGACCAACCGCTCGCAAAGCAGCCTGAGCGGTTTGGCTGTTGCACGTCGCGCCAGTGTGAAGCTTCACGTCGTGGTAGTAGTTAATGCCGGGGGTACCCCCCAACATCTCGGGAAGTTTCTTTTGCACGGTGGCTCCAGACGAGCTAGGAGCCACCGACCTTTCAGGATGCGGGGAGTTACCCACTCACGCCTCTGGCTCGACAATGACCAAGGGCTGTTGTCGTTCCTCCCGCGCTGGAGCCTCACGCTCCTGAGACTCAGACACCCGCGCAGCCTTCTTCGGGTTCTCATCAACCAACGTCTTCCCCGAATCCTTCCTCTTAGCACCGCTGACGGGCGCACTGCTGGGCTGGCCCCGCTCCTTTCTCTTGGTGCTGGTCGTGGGTGCGTTGCTACTCTGCGCGCCCTCCCTCTTCTTCTTCTTCTCCTTGCGCGAAGGTCGGGGAGCCTTCACGACATCGTCCACCGACATCATGCTCACAAGGCTCGAGAAGTCAACGCCTGCACCAAAATATCGTAAGAAATCGGTTAAATATGACAGAATACAAAGGGAAAGAAACATAACTAACCATCGGCAAAGAGCTCTTGCAAAACGGCCTCGCGAACACCGCCCAAGATTCATCCTCTGAGGCATGCACGCTTCATATTCTCGGTCGAGCCCATCATACGCGCCGAGGTGCGACTCGTACCCGACCGTGCTACCTTTCTTCCACACAGTGGGTTCATCCACGTGCTCACTCGCCCACTCCCCCAGCGTCGGCTTGACGTAAAAGAAACGTTCAAACCACGTCTTCTTCAGTTTGGGAGACCCATACACAAATCCATCAGGCCTCTTATCGCGCCGCTTTATAGATAAGCAGTCGCTCTTGCTGGTGGGCTCCTTGATCTTGTAAATCTTGCGGAACAGCCCGTAAGTAGGCTAGATGTTAAGCCTCTTACAGGCGAGGCGGAGGCAGGAGACGTGCATGATGATGGATGGAGAGAGGCGCCCAACCGAGCAGTTGAGCCGCCTGTATAAGGCTAGGGCTGCAAATGAGCCGAGCTGAGCCGAGTTTTACCCCAGCTTGAGCTTGACTCGTTAACAAATGAGCTGAGCTCGAGCCCGAGCCATTTATTAACGAGCTGAGTCGAGTCGAGTTCGAGTTAGGCTTGTTTACTAAATTCTTAGATCGTATTTAATACATTCATTTTGTATGTCGTGTATGGTACATGTGATTGATGTAGTGATAAAAAAATAATCAAATGTTCAACATTAATTAATCTTATATTATAATTTTTAGGTGTCATATTGTTTAGTTAATAAATTTTAACTAGTTCAAATCATGTTATTTCATAGTATCGAAATAATTTTTTACATAATTTCTTTATAGAGTTAAAAATAAGGCATATTTTCTTACATGTTCAACATGTTAAACTTCACATGATGTGAGATATATAATTTAACAATCCTATGAATTATGAAAGTCCAAATTAGATCGATTAGTCCATAAGTCAGTGATCAAGTTGGCCCTCAAACCACAATGTTGAGACATCTCATGAGCTCTAAATGAGCTAACTCACGAGTTGAGCTCAACAAGCCACCGAGTCGAGCTAGCTCGCGAGCTTCACGAGCTGAACATAGCTAGGCTTAAGCTTGGCTCGTCAGTAAACGAATCGAGTTTCGAACGAGTTTTTCCCGATTCGAGCCTCGAGTTGCTCGCGAGTAGCTTGGCTCATTTGCAGCCCTATATAAGGCGCACAACAAAGGGTCGATGGGAAACTTAAAGCCCATCACCCAGTACTCGCTGTACACCCCAAACCACACTGGGGGGCAGTTACCTACCATACTCCAACAGGAAGGCACCGCATATTCCCAGTGGGGAGGCAAGCCGAGCCCGCGCACCATCTCTTCCACGTTATCGCGCGAATATATCGAGGCGTGGTCAGGTCCCCGCAGCAAGTTGTCGTGCGGCGCCGGTTGGTCGTCCCACATCTCCGCCCAATCAATGACGGTGTAGATCCAATAGATCATGATGAACTCGTCCCTTCTGTGCAAACGTTTTCAAAAACGAATTAAAAACGAAGAAGATACCATATGGTATGCAGTTGGTACCGAGAGGCCGGAATATTTTTTTCCTAAAAAAATATTGAAAATTGATCTCATTTTGTAGAGCACGGTGAATTCGTTCCATCTGTGCAAAAAAAATTAAAATCCGAGTTAAAACGAAAAAGATATGAGTCAATTAAGAAAGCTAGTGAAAATAAAAATAGTCTTTAATTCTCCATCCTTAGATCTGGATTTTCTAAATGAAGGGTCCAGATTTGGTTATTGATGGGTACATAACCCATGGTTATGCACCCTATCTTGAGCCAATAAGCTATATACCCCATTACATTATCAAATTTCACACACCTTCTTTCGGCCAAATGGTCGGGGCCACGCTAGTCTATTTAAAATTTGAGGATTATTTTGTTGCCGAAACTCTACGACTCTCGCAATCCTCATGCTTCGGATCCGAATCCTCCATTCTTTCTCCGTCGTGTTCCTCTACTGGTTCTACGTTTTCTCATGATCTGATTGCCTCCCTTGATTGATCGGAATTCATCATCATCCCCAATTCTATTATAATCTAACCGCAACTCTAAACCCTAATTCCGATATATAATATTTGTGAGATTCTCCCAAATCAAGTTACGCAAAAAAAAAAAAAAAGATGATATGTGTGATGTCTCCGGCGACACAAAGGCAGGCGGCGAGCTCGGGATCGGACACGGATCTACGATACGCGAACGTCGACGAGAGGAAGAGGATGATATCGAATAGGGATTCGGCGAGGCAGTCGAGGATGAGAGAGCAGAATCAGGTGGAGGATCGGGTGAAAGAGACGAGCCAGTTGCAGAAAGAGAACGCCCAGCTCGGTCCTAATGACCGATTCTCTCTACTCCTGCAGCCGCCGCCGAGGAGATGCGGGTGCTTCTGAATTAGTTTAGGTTTGTGTTTCTAATTAATTGAAGCATTGGACATAAATAATAAAATAATTAAAACTGAAATTAGGACTAAATGAGGGGTAATTGGGTCATAGGTACTTCCAAAATCATTCACTATCGTTGCTCCGTCTTATTACACTATTGTTGGGCATGTGACTCGGACCTAGCCACGCCAGGGAAACGCGCCAAACACAGGCCCAAATGCCGCCAGACCCGCTAGTGCGCGACGCGATCAAAGTCCTCCAGTGCGCCTTGGCGCGAAGAGTTTGAGCGCGGCACAGGCTACGCGCGAATGGAAAGGAACGAGCGGAGACTAGACCACAGAGCCGCAAAAAGCCCCGTCGCGTTTCCCGAGGGATGGTCACATCAGAGTCCTAGATATGGTCGTAGGTACACCTCTGACATGTCCTAGGAGGCATGGCCTAAATCCCTGACATGTCAGTGGTCATGTCATTGTCACATCATGTAACTCAACCACTCACCCACCACCTTGTAGCCTATAAATACGGCATTTACTCTGGTGGGTGAGGAGATCGCATTTTTCACATTCTATCTCTATAATATCAACTTCTCTCTCTAAAACTCCCACTCTTTGGTTCTCATCTTTCTGAACGATTTTCCCCTCTTGTGTTCTTCTTGACCCACATTCTTCCCCGAACCTCACTCCTACACTCAGTTAGGTTCAAACAACTATTGTCATTATATTGTTGGATTACAAGTTCATCAATAATTTCTTTGTTTTTTACTTTAAATAAAAATCCAACTTTATTTGTTTTCTTTAAAATATTTGGAGATGAATTGTGTTAAATACATGGTGGTAGTATTTTTATTTATTTATTTATATATATGATCATAGTATTGTTGTTAAACATTAACTACTCCTTATGATAACTCTGAATTTTGTCTTGGATAATAAAAATTTATTAGAATGAAGAATTTTCGTTTGCCGCAAAATCTACAAAATTATATACAGCGAAAGATATTTAGTCGAACACAATGTTCTCTTCATATTTAACATCACCCACAACTCACAAGGTAACCTTAGTAAGTTAACAAATTAACAAACTCTACGATGAAAATTTCTCTGACTTTCCCTTATATTCCTCGGAGGCTGGAGCCTCATTAAAAAAAAAGATGGTTTAGCTGGAAACTGTATGGACCCAACTTTCGATCTCATCTCTGAGAATAAGAGGGTCATATTCGTTAATTGATGACGTTTAAAACAAGTAGCCGTTATGGCCAACTCGTGAGGCGCCGACGTGCCTTAGTAGCGGACCCGCCAGAAGGTAAAAACTAAAAAGGTTGTAGTTCTAGCGTGGATTCGGGCCTGTGCTTCTCTATATGGCATTTAATGGGCCCAATCCAACAAAAATAGGATAGCCTTGCTTCCCCGACCTTCTCTTTTCTTTAGGCCTAATAAATCTCATATCCATAGAAAGAACTAATTAGGCCTGTGTGTTGGCAATGAAATAGCCCATAAAAGCACGAGGTTCTGGATCGGGCTTTCTAGAAAACCGACGGGTAGCTTGGGTGTGATTGGGGAACGGATCAGGTCAGTAACCTTATGGTGAGTAATTATGAGTAACCCGTCACATCAGCATCCTCTCTCTCCTGGAAAGCCTTTAATTTTCCCCTCCTTAATCTTTGACGGACGATTTCTCACTCGTTTTAAGTCGAAATTTAATTTTTTTTGCATAGTTAGATCAGATTAATTGTGCTCTTCAAAATGATATCCACTTTGATACTATTTCCGAACAAAAAAAATTGAGCCATTTTTTACCAGTCTATACCATATGGTATTGACTGGTATTGAAATAAGAGCATACCTATGGTTTGAAAAGTGTACCATGGTGGTATGACACAAACCAAAAATGTAGGATGGTTGAATACATGATAGTAGAAGTATATTAATTTTCATTTACGACTTTTAACATTGTATATCATAAGATACCATAAGATACCACCCCGTACCAGAGTGGTATTGTATGGTATTGTGTGGTATTTTTTGTCTTGTAATTTGTTCACCCAGAAATTTGTAGATCCAATAGATCATGATGAACTCGTCCCTGCTGTGCAAACGTTTTCAAAAACGAATTAAAAATGAAGAAGATACCATATGGTATGCAGTTGGTACCGAGAGGCCAGAATTTTTTTTCCCTAAAAAAATATTGAAAATTGATCCCATTTTGTAGAGCACGATGAACTCGTTCCATCTATGCAAAAAAAATTAAAATCCGAGTTAAAACGAAAAAGATATGAGTCAATTAAAAAAGCTAGTGAAAATAAAAATGGCCTTTAATTCTTCATCCTTAGATCTGGATTTTTTAAATGAAGGGTCCAGATTTGGTTATTGATGGGTGCATAACCATGGATTTTTTAAATGAAGGGTCCAGATTTGGTTATTGATGGGTGCATAACCCATGGTTATGCACCCTAACTTGAGCCGTGTGATTGGGCCCTTCTATTCCTCGGTTCATTCACTAATACTTAGGATGGCAATTAAACATGGCAATTATACACATGGCAGCGGGTATCCGACCACTTTTGACGCAGCCAAGGTGGGGAATCCCTGCAATGACTGGGTATGGGGCGAGTATGGGTAAAATCCGCAAAACATTCCTCATACTCATACTCATACCCGCCCCACCAAGAGTATTTCTTCACATATAAAAAAAATACATGGTTCAAATTGTAATCTATCGATGATAGTGAGGGTAACTAGAAATGCAATTGAGTGACCGCCCAAATCAAAACATAATTCTCTTTTCTCAACTCTCTCTTCACTCCAGGGGCGTAGCTAGTACCGGAGGAGGGGGTGCCAATGCACACCATTGCTTTGGGATCAACAAAGGCAAAATAAATATATGTTGGAGAGAGCTCATTAAAATTACACACGTACTTGTGGTTTTGGACATTTAGTAGTTGGGACAAAAAAATATTAAAACAAATACTTTTATCCAAAAAGTATCGAAACAATAACAAACCAATCTAGTAATCAAATTCTCTTCCAGGCTTCTTCCACTACAAAAGCTAGCCTATAGGTAACATGATTACCCCACCCTAATTGACCAATTTTCCATTATCACCGCCCCAACCCGTAGGTAGAGATTGTCATTGTAGTTTCTTATTGTTATTGTCCCGAATCTAATTGAGTTTTTTCAATTAATTATTTGATTACTCCGTTTTTTTAAATATGTAGTTTTTACCACGGAGAAATATTGATAAAAAATTGTCAAAACAGCTCCAAATGTTCAAGGGCATGAAGTTAATTCCTCAAATGCACCTACATTTAACTCTAACTCGACTACACCAATATGGTTACAACAATCTCTCCCGGTAAACCATTTTAAACTTAGCTTCAGATTTAGGGAAGTGAACTTAACAATTTTTTTTAAATCGGCACCCCCTAAAACAAAATTCTGGCTGCGCCACTGTTTCACTATTTCACTTTTTTACTTGTGTTAACTATATTATGTTAGTTACTCATTACTTAGTTGATGTATAAGAGCAAGAGAATAATGATTTGGATTACATCATACTCTATCTTAAGGATTAATTTATATTTTAGGATAAGATGCTTTGAAGCGTATTAAGAATGATAATCTCTTTATCGACTTTATGATATAGTAGGTGTGTTTAATGTTATGAAAACTTACATGTAAATTTTTTTATATTATAATGTTGGATTTACGGGGCGGGTATTACCCATAGGCACCCGAAACCCACGGGTAAGGGAATGAGTTTGCAAAACCTTCCCCACATGGGTATGGGGCGGGTATGGGTTTGGAAATTTGAAAGCAAACCCGCCTCATTGTCATTCCTACTAATACGTGGGTAAATAAACTTAGGGGTCGTTTGCTTCAAGGATTTGCATCATGGATTTGGTACAAAAAAATCAACCATCATGGATTTACACACAATTCGTTGCTTGCTTTGTCAAAAAATGTTTAGATAAATATGTGGGCCCCACGAATTTTTTTTTGCTCCAAATTCATGGGCCCCACGGCTTTATAAATCCCACCTCATACCCTGGGATTTGGAGACAAGCTAAAAACTATGCCCACCTCATCAAATCCATGATAAAAATAGCTCAACAAACAAAGGATTTTCTCAAATCCATAAGGGCTAATACCACTACAACACCCGAACTATCGAAAAAATGCCACTTATGTCCTATTGTATCAAATATTCCATTCATGTCATGAACTATTATATTTTGTGTCATTTGTATCCTGTCAATTTTGTTGACCGTTAAAGATAACAGTTGACCAAACGGCGGTCAACTTAACATTGACTTTTGCTTATGTGGCAATGCCAACTCATTGACACCTCACATTTTTAATTTAAATTAAATAAAACTTTGAAAATAAAATATTGAAAAAACTTTAAATTAAAGAATATTTCTAAATAATATTCTATAACCCCAAAATTCAAAAAAAAATAATACTATTCTCTACTGATTTGCCTCTCTCGCTCTAAAAAATTTCCCCTTCTGCCTCGCCATCTGCTTTTTCAGGAACGCGTTCGGCGGCAGTCGCACCCCGCCATCGGCATAATCATCCCCCATCATCGTCCTCCCCACACAGCGTTGGAAAGGCTTGCTCTCGTTGAATAATTTCATCAACAATCAGATTCATCACCACCACTGGCGTCGAGAAGCTCCGTGGGATTCCATTCTCGTCAAACAAAGCGGAGTCGGCGGAATCAGACCGAATGGGCAGAGGAGATTCGATTCAGCGACCTGACCAAACAGATCTGAGAAGAGCTCTGAAATTTGACCAAACAGATCTGACCACCACCGACAACCTCCCTTCTCTCCTTGCTCAGTTGCTCTCAACTAATTCGCTGGCCGCCGATCGGATAGGGAGCAGTGAGTGGATGAGACCGGCGACCCATTTCTGGATCTGATGGGGATCTGGGTGTTGCTCCGTCGCCCGCCATCGTGGATACAGTCGCCGAAATCATGAGGCTCTACAGATCCCTCCCGCTGAGGCCTTCTATCGACGAAGTGGAGGCCGCCATCGCCGTGGTCAAGTCGATCCAAAACGAAGAGCAGGCAAAGCTGGAAGAAATCTCCAAACACCAGCGCCCGCCGGATGTTCCAGAGGAGCTCTTCGCCCTGCTGCAGCAAGTGAGGAGGACGGTGTCTGGTTACCAGTGTCGTGAGCAGAGCAGAGAGGCGGCTCGCTTGGAGGAAACCCGTACTTTCAGTCATTGAAGCAGCGAGAGGGAGTTAGTGGAGGCGGTGAATTGTAGATCTGGATCTTGGGGAAGAGGTTGGTGGGACGAGGGGTGGGTTAAATTTTTATTTTATTTTATATTTTAATTATTTCCTTTTTCTTATTTATTAATATTAGATAGAAAAATAAATAAAAATAAATAATAAAAATTCCACGTCAGATGCCACATCAGCACTGACTGGACTTTCTGTTAAAAACAAACGGTCAACAAAAGTCAACACTAACGGAATCATAGTTCAGGACACATATGGAATATTTGATACAATAGGACACAAGTGGCATTTTTGCGATAGTTCGGGTGTTGTAGTGGTATTAGCCCAATCCATAATGCCCAAAATCCCTAATAAATCCCAAGGTTTTTAATTAGCAAATCCATGAAAAAACCCTCGTTATAAAATCCTTGAAGCAAACGACCCCTTAGGGCTTGATTGCTTGATGGATTTGGTGATAGATTTGAGTTCATGATGGACTTTGTCCAAAATTCTTTGTTTGCTTCAAGTATTTAGAAGTACCAAATCTGTGGGCCCCATAGACTTGAAAATCCCACCTTTTTAGGTGAGAATTGATAAGAACTTTAAAGTCCATAATTTTTTACAAACCTATCCCTCATATTTCTTCCTCTTCTTATATCATTGAGGGCAATAAAGGTAAAGTTCACTTCATACATACAAATTTAATTAACAAAATCCATAATGAAATCCATGAAGCAAACAATGGTCTTTTTCAAATCCATAATGAACCAAAAACCCTCATATATCCATGGTTTATCAAAACCCAAGTTATACCAAAATCTTCATTTTTCAAATCTACAAAACAAACGATCCCTTATAGTTGTTAATCAGTTATAACCTTGTTAGGCTATAGGTTAATTGTTAAGCAATTTTTGTTTATTGTTAACCACAACATTTATATTAGTCAATTAATTACAATTGTATAAATTGGTTATGGGTTATTTTGTTGGTTAACAAACTAGTCGTTTATCAAGTGATTCGGAAGGTTAGATAAAATAATCAAAATAATTGGTTGGTAACCAGATCAATGGTTTCCTTATTTTCTTTTTAAATTGTGTATTCTTGTAGATATTTCCCACATATGCATGTGTTCTTTTTTATATTTTTTCATTGATTTGAGTTTGACTTGTCCATATTGAGATCGAGAGAAGAAAGCGAAGAGATGAAAGAGAAGAGTGATGAGTGCGAACAACATGAGGGAAGCTATTGGTGAATTAAATTGGGGCACTGACTCTTTGCTACTTAGCATAAGTCATTTAGGGGTCGTTTGGATGTGGAAATGTTATGCAGTATTTGGACCCAATTAATGCATTGTGTGGTAATTGGATTAAAAACACACGTTTGGAAGAGGAAAAAGTGTATGAAAATTGAACCATGGAAATTCATTTTAATCTATATCTATCTATCTATCTATCTATCTATCTATCTATCTATCTTTACTAAATATTATGGCTATTCAAAAATAACTTCTTGCCACATAAGCATTTGATGAATGCACAAGTTGCCAAGATGGACAATTTTTTACAAACAAAAAACTATTTATTGATCTATTTATGAAGCTATCTCTCTCTTCTTTTAATAATTCAACTCATTTTCACTAAAATTAAAATAAGTTAATTTTTTAGGAAACATTTAAACAAACAAACACATACATAAGTAATAATTTTTTTTTCAATTAAACAAACTATAAAGATGGAAACAGAGAGTGACATATATCGTATTTGTTTAACCCAAGCTGATTAAATCTGATTAAGTAAATTTTCTACTCATTTTACTAAAATGTAATAATAAGTTACATTTTGATGAGAAAAAAAAACAAGCACACACATAAATAATAATATTTTTCAATTAAAAAATATAAACGATGGTCTAAGAGAAAACAAGCGTTTGATAATCAATCGAATTTGAGAAATGAACGATATGACTATATGTTTTTTGCTATCAAACACTCACTTCTTTCTAATGTATATATCTATCAAATAAAATGAGTATAAATTTTATAGCAAAATGTTTGAATATAAACTTGATAGAGCAATAATTGTTATTTTTTTAAAAACTTTTTATTTATGCCGATTAAATAAAAAAATATTAATTATTAATGCAAACTTTTAATTTATTTCTGTCCCTTTCCTCATTTTGATTGTCTCACTAGAAATAAAATCCAACTTTGAAAGTAAGAAATTAAGAAAGTACGTCAACCACCATAAAAATAAACAAAGCCCTCTTATTAGTTGCTAATTTTTTTTTAGATTTCTAATATTTGTATTCTCATAATTTATAGAGAAGGAAATGGTAATTATATGATTTTTTTCTTTGTATGAGAATAGGAGGCAGGAGTTACACGAGGCAACGATTATATAACAAAATTTTGAGCAGTTGTAACATATTTTTGCCTATTAATGAAAAAGTTCATCTGATCATTGTGAAGATGAGGTGAACCAAGTCGAGGGTTGTCGACTGATTCCTCTTCCTCCTTGATCTGAAGCTAGCAACTGGTCTCACTTTCTCAGCGATATGTTATTGTTTGCGGTTGACTGGGCGAGTTATACTCTTCTTCCCATTCTTTTCTTAATTTCTTCCAAATTACGACTGTTGGATGGTAAATTTTCCCACTCTCGATGAGTGAATGTATTTCTTCTTTGTTTTTCACGAAGAAGGGTCGCCATATACTTTTATTAAAATATATAAAATATCATTAGAAGGGTTAATTGGTTGGACTTAGGGCATACCTCCTTTGGTTGAATAATTGATCATTTTTCTTGAATACCTATTGCAACCCGATTTCTTGAATGTTGAAATTGAAAGTAGAGTTGTGATGGTTCTTTATTATATTTTATGTTCATGATTGACATGCAATGATGATCTGCTTAGTAATTAGTAGGTAGCAAAGAGGTTATAAGTAGAAGGGAACATAATTGGGGTTTTATAAAGGTCGGGAAGAAGAAAAAAATGATAATGGTGGTTTCTCGGTTGTCTATTTCGATGTTTTTTTAATTTCTACATGTTTGCGGTGACATTTATTTGTTTCATTAAGGTGAATTTTTCCGCATTGAATCCCTAACTAAAGCTTGATTTTGACATGATTGTTTTTTAAAAACTACTATTTGGATTGATCCATATATTCACTACACAAATGAGGAATCTGCATGATAAAATGAGTTGAGTTGTATTGAAGACTGCTCCTTTCATTATTTGTCTATGTTGTTATTAGGTAAAAACACACAATTCTTTTCTGCAGGAGATATGTAGCTCTCTACAAAATATAAATTGTGTTTAAGTATATGCAGTTTAATTTCCTGAAAATATTGCTTTAATAAGTTAGTGACAGCTGATAGTTTTGTTTGTGGTTGGTTTGCTAGAACATTTCAAGGTAATTAAATGAGTACGCGGAAGATTGATGGAGGTGGATGCTAATGAGTTTCCTCATTATTCCAAAATTGTATGTGTAAGTTATAATACACGCTATTCATGGGATTTAGATCGGAATATTCTCTATTATCATATACCGACATATGAGAAGGGAGAGAAAATAAAAAGTTCTTCGCTTATATTTTTATTAATTGAAGCATATTTTCTTATTCTAACTTTTTCTTTTGTGTCTGTAAATTTTTTAACTTCTTTATCACAATTGTGTGCTAAAGAATGAATAACTCTTTCGTTTATAATCTTAAAGGGTGAGTTCGATAAAAAAAATTCTAAATAAATAAAGAATAGTGAGCTCAGTTAATAAAACTAAAATGTTCATAAATAAACAAAAGGTATAAAGATATGAAACAATACCTGAAATAAGACAAGTGGGATTTACAATTCCATGTATATTACCTTAACAAACATAAATAATAATAAAAATTAGAATACTATAACGAATTATAAAATAACCAAACAAAATACACCGCCCAACGGGCGGGTAAAAAACTAGTTACCACATTCATGGTAATTGAGAATACTACACCTCATCCTAGTAATTTGACATTACCATGCTTTCTTTTTTTTCTTTTTCAAATGTACCCCTTTGTCCTTCCTCTCCTTTCTTCGTTACTCCAACCTATTTCTTACAAAACAACCCATTCTTCTTCATTCAACAATGCGCCTCTTCTTCATCTTCCCTCACCTTCGTATATCTCCTCTCATCCGTCATCGATTTCTTACTTTTGGATTCGCTTAATTATCTCATCCGCCATCGATTCTCCTTCTTCTCTTCATCGGGTTCGCTTAATTGGAACGCCGACTAAGAGGAAGAAGCCGATGTAACAAAGGCAATTAGTAGTTAGTTAGAACACAACAACAACCTTTAGGAGGGGTATGCATATAAACAGAAGAGGGCATTTTTGTATTATCACCAAAATCCACGCCAATAATTTCCACAAAAATAAATCCTATCCACACGTAGGGGTGTCAGTTCAGGTCTAGTTCGGTTACCCAAACCGAAACCCAAAAAACCCGAAAACCCGAAACCGAAAATCACTAAAACCAAACCCGAACCCGATAAGGACTTGCGGGTTTCGGTTACCCGAAACCCGAAAATTCCTTATCAGGTTCGGGTTCGGTTAAAGCAAAACTGAAACCCGAACGCCTAAAAATACGGGCTGAGTTCTATTCATTGGAGGTTTTAGCCGGAACCCGAAAAACCGATAAGCAAAACCGAACACGAAACCGAAAAACCCAAAACGAACCCGAACCCAAAAAACCGAAAATGTATATAATCGGGTCGGTTTTTGGTAAACCCGAAAAACCAAACCCGAATGGACACCCCTATCCACGTATTTCATTCAATTTCCGCAAGTCAATTCCTTGATTTTGTAAAATATTGAAATTCAGCCAAATTCCCACATTTTCAAATTTCCACAACCAAACGACCCCCAAATCTTTCCAGTTCAATTTTGATGTCTACCTTTCGGTCGCAAAATCGACGACGCTCTTTGCTTCTTTCTATTATAGGGCTCACACTAAGGGGTCGTTTGGAGAATATGAGTTTAAACCTATAGATTGTCAACAATCTAAAGATTCTAATTATTCAGATTGTTGAAAATAGATTTTAAAATGTGTATTGTTTGGTAACTGTGATTGTTAACATTCGATGAAAATAAAATTAAAATTTTTATATTAAATAATATGTTTATCCTTAATAAAAATTAGAATGGTTCGAGAAATATTAAAATTTTTTTTGATAAATATATTTAATATGATAAATAAATAAAAGAAAGAGAAAAGGTCGGAGAAAAAAAATCTCACGAATCAAGATATAGAATCTCTCTGATTATGTGAGATTTAATATCCGTAGATTTTGGAGATTTGAAATCTCTAAAATTAAAATCCATAATACAAAAAGCAACAAAAAAAAAACATAACTTTCTACAATATCTACGGATTTAATGAATCCATGCTCTAAATCCCGTTCTCCATAACCGATGAGATTGTTTGTTCAAACTTCCAAGTATTCATGACACATTACATTGAACACTATATGGTTTTACACGATTCATCATAGTCTTTATTACAGCTACGTTGCAATTTTATCATTAGAACATGAAACACACATAAGCAGTTAGGTAAATTAGGGTTCTGTTTTCTTTGGAATTCATTCATGGTGGTGGACTGGTGGGGGGCGCGAATGCTTTGCTTCATGTCCCTACCATAGGCTGTTTCTTTAAAACCCAGCTTTTCCCAAAGAGTCAGAGTGACAGTCACGGGGGCTGCGCCACCGCCACCCCACCAGCGACGGCCGGCCCCACGCAGCAGCCACCAATCACCAATTCAATTGGGCGGTCGCCTCCCCATTTCTGGCATGCCCCGCTGTCGCTCTATCCTCCATCGCCCATTTCTTCCCGCTGTCTACAGAAAAAGAAGAAAGAAAACAAAGAAATACCTCTCAAATTTCTTCCTCCCTATCTCGTCTTTGATTCTCCTCCGAGTGAGCGGAGTCTCTGTTCGTCTATACAAACTGACAAATTTGCATGCTTGTATAAAGAAAACGGAATACACTCCTACCGCCAGCGAGAGAGAGAGACGGAGAGAAAGCAAGCCTAACTATAGAGACCTAACCCCACCCCAGTTCGCGACAAGTTTCAAACCCTATCCCCCTTTTCTTTTTCTCTGAAAAGATCAATACTTTGATTATTTTTCCTCCAAAGTTTTATGATCCCGTAGATATTGTTCCTTTGTTCTTCTCCTGCTCTGCTCTGCTGTGCTCTCCCTCTCTCTCATTCTCGTCACTTCTACCACTCTCCTTTCTAGACTGTTGCTTGTTTTGCTTCTTTTTTCTCTGGGGTCGGATTAAAGTAAAGGGTGAGGAAAGCGAGAGGCAAAAGAGACGAAACAGAGGCCTTCGATTTGTGAATTGGCCAATTGGGTCATCAGCTGCTGAGTTGATTGAACCTTTTCAATACTTTCTATCTAATCCAAGCACAGCTTTGGTTCTCGGAACTTCTCGTCGACTGTGTATCGTTTTTTACTTTGTTTGTGGAAAGATAAAAGGTGGGCTCTCTTCAGCAATATCCTGTTTCCTGGGGGTTTTTTTCTGCTCCTCAAGTTTAATTTCTTCAGCTCTCATTTCGACGGTTGTGTGCTGTGATTAGTTTCTGGAGTTCTCGAGGTTCATTTCCTTGCCCTTGCTTTCTCTGCGTGTGAAGGTTTCTGAGGAGAATTCTGTTGTGGATTTCCTTCTGATGGACCTCAGCTTCTTACCTTGGGAAATTTTGTCGCTTTAGGGCATGAATTGTGTAAATATCTTTGGAATTCCCCTGGTTTCCCGACAGACAATTGTCGAGGAATTGGAGCCGGATTCTGTGGTGGTTTTTTTCTTTTGTCCGTTTGCAAAGTTCCCTGCTTTCCCCCTGTTTTACTTCCCTTGGATTCCGGCCTATGAGCTACAAAGTCGGCGACTTCATTGGAATCCGGTCATATGAACCGCTGACTAGGGGGCTCTGCTTTTCTTTTAGGTTTAAGCGTAACATGGGTGTGGGAGTTTGTCCTTGATTTTCCGTAGGGTTGTTTGAGGAAGTTATGAAATTTGTGCTCTTTTTAACTGGCTTTCATTTTCCGAGTTTTATGAACACTCACAGTGCTCTTTGATCTCTGGGTTCATTCAGATATAGGGCAGTTGACTTAAAATGCAGAGTTTTGGGTTTGAACTTTTTGAAACCTCGAGGTTTTTGGTTGCTTTTGCCATCTGTTCTTGACGCCTAGCTTACAAAGATCTCAGTTTGTTATTCATCTTCTGTTCATTTGGTACGCTGTTGCTGCACAAATTAGGGCTTGGATTATGCATCTTAGGCTCGTATTGGTTCTTGTTCTTGCTTTTGAGCGTCTCATGGTTGAACTGAGTCTGTTATAAACTAGAGCCTTTCATCTTTGGAACTGTTGAAATGGTAATGGGAATTTCAACTTCCTTTAAGTTGTGCTATCTTCTCTCTGTGTGTGAATGGAACTTGCTTTGTATGATATGGCAGGTCTAAACTTCAGCCAGGGGTGCTAATGGATTCTCCACAGTCTGTTGTTTCACCATTCAAGAATGCTGTAACTACCGAGCCAGAGAAACATAAAACTGACTATTCTGTTAGGAGTGCAGTCAGCAGCATAACCAAGGAGGAGGGTACCAGGAAGGCAACTAATGGCCATGTGGAGGACAACTTCATCGGAATGCTTGAGGTTTATGTACATCAGGCTAGGGACATTCATAACATATGCATCTACCACAAACAAGATGTTTATGCTAAGGTTTGCCTCACCAGTGATCCTGAAAACACCGTTTCTACCAATACCATCAATGGTGGTGGCAGGAACCCGGTTTTCAACCAGAATCTGAGGATTAATGTCAAGACAGTCGACTGCTCCCTTAAGTGCGAGATATTCATGATGAGTCGGGTGAGGAACTACCTTGAGGATCAGTTGCTGGGATTTGCTTTGGTGCCTTTGTCCGAAGTTGTTATGAAGAATGGGAAGTTGGAGAAAGAGTTCTCTCTTTCTTCCACTGATCTCTTCCATTCACCTGCTGGATATGTTCAACTCTCACTCTCGTACAGTGGAGCTACCCCTGATGTAATGGCAATTCCTGCTGCTGATGGAATCATGCGGGATGCAGAGGTACAGGAATCACTCGAATGTGAACTCGACAAGCTTGAATTTCCAGATCCGAACATTGCAAATGAAAACCAGATGATGGTTTCTGAGTATTTTGGGACACCATGTACCAATCTGGACGACTCTGAAACCTCTGAGAGTTTGGTCACTTGTGATGCTGCTGACAGCCATACCAGCACAGCCACATGTGCTGCTAATGGAGTGGAAAGCTTCTCAGCTGCTAGAGTAGATTCTGCCCTAGCTACTAATAAGCCTGATTCTCCTCCAAGCAGTGTGTCAACAACCAATGGAGTCGTCTCATCTCCTTCAAATGGTGTGAGCTCAGACAACTCTAAGACTCAGTCTGAAGAGCACAACTCGGTTTGCAAAGAGGATAAGGGCATGGATGCTGCAAATGGGGAAACTGACTCCTCAGCTGGCACTGGAAGGGAGGAAGTTACCAAGCCTGTTGTTACTATGAAAATGGAGTCAGAGCAGGGTGTTGTGCAACAAGACATAGTTGACATGTACATGAAGAGCATGCAGCAATTCACCGAGTCATTGGCAAAGATGAAGCTTCCACTGGATATCGATAACAGCGGGCCAGCCAGTTCAGGCAGTTCTAACTCCGAGCAGCAGAAAACACCCTCATCAACTAAAACAGGTTCCCGAGTGTTTTATGGGAGCAGGGCTTTCTTCTGAGCTCTCTCTTAGTTACTGCTAGCTTCAGAGTTCGGGGGAAAACGCACAGGTGACAACAGTTAGACTTCCCTTCCACCCATGGAGAGACTAAGTACTGATAGTGATGAACTGTAATAATTCATGATGTAGTAGTGTGTGTTGTTTTTCTTCCCTTTCGTTTCTTTCCCCCCTTACCTTGGGTCCATGTTGAGATGTTTAGAGATGACGGGGAAATTATGACTTGTATGCTGGTGCGGTTCTCAGCTTTGTTTCTATTCCTGCTGTGTTTGCAGTTTGTATACATGCAAAATTTCCCTTTCCAAACTGTCGTTTTTTCTTCTTCTTTCTGTTCTATTTGTCTGTTCTGCTAATTTTCAAACCTTTGAATTATGGTGAAATGAAGTTTTCAAACTAATTATATGCTAATGATGAATGCAAGTTATACTGTTTAAATGGTTATGGATATGGCCCCACTGTCACATGGTGACTTGAGGTGCAGCAAAAGTCAGCAAAGCCAAAGCATGTTCATGATTTTTGCTTTTTGCTGTCTTGCACAAATTTCCTCTTTTGTGGTCTGATTATTTACTCATCAGCTTAGGATACTGGATCAAAGTGGAAAGAGTTGGGTGGTATCATTCATCAGCAAAATATCTATATCTTACAGAATTAAGATGACTGTCAGATTTGAACATGTGGGTGCTCTTGATTTTGAAAGTGGAACAACTATAAGCAGTAAAGCTCCAGGAAACCTCTGCTGTAAATCAATGAACATAATTTTTAGTAGCACAGAGGGAACATAAAAAGCTTAAAATCTTCAGATGGGTGCTTCAACTATTTCATTAGCTCTAGTGATCATATGCCTCCTACAAACCCATGCAATCTGCCCGTCATCCCTGTACCTGACCCTCCATAGTCCAAACTTCTCAGAAATGTCCCTTCCTGAAGAACACTGACGGTCCCTTAAGAAATCAACCACCCATTGCTGTGCTGCTCTGAGTTCCTGTTGTTGTATGTCCCTTGAGTTTCTGTTCCTCATTCCTTCCGCCCTTCCCATGGCTGCAGCCCCTAGGGCTCCAACAGCAACTGCCCCAGCTGCTCCAGACACAAGAGAAGACCCAGACAAATGAGCAACCTCTCTGCTCAAATCGGGTATCATTTCCCCCATTCCAGCAGCAAGGTGAGCTCCTATCTTCAATGCAAAAGTTACTAGCTTCATGAACTTCTTCATGTATGGAGCTAAACACTGCACTGCCCTGTTGTCGACCTGCATCACCTCACAGCCCATCTGATCTTCAACAACGTGCATTTCCCGCCTGAATTCACACAGCATGTGTAGCCGGAGAGCATTCATTCCACCGATCATGTTGGTGATCAGTCTTCTGGAGTAGTTCTCGGTTCTGACGAAGAAGAACATGTTTGGTACTTTCCTCTCTTCAATCTGGGTGTTGTAGTTCACAAGGTAGTTGACCTTGCGGTGAAGCTCGATCAGCAGTCTGTGTTCATAGTATCTCAGCCCTTGAATCTCCTGCTTCAAGTCCCTTATCTCTTGTTCGATAATCTTGAGCCGCTGCAGTACTTGTTCTACCCCTCTGGCTATTCCAGCAAAGCTTGGATCAATTTGGTCAACAACTTCATTATTACCTTGGTCCGCTGCTGCATCTATGGGTGGAACATCCAGCTCCACAGCAAGGTTGTAGAGGTCGTGGTATCTACTGTGCAACACTTCCCTGAAGTCATCATCAGATAAGAGATCCCTAGCCAAATCGAAGGTTGATTGTAAAATGAGACGACCGGAGTCTGAAACAGGATCCCATGTGTGCTGATAATCATACATTCCATCAGCAGGAACTGACAGGAGGGCTTGCTTCAGCTGCTGAATGGGTACATGTTGTGTTTTCCTGTACCTTGGAGCGATAAGATTCTGCACACAGTCAGGCCTTATGATGCTTTCGTTCAAGGTGACGCCATTGCAAAGGCTCTGAATGGCTGGAATTATCAGCTGATGAAAGAGTCTGAGAGTCTCAGTAAGGTTTCTTGTGGAACAAGCAAGGATGTCTATGTAATACCCAAGCTGTCCTCCCAGTTCAATTCTAATGTGGATGCCATTGATATTTATTGAGACGAGGGACTTCTCAGGACTATAAGTTGCTCCTCCATATTGGTTCCTTAATGCCATGATTCTGTTATGAAGATGAACCTGCATGTGTTTTGTGAAATAACTCGAAGGTGAGAAATGATGGATCTGCTTGATTCTTAGATTACCAAGACTTGGAATTGAAGTAAAAGAGTTAGAAGATTGATTGCCTGCAAACGTGCGAAGAATCCTGGTGTAAGAAACATGTGGCTTGAATCATCACACTCTAGATGGCGCCCGGCATAGAGGCACTCAGGTGAGCTAACGATCAGCCACTTCTGTGGTTTTCCTCTGCTTTCCTCTAGAATGGAAGGAATCAGCAGTGGAGAGTTCGAATCTGCTGGGTCTTGTTCATAACACAGCTCAAGTTTCAGCATCATTCTCACCAAATCGCCAGCTTCCAAGGTTTGAAGTATCTTTGAAGAACCCATCCCAGGAATTATCTGGCCTTGTAAAGTTCCTCTCAGAATCTTTTCAAGTTCCCTTCTGCTGATGAACCCATTCTCCATTGAGCTTGGCTTCTTCCTAACATCTAGTTTCACGAGTTGCCCGAGTACCTCACAACAGAACCACTCACAATCTAGGATCAAGAATCCTAACTGATCAAAGTAAATCACCTCCCCCATATGATGCAGGCAACTAGCAACAGCCTTCCTTCTCATTTCCACCTTCTCCTTGTTATCATGCCTTGACCCAATTCTCAATCCAGGTACCTTCACTTGGCAAAGCTCATCAAATTCTTTCCACCTCATTGCTGGCTTGTTACTGTTCTCTGCCCTCCAATCTGAAAGAATCTGGGTTAGATCATTGCAAAGCTGGTAAGTTCTTGGCACTCTCTGGAGAATGGTCTTGCTCGTCTTTTGAAGATGCTGGGTGAGTTTGTTGACCGATGCCGAGGACCTAGCATCAACTGTGAACACATTTGGATAGAACTCCACAAATCCTTGGAACTTGTCTCTTATTCGCTGTATCGAATTGACTATCAGCTGAATGTTTTGAGATGGCTGACTGATTTTGTCAAAGTGTGTAAGGACTATGGTGACATTAGGAAGTATGCACTGCTGGAGTGCTCTTCTTGAGTTGGAAACTATGAACCTTAGCCAGTACTGCAGGTCCTCTTCTACCTCACCTGGTGTCTTTGGTTCTCGGTTGCTGGGTTTTCTGAAGAGGCTGGTGATGATTATAAACAAGGATGCACTGCCATGACCGGGGAACATGAGGTCATGCAAAGCGTAAAACTCGTGCTGGCCACCGAGGTTCCATATCGAGATCTTGATTTCTTCATCTCTGAGTGTCTTTATCTTCAATCCACTTGTTCTCACAGCTTGCTCAACGGGGTTCACAAGGGTCCTCACGTGGTCCATGTAAGGAATTAAGTTTGAAGAAGAGCAGCTCAAGTTCTGTGCCACTGCATTGCAAAGGGTGGTCTTTCCTACACACCAGAAAAATGAAACAACCACGTTGTAATATTTTCATCCCCAATTCTATAGAAAGATGCAGTCAGTTTTTAGGGAGGTTTTCATGATATGATGATCACCTGCATATTCTTGCCCGCACAAGAAAACACGACAACTCTTTGGTTCGGTTAGTGGCATGTCCTTGAGCAAGTTTCCATCTGGTTCTGTTTCTGGTTCAGTCTTCTTCCCATTTTGGCTTAGCCTTTGATAAACACCTTCAGCATTCCCAGAGTTGTGCAGTGGTGTTCTTGAGAGATCAATCTCTTCAATCCAAGGATTGACCTGCAATGTCTCCATGATTGCGTTCAGCACCAACTCTCCTTGAACTCCTTTGCAGCCTTGCAAAGACAAGCACCTCAAACTCGCATTGCTCTCCAAGCTTCTGAAGATTCTCACTATATCGTCCGGTCTCAAGCTCTCATCATCGTATATGCCTAGCTTAGTCACGGTCTCATTGCTTGTCAGCATCTGGATGATTGCAGCAACTCCATCTCTCCCAATCTTGGTCCTCCTTCCCCCAAAAGCTACAACTTTGAGACTAGTGTTGGCTTGGAGTTGCAAGGCAGAGAATCTGGTCAAAGGGCACAACAGATGCTCAACTCCAATCCCACTGAACCAATTCCCATCAAGATACAAACTTTCCAATGCCTGGTTCTTGAAAAGCCCAGCTGCAACATACACAACTCCCTTGTCCTTGAGACAAGTCTTGGACAGCCTCACTTCCCTAAGGCTTCGATTCTGCTCCAAAACCCACCGGAACTCTTTCCCCCACCGCGATTTCAGCCTTACCCCGGTCAAGTCCAACGATCTCACCGTCGAATTCCACCCCAATGAGCAAGAAACTCTGCATGATCCTGAAACATCCAGCTTACTATAAACCCTGAGGGTACCATTGGCAAACTCCACCACCTTTGAGATCTTCTCCCCATTTTGTTCCCCACACCAAATGTGAACTTCCATGTCTCTATTCCTCCCCAAAACTGCTGAGATCAATGGAGTTGCTGTGAAGGAGTGAGAGTCAAAGATGGTGAGCAGCTTAAGCGTGGAGTTGACTTCAATCATTTTGGAGAGCTCCTCAGCTCCTCTTGACCCAATTGAGTCCTCCCATATCTGCAACTCTTCCAAGCTTTCATTCACCATGAGGGCATTGGCCAAAAGGGTAGCACCAGAAGGGCCGATTCGAGATTCGGCCAGCATTACTTCTTTGATCACAGAATTTCTCTTCAGTATCTCGCATAGCTCGCTCAGGGATTCTGTGGAGAACCTGTTCCTTCGAAAGACGAGTTGGCTAATGCAGCTTGAGCTGTTTTGGAGTAGGGTTTTGAGGTGAAGCAGTTGCTCTAGCCCCCATTCGGCTCGATGGAACTCCATGTTTGTTGAGGACTGCAGCATGTTGTTGTTGGAGGTTGCGAGGTGTGAGAGAATCTCGGAGAAGAGAGGAAAGGTATCTTTGGAGATGTTGACATGGAGGGAATTCTGTGTCTCTTGGAAACAGCCTGAGGTTGGGTGAGAGAGGTGGAAAGAAATGCTGTGAAGTTGGAGGCTTTCTTCTTCTGATGAGGACTTGATAGCTTGCAGAAGCCATTGCAGATCCCTCACGCTGTTGTTTGATGCCATTTCCCTCTTCTTCTCTCAGGGTTGGCTTTAGAATGGAAGGACAACCCGAACCACCATCATTGTCATGATCTAAAACTGTGTTCTTCCCAACAGCAAACCAGAAAACACATCTCTATTCTAGGTTTGTTCTGTTTCCTTTCTTTTCTGGTGGTGTTGGAATGGCCTCGATTGCGGGACTCCTGTCTGATATTTGGACAAGAAATCAACAATGGTGGTGGCCTACTGGTCTTGGGATGATAATAGGTTTATATATATTCTCATCTTGTAAACGAAGGTATTCCCTTTATGTTGTGGCCAGCTTTTGGGTGGGGGGGAAGTAGTAGTAACGTGGCATGGAATATGGATTTTCAGACTCGGTTGGTTGGTTCGGTTCGGCTATATACTCGGATCAATCAATTGGGGGTAATTGATTCTGATTTTCAGCGGGTGAATTTGTCTTTGATCGGCTTAACTATGCATGGCGCCTTTTGTTTATCTGTTTCCTAATTCATTTCTTCCAGAACGGCCAAATGAACAGAACCAGTGTCCAGTGGGCACTAAAAGGAGCGCCGCGCTTTTACGTTCCTTTTGACCTTTCGGCCATTTTGATGGTTTTCTTCTTCTTTTCCCACTTGCGGGCGGCAGGGTCCTTCCAATCATAGCTAGAAGCAATGGTTGTCACGCCAGCCAGCGTGCCACCGGTTGTACCGGGTTCAATCGATACCAGTAATAAAACTACCTTGCATTGCACTATCGGTGTACAAAGCCGCCGATAGTCATATATTTTTCTAAACCAAATTATACAAAAAAATGGATGTGATCTTACAAAAGTCAATTTTTCTTTTTGCAGTAAATGATAGAATTTGACAGTTGGATACCCTGAAATAAATCAAGGTCAATATATTAGTGAACAATTCACATTTTAGAACTATGACTGAAGGTTGTTAAAGGAAAATCAAATAATACCATTCAGCATAAGGAATTTCTTTGGTATATATGCATTGACTTTACGCTTCTCGCACAACTCAACTTGCCATAGAAGTAATTTTCTTTTGACAAAATCGTGAAACAGCTAGGTGGAATCCTAATGAGCGAAGAAGATGGGTATGAATAGTGTGAAAAGGCGTGAACTGATAATTGCTAAATGTGGAAATCAAGTTTGATGTTAGGAGTAGAATATTCAGATTAAGAAATATATGAATTCGGGATAAGAACATAATAAGGGAAAACGTTGATGTCGTATTATATAAAGTCTCCTTCTTATGGACAAATTAGCAAGTGTACGTCCTCTTCCTTTAAACACAACTAGAATCAATACCCGCGGCTACGCCGCAGGAACTAAACTTACATTAACATAATTGACAGGCAAAGTAAAAAGCATATGCATTTGGAAGAAGCACTAAATGTCAATTATTTTTCATGTATTTGCAAAACAAAATGGTCATTCTTGCATACAGAGCTCTGACAACCAGACTATAGTTATAACATAGCCAAATCTAGCATGATAAAACGGCTGGCAAAGAATGCATGAGGCTGATTTCTCCAAGTATTCCTCAGCCGATTTCTGTAAGAGCGAGGTAGTTGCGTCACTGTTGATGAGGAGAATGCATGAGGCTGAGATGTTGTCCTTTGAGCCAATTCACTTTATGCTATACATCCACTGCTAGCACAAAAAAGTCAATAGCAAACCTGTACAAAATAGTCTAAGAGTAGCAATTTAAGTAAAACTATAACATTGTTGTATAATACACCCACTCGAATCCATTAAGCAAGAAAAGGGTACATAGTCAATTATCTAAACACACCCACAAAACAGTGATTCCGGGCCTGTCCTTATTGATCGTATCCAGAGGCAAGCAAGCACATACAACAAAGCATGATTAATTAGTCTAAATTTAGTTGTAGTAACTTTGTAGGAAGTGAGAGAGCATAATGAAACAACCCGTTAAAGAATGAGAGGTTATGTATGGAATTCATTTGCCTTAATGGAAGATTTGGATGGTAAACATTGTAACATAATGGAATGTAAGTTCCCCCATGGCCTTAACGAAAAAGAAATAACAGAGTGGTCATTCGATACTCTAATTATTTAAAAGTTTGCCACATTGATAAGCTAGGGACAAAGGAACTAAGGAAGTATTAGCAGTAGTGGCTTGCTTAGGCAGCTGCTTATAGCTCCGCCAAAGATACATGCAGGATATCTAGTAAAACCAACTGAAGAACATATAAAAAGTGTACCACGCCAGATTAAGAGCTTGGAGGCTAGTAAATGGCCCAATCACTGATGCAGCTCCATCCATTGAATGAGTTCAGCAAGACCAATCTTGACAGCAAAATCAGTCCACAAAATTGATTGAGGGAATTTTCCTGTGATCAGTACAGGACACATTAGATAGTGGTACACCATAGATTAGTGCAAAAACAGATAACAAAAACAATGCACTACTCATTTCCTTTGGGCTGAGATCTCTATGGTACACATTCGCTGCAATTCCAACCAAATCCAGATTAGAACCATGAGGCGCCAAAATGATTATTCAGAATAAACCAGATAAGAGAGAAAATCCAAAGTGATTGCCAATTGCTACACCAATTGACATATGAAACCAACAAAATATTCACGGCAGAACCAAAGCAAAGTGGGTCAACACATAATACATTTTCATCTACTTCATTAAAGTGCAACTGTGCCACGCACCAAACAAATATAAGGCATCAGAGTTGTCTGATTCGTCACAATGGGGAACAGAATGAAGGAATTCAAATATAAGACATTAGAACGGTATAGTTCATCACAATGTTGGGTGGAAGGAACTAACAACATAGAGAACTCACCACATTCTCTGTCCACATCGTCCAGTACCCACAGAATCGCCGAGGCGCGGGGATTTCCAGCAATCCACTTATGGAACACAATTTGAGGCTAACCCCTATGGGGATTTCCAGCAATGCACATAGAAGCCCGTCAACCAGACATTCTTCTTGCAGGTCAAGCACATGTTTGCTGCCTTGACCACCTCTGCAGCCACCGCAACCGCCTTTGCCGATGACGATGACTCGCCACTGCCGCTGCTGATTTCTCCCGAGCAATAACCTGTTCGACCACCGTCGCTGTAGATTTGATCTTGGCAGCAATTGGGTCAGCTTTTGACATGGGTTTCATTGATGGGAAGCTGAGGGTCTTCCCATCGCGGTTTTGCCAGATGCCGAATGTTCCCCAAGGGCCCGTATTTTCCCGTAGCACTTGGAGCAGCGGTTCATGTTGGACGCCGAGCCGATAAAACCGCACCCCTTGACGCATGGCTTCTGCTTCGCTGTTGGGAAGTTCATTCCGCCGTTCTGCTCGGAACCCATCTTCTTTAAGGAGTTTCAATTAATCCATCAAAGGGGTTCACAGAAAAGCAAAAGGTGGAATGGGGTTAGGGGGAAAGGAGAGTCACAGAGAGGTGGGTGGCTCCACGGATGTGGTGCTGAAGAGGTTGCAGTCGTGCAGAAGCACGTCGGGATGGCGAGTTTTGGAGTGAGGAGTGGGGGTGTGGCATGTTGAAATGGGTTGCAATGAGGGCACTGTTCAAGATGTGCAGGGGAAGGACAGTACAAATCATGGGTGGTGGCGTGTTTGGCAAAGGTTTTCCCACCGATACCGTGTGGCAGAAACGGCGCTAAAGACTGGTAAGATGAGGGGACTGTTTGGCGTAGGGAAAGCTGCAGCGGGTCTGGGAGGGGAGGCATGAGCACTCGCTGGAATGATGGAAAAAGAGCTTCGAACTGACGAATAAGGTTTTCCCGGAAGACCTTTGAAGAAAGGCAGTACAGGACAAAAAATGATACAGTAGCTAGCGGTTTTAACAATAAAGCGTACCCACTCTTTATGTTTTAAAGAATGTTGTAAGAAAAAACTAGTACCCTATCATCCGGTTGGACCAGGAATACCTTGAGTATCGGACCCAAATGCTAATCAGTTTTAACAATATAAAATAGTTAAATCATAGTTACATAATAACCTTGCTCTTGCACTGACTTTTCAAATATAACCTCCTATAGTTCACAGTCCTTGCTTCAACATAAAACAGTATAATTGCACAACACAAAATAGTCAATAGTACCTTCTTGTTCCCTGTTTGTCAAAGTTCCGTAGTTATTAGGGTGGGCATCGGTGCGGTTCGAACCGCACCGCATCGTATAGTTATAAACCGCACCACGCCGCATATTAATTGGACCGCACCGCATGGTGGACCGCAATGCAATCGGTGCGATTAAAGCTAACCGCATAGATTAGCGGTTTGGTGCGGTTTAGACCGCAACCGCAAGTTGGACCGCAAAGTGCTCCCATCAATTATGAAGTTGGAAAAAGAATAAAAAAGAGCAGTTGAGTTGAAAGAACAAAGAAGAGGCATGACACTGAGAACCAGTAGTGAAAGCCTTGTATCAGCAGCAATGAAAACCTGCCACGGTAAATTAAACTTTCAACTAGTAGATCACAATCCCACTACAGAGCATGGAACTTTGAACGAGGACACTCAAATATAATCAATCTGCGGTGACGTTGGACGGAGAAGTAGAGCAGGCAATTGCAAATCACGACAATGAGCGGCGCGCCGCTCCTGAATCCACCGGCGGCGGGGCAGCAACCAATGGCACAACAAGGAATTGGCGGCGCCGCCACTCCTCGTCAGCTTGGCGGTGCGGCAACTAATCCTTCCATCACTCCACCACGCGTAGGGCCACCTTCCCCGCCGTCTGATTTTACCGGCGAAAGCACTGACGGTGGCAACGACTCGCCGGCCGGTAGCAGAGATATAAATGGAAAAGAACGACAACGCTATGTGGTGAGAACTGAGGGGCGTTGCTGAGTATTGGTGGGTGATCTTAGGAATTTAGCGTTTTGCGGTTTTGAACCGCAACCGCGCGGTTTCGGTCAACTCGCACCGCGAAACCGCAAACCGCTTAAGAATTAGACCGCAATCTTAATGGTGCGGTGGACTGACCGCATAAGCGATTTGGAGCGGATGGAGCGATTTGGACCGCACCAATGCCCACCTACTAGTTATTGATAGCCTCTTTATATTTTCTGTAATTCGTATTGCTAGTCTCGGCTTGAGAAAATAGCAAATTAGATTAAAAAAATCGTCAATCTCCCGCCCAAAGCTGACAAGGCAAAATAGGTTATGTAATTTTCACGAGCCTACTTCCAGGGCTGGTAAACGGTCGGTAACCGGTTAAACCGGTTACCGTTTGACCGGTTACCGGTATACCGGAAACCACAACACCCCTGCCGTATGCCGACACCGATTTATTCTCGATAAACTGACTACCGAATGAAACGGCATCGGTTGTCATCCCGGCTACCCGTTTTACCGCAAACCAAATTGGACTGCGGGAAGCAGTGCTGCGGCCTGCGCCCCTTCCAAGTTCCAAATGCTGCTAACACATACAGCCACGTTGTAACCTGCAAAAGCCAAAAAAAACAAAGTAAATTTTAAATTCATGATTTTGTGAGGTCCTCTGCTAAAGCCAATCTGCATAAGTCAAATAAACAAAAGATGTTGCTCCTCTTCTCGGGTATATATATATTACACAGACGCAATCACAAATAATGATTCATTGAAACAATTAAGTATAAACCATTCAACCTTCATTACCTGAAATCGATGGAGAGGCCGAACTGTTGGCTCGAGCGAATAAGCTCTGACGGCGACGGTGTCGACGGAAACAGGGCCGATGGGAACAGGGGTCGACGAAAATAGAGCCCGACGGAGAGGATGAGGTCTCGTGGGTCGAGCTACCGCCGGCGACAAGGAGAACGAAAGATTCTGCAGTTTCAATCTGCTGGCGTTTGGATTCGAGGAGCCGAGGAGGGATCGGGCGGCGTGACTCGTCGTGCGACAGGCAGGGTCGAGAGGTAAAGAGCGATGCAAAAGTTAGGATTTAGTGGAACTGGGTTATTTACTTAATTAGAGACTCATGGTTGGGCCATGCTTGCTGGCGAAGTTTGTTTCCCTTTCATATTCGGTCTCGGCAAACCGGTAATGCCGACGGTAAATTACCGACCTCATGTCGGTATACTGCTTCTCAAAATTCCTCATCCGAATACCGTTATGTACGGTTAACGGCTTAACTGGTAACCACAGTTATCGGTACGGTTACCGGTTAAACCGTTAACCTCAATACCGTTTACCAGCCCTACCTACTTCAATGGGAGCGGTTACGGTGATTACTACAAATGTACTAATCACCGTGGTTACTAAGGGTAAATTGGGCATGGAAAAATAAATTATACTAATTAATTAATTTTAATAAATTATATTTTAGGTAGTTACAAAAATCTATTAATTACAATTCTTTCTCTTTCTCTCACTTTCGTAATCTCCAGTCAGATTTCCTTTCCATATTTTTCTCAATCTTTCTGCAAAAGAAAAAACACGAAATCACTACCAATCCATTAGACAACCACTACCGTTTTGAAAAACATCACTACCATTGCAGAAATAAATTTATACCATTACACAAAAACTACCAATATAAACAATCTATACCATTACAAAAGTCAAACAAATACCAAAACAACCAATACCACTACTACTGTGAAATCAAAACAATATCATTGCATAAATAAATCAATATAAAAACTACCAAAACAAATACAGAGAAACTACCAAAGCATAATGCAAACACTACCAAACCAAATGCAGATAACTACCAAAACATAATGCTCCATCTAACAAACACAAATGCAGGTAACTACCAAAGCGTAATGCACACACTACCAAAGAAAATGCAGGTAACCACCAAAGTATAATGCAAACACTACCAAAGCATAATGCAAACAGTACCAAAATAAAATGCAAGGTAGCTACCAAAGCAAATCCTCTACCAATGCAAACATTACTATTCTAGATTACCTGCAAAAGCAAAGATGAACGCTCCCTCCGACAAACTGTATTTGATCTCTCTGATCGGGTTCCCGTTTCTGACCACGACCTCGACCGGCGATCCATGTTCGGAACCCAGCGTCGCTGTCGGCAATGTCGGAGGAAGATTCGGAATGACGGGGGAATCGTCGTCGTCGGGGAGGTCGCAATCTGGGACGCGAACGTCCATTGATGGTGTTGCAGCTTCTGGGAGAGAGAGAGGGAGAGAAAGGGGGATGCTAGGGATGGGAGATTATGCGAGAGAGGAGGGGAAGGGAGGAGGGGGGGTGGAGGGGGTTCTCGGAAGGGAGGAGGGACGTCGGGAGGTAACGGGGGAGGGAGCTTGGTGGTTGGCGATGGGTTGCAGTAGGGTAGGGTTTGGATATAATTTATAGAGTAATCAGGTGTGGTATATTTTTCAATTCCAAAATTATCCTAATATAATCTTCATCGTTAATTTAAAATTAGGGTGAAAAAGAAATAATGAATGGTGTAGATTAAGGTAGCAACCGTGATTACTAAAAATTAAGTAACCACGCTCACTCAACCCTACTTCAATTTGACGCCTTACTTTCTTGAACCTTATAATACATACGGTAGTGAGGAGTGCATATATGGAGTTTGTCGGTTCAACTGTTCCAAACAACCCTTAATTTCAGGAAGGATATTAGTGCCAATGAACACAAGTGTTTCGTATAAAAGAGTTAACACTTTAATGCGGTCTGATTTGTATATAAATAGATTACTTTAGCCCATAATTTTTTAAATATCATCTTTATCTAAATTATGTATCATGTAGACTAATTTGACAAGAAGTGTGGATTGACTGTCAAGCTGGATGATCAACACTTGAGCCTCTTATGCCGCGTTTAGAAAATGGGGAGAATTGATAGGAGAAAGGGTAGGGAGAGAGAAGCAACTAAGGACCTTAGAGCATCCACATTGACGCAATTTTATTTGTATTTGTGGTTTTTTTTAAACAACATCATTTTTGCAAGCCAACTCACTTTGCTTTTATTGTATTTAAGTGAAATTAACTTACAATTGCATATGTGGCCTTATTTTTTTAATAAATAAAATTTTTCATAAATACCTTTTTATCCATATTGAAAGTAAATAAAATAAAAATATATTTTAATTTAATTTATGCCAAACAAAGCCACATGTTGGCAGTTAAATTATACAAGAAAAAAAAACAAATGATTAAGTTTTCCACGCTAGCTTGCATGGAGTGCTTGCAACATATGAAATCTTTCATTTTTGCAATTACTACTCCCATCCGTGCAATGGGAAAAATCAATTGCAAAACTCTGCCACGTGAAAGTGCAATTGCAATGTGTGTTCCTGATGGAGATGCACTAATGTATAGCTACGGGCCAGGGGGCCCAGGGAGCCCCGAGTGTATCCCATCTGTTTTTTGCGGATGACAGTATTTTCTTCGTCAGGGCGAACAAACAGGAAAGCTTGAAACTGAAGCGCATTCTGAAAGATTATGAGAAGGAATCAGGCCAACTAGTGAATTTCCAGAAGTATGCAGTCTCGTTCAGTCACAACACCAAGCCGCATACAAAACTGGAGAGCAGTGGAATCCTGGAGATGGCCCTGGTTGAAAAGTATGACAAATATCTTGGGCTGGCGACTATGGCAGGACGATCCAAGAAGGAGCTGTTTGCGGGAATATTGGAAAGGATCAGAAAGAAACTGAAGGGGTGGAAAGAAAAAACCCTGTCGGCGGCAGCTAGAGAGGTTTTAATTAAATCGGTTGCTCAAGCGCAACTCACTTATGCTATGTATGTTTTTGAAGTTCCGGATGGAGTCATTGAGGAAGTCCACCGCCTCATTACTAATTTTTGGTGGGGGAAGCGAGGAACGAAAAGACGGGCACACTGGGTACGGCGGGAGGAGCTAACGGTCCCTAAAGAAGAAGGAGGACTTGATTTTCGGGACCTAAGGGGTTTAACAAATCCCTCCTTGCAAAATAGATGGGATACAACAATGGTGGTCAATTTCTTTCCCGCTGATATGGAGGAGGCATTCCGTCGAATTCCGCTTCGGGGGATGGGCGAAGCAGACACGTTGATTTGGAATGGTAATACATTTGGAATCTATTCGGTGAAGGATGGGTATGCTCATTGGTATAAACAATACATGCTAAGTGCAAGTTTGTCATCATATGGCGAAGCAAAGGTGTGGAAACGGCTATGGGGATTACCAATTCAGTCAAAAGTCAAGCAATTCATATGGCGTTTTGCGCAGGAAGCCTTTCCAACAAGTGACCATATTAGCTCAAAGAGTAAGAGATGGGGTGATAAATGCCCCTATTGTGACCTTCGGGAAACACAGATTCATCGTTTTGGTGAATGTGCATGGAGTGTTCGAATATGGAGTGCGTCGTAGGTTAAATGCTGCTTTGATATGCGCCTTGCTTTGTTGTAGAATGTTGACCTAACAATCGGGTCAGGTTGGGTAATTTCGAGTTGAGGCATCGAGGTGATGGATAAAGTGGAGGAACCTGTGTTGGAGAAGTGGGTGGTACTGTTGTGGTTTCTCTGGAAGGAGCACAATGCGCATATGTTCAATGGACTTAAGCTTGAGGAAAGCGAAGTTGCGCGGAGGACTCTTTTTTTCCTAGAGGACTACAAGCAGCATCAAGAGATTGAGGAACTCCCAGCGATGCAACCAAGCCAAGCAAATTGGAAGAGGCCCCCTACGGGACACCCCTATTTCTCCACTGACGCTGCAATTTTCCCGAGTGGTGGAGCGGGTCTTGGCGTGGTGATACGAGATAGTGGTGGTCGTTTCATCTTAGCTGCTGCAAAGCGGATTCACGGCCAATGGGAACCGGAGGAGGCAGAGACTCTAGCAGTGGAGATGGGATTGCAGTTGGCGACTAACATGCAGCTATAAAACCTTATCTTAGAGAGAGACTGCCTCTCTTTGATACAGAAGTTGATTAGTCATGTTCGTATTGAGACGGAAAGTGGAGTAGTGATCAGAAACATAAAGCGAATGATGATGGACCTCGGAGATGGAAGCTATGAGCACATTAAGCGCGAAGCCAATGGGGCAGCTCATATGATGGCCCATTCTATGACGGTGTGGGAAGAACGACTGGTTTGGATAGATAGACCTCAAGTTTTTATTGTTGATCAGCTGAAACTGGATGATGTAAAGAGTAACCTTGAGTAATAAAATTCACAGTTTTCCCGTAAAAAAAATGTATAGCTACGGGCCCAAATTTCTTCTGGTGCATTTTTGTTTCACTGTAAACTCAAGCGGCCCAAGTTTCCAATTAATATATCGATACATGTCCATTTTAGGGGGTCCAACATAGGGTGCATGCACACGTCAGTAACCTAACAAGAGGCGTCGATCTGGAGCGAAAAGATCTAACGGCTGGGGTCGGAGTGGGGGTGAGGTAGGGGTATTTTTGTCCATTGTTTGAATTCATTTCTTTCCCTCTTTATACCTTTTTGGATATTTTGGTTGAGCTGGAATTGAGTTTATGAGAGAGATTGAGAAGTACATAGAGTAATGGAGAGCTTTTCTCCGAAGAATTAGTCGACGACGAGAAGGTCGGCGGAGGACGCGATTCTTACCTTAATCTGCGGCGGACGTGCAAGTTATTAGTTGTTACGTTTTCTTCATCTCTTTTCTTCGAGTTGTCAGGTTTTCTTCTTCTTGCTCGAGGTTTTGTCGCGAATTGCTTGTGTTGAACTTTTTTGGCTACTTGTTGTTTGGTCTCCGTCGAGGCAATTCATAGTTATAGTAGGATTTTATGTTTCTCATTAATTTCGTTCTGTAATTTGTTATTGATTTTGTGTATATATGATTTATCTGCGTTTTCTCTTTTGTGCTCTCTGTTTTTTGTTCTTGGTGATATGTTTATATAAGTTTGATCATAGTTTTTCCCGTGTCACGGGATGCCATATCCCTTGTCGTCTCAAGAAGTCTTTCCCGTGTCATCATTGAAGGAGATTCTGAAGTGGTCATCCGACAACTTGAAAGAAGTTGCTGTGAAGATTCGGTTGGAGGGCCCTTGCTTCGAGATTGCTTCCAGTTGTTGAGGTCCTGTTCCTCGTGTATTCTTTTTAGTGCGGTTCCGAGGACTGCCAACTGGGCTGCCCATAGAGTGGCAAGACAAGCCCTGTTGCTGTCCCTGTAGAGATAGTGTCCTTCGATTTTGTAGGGTGGCTTCTTTAATCTTGTTTTGGGGCTTTGGGTAGAGGTTTTAACTATTGTTCTTTGATCTTACTTGGAAAAAAAAAAAAGTTTGATCATAGTTTTATTTTTCGTTATGTGTTTTGTTTACGTTTTTTTTTGTTCAGTTGATTGATCCGTAGTTAAATTTAGGATAAATACAATATATTAGCCACAACTATTATGAAGCGGGGAATTATAGCCACAATTATGAAAATTCAAATTATTAGCCATAACTATTGTTGCAGGTCAAGATATGGCTAACTGTCCGTTACTGTTATTGAATTTTTGACAGAGAAGGCCACGTCATCGGCCACGACAGCGGCCACGTAGGAATGCTTTTAGTTTATAACTTCAAAACATAAAAGTTTAGTCAGTATTACTAACGAAATTGTTAACAGATAGTTAACGTTTGGCTAATAATTTGAATTTCAATAGTTGTGGCTATAATTCCCCGCTTCATAATAGTTGTGGCTAATATATTGTATTAACCCTTAAATTTATGTTTTGTGAATGAATCTTTTGAATCTTCCCTATTGACTCAGCTTTTTTGTGCAATGGGTGATATTAATCAAGGCGTCATTGTTCCTTTGAATGGATCTAATACTGGATCTAGTTCTTCTCATAGCGTTGTTGAATCGGGAGGTAAGAATTTTAAATATACCATACAATACAATACAATACCATACAATACCATGTTGAAATTTTAATATATGTTATACCATACAATACCATGTTATACCATAAAATACCATATTGGTATTGTATGATAATTTTTTGCATATGAGTGTTATTGTGTTTTATAATTGTTGTGGTTTTATGTTTCTGTATATAGTTCGTGATTGAAATTTTTTTTCTTATAATACCATGGTGGTATGTGTAGTATTCTTTTATTTCGTTATAGAGTTTCAGAATGTAATGAACTTTACCATATTATACTACGGTGGTACTATATTTTTTACATAATTAATGTTTCATTCTTTATATGTTTTAGGTTTTGATGGTATAGATCCTAATGTTCGAAGTTCCTGGAACAACCTTGAGTTCTATACAGTTGATGATGCATATCTATCTATCTATCTATCTATACTATATATTATGACAATTCAAAAGTAACATCTTGTCACATAAGCACTTGGAGAAATAACAAGTTGCTTAGGTGGACATTTTTTTTACTAACAAAATTTTTTTATTATGGATCTATTTATTAAGCTATCTCTCTCTTCTTTTAGTATTTATGCTCACTTTTACTCAACATTAATAATAAGTTATACTGAAATGTAAATAAAAACAAGCATAAATAATAATAATTTTTGTCAATTAAACAAAATATAAAGATAAAAATAAAGAATGACATATATCGAATTTGTTTAAACAAAAAATATATGATTAAATCTTATCAAGTAAATTATCTACTCATTTTAACCAAAACTTAAAAATAAGTTACATTTTGATGAACAATTTATATAAGTACACACATAAATAATAATATCTTTGTCTATTAAATAAATTATAATGACACAAAGAAACAAATTAAGCATTTGACAATCAATCAAATTTGAGAAATGAAATATATGAATTTATATATTAAACCTTCTCTTTTTGATAATATATATGTTTACCAATTAAAATAATTTTTATATAAATAATTATTTCATATAATAAAATAATTGTCATAATATAACTTGATCGATCAATAATAATAATTTCTTAAAAAACATTTATATTCATCTCGATGAAGTGAAAACATATATTCATGTTCTACCTGAAATTTCTCAAATGAAAAGTAATCACATGTGCAATATTTTATAATTTGGTTTAAGTTCACATTAAAATATTTGATTTAGATGATTTTGGTTGAGCAAGCTCAATTGAGGTCATAAATAGTATGCTAATATATTTTCTTTTCAGATTTAGAGTTATTTTCTAGGATTATACATCAAAGTTTTCAAAATGACTTAAGTATAAGAGTTGATGAAGTTTGACTTCATAGCTTAAGACGAGACACAATATACCTTAAAAAATGACACATGTGAATGTTAAAGGAATCTTTTTTAAGAATATACGATAAATATCACATTTCATCAATCACTAACCTAGGCATTGATCAAATAAGGATTGGACAATTTTTATTAATAGTTTAATGTCTTTTAGACAAATCAAAATTTGAGGATTGAGACAATAAATAAATATCAGTGTGTTAGTTGAGATATCTAAACAAACAAAATTTATAGTTACAAGAATTTAAATCAAGGTATTGGGTTAAAATGAAGAATCTCTAATAAGAACAAGATTTATAAGGCAATTGTAATAAGTCATTTGGTTATATAGCGAGTCTATGACTCCATGCCAACTTTTGGCAATAATAAAAACTTTTCAATATGAAAGTATCAAATAGGAATTTTCTATTTTGTAACAGTAAGCAATTTGTATTTACAATAAATTTATCTATAATAATCTGAGTATTCAAATGTATATGAAATGTCACAATATTTGTATGAATTCTTAAAGTTTATAAAAATTCAAAAAATTATAAACGATTACTAAATATTATAGGAATTTAAAACTAAATTAGTCTCACATCAACGAATGGTTAGCTCTCATCCTTCCACAGTGGACAAGTTCTAATTCTTACTTATATACTTTTTTGTTTCCTCATTAAATTATCATAATTATAAATAAAACATAAATTAAGTTAATAACACGGAATGCAACATTTTGGTTTGTTCATATCCCTTTTCTCATACAAATTCTCTTTATAAAATAAAGCGCAATATTGAAAATAAACAAATGAAAAAATTGGATCAAGCCCCATAAAAACAAACAAACGTCTCTTCTTATTTGCTCAAAATGAGATTTCTAGCATTTCTTTTCTCTACTTTTTTTAAACAGATACAGGAAAGGAAATAGTAAGGCATATTGAGTTTTTACTCTTTGTAAGAGAATACGAGGGTGGAGTTACATAAGACAATGATTAAATGGGAAACAATTGAGCAACTGTAACATATATTTGACTATTGACTAAAAAAGTTCATCTTATCATTGCAAAGACGAATTGAATGAAGTCGATGATTGCTCATTGCTCCCTCTTCACCCTTGATCTGTAGCTGACAACTGGTCTCTTTTTCCTAGAGATATGTGGTTGTTTGTGGTTGACTAGCCGTATTAAACTCTTCTTTCCATTTGTTTCTTAATGTCTTCCAGATTACAATGTTTGGATCGTAAATTTCTCTGCTCAAATCAATTAGTGTATTTCTCTTTGTTTTTCGGGTAGTTGTTTATGGTTCTCTATGTTGAATACATTTATGTAAAACATGTAATAGACAATTGGAATGGTTTATTGCTTGGACTTAGAGTATCTCTCCTTTGGTTGAATAATTGATCATTTTACTTGCCTATTGCATCCCAATTTTGTGGATGATAAAATGGAAAGCAGAGTTGTTAGAGTTTTTTATTATGTTCATGAGTGACATGCTACTAGCTATATGATTATGATATGGTCAGTAAGTAAAACATAGCAGGGGGTTATAAGTAGAAGGGAACACATGTGAGGTTTTATAAAGGCGCGAAGAAGAAAGAAATGGTGGTGGAAGTCTCTAAGTTGTCTATGTCGACGTTTTTTCAATTTCTACACGTTTGTAATGATATTTGTTTGTTTCCTTAGCGTGAATTTTTGCCTAATTGAATCCCTAACTAAAACTTGATTTTGGCCTGATCGTTTTCTTGACAACAACTATTTGGATTGATGCATCAACCGTGTTCATGAATGAAAATTTTACAAGATACAATGAGTTGAGGTTTATTGAAGTACACAGTTTTTACAATTCGTCTATGTTGTTATTAGGTAAAAAAATACACCATTGTTTTTTTAAGGGGGTATGTAGCTCTCTACAAATATAAACTGCGTTTATATGCAATTTAGTTTGCTGGAAAATATTGTTTTAATAAATTAGTGACAACTAATAGTTCTATTTTTTATTGGTTTTGCTAGAACATTTAAAGATAAATTAAATGAATAAGCAGAAGATTGGATGCTAATGCGTTTTCTCATTCTTCTAAAATTGCACAAGTAACTAATAGTGCACGATGTTCGTGGGATTTAGAGCGTGATAGTATGTATTATCATACCAACATACGAGAAGGAAGAAGAAATGAAAAGCTCTTTGCTTTTGCTTATTTTTTTATTAATTGAAACATATTTGCTTACTTCGTTTTTTAAACTTCTTTGTCACTATTGTGTGCTAAAACATTGATAATCTCTTATGTTTATATCCTAAATTGTGGGTTTGATACTAACTTATAAATAAATAAATAAATAAAGGTCTACTGAGAGCTCATTTAATCAAATCAAATTTTCATAAATAAACAAAAGATATAAAAGTGTGTAACAATACCTAAAATCAAGTAAGTGAGATTAACAATTCAATGTATAATAGTTTAACATACATAAATTAAAAAAACAATAGAACGAAAAATAAAGCAACAATACAAATGCACCGCCCAACGGGCGGGTAAAAAGCTAGTAGATTTTATGTGGATTATGGGAACTATAAAGGTTTTGCTGTGAGGATTTACCATCAGTCGGCATGTCCGAATCTTAATAATGGTTTAAAGGAGGTTTGTTATATTAAGTATTGTTGCAATAAGGAAGGCTGGAGGATTGGTAGTGAGAATAATCCTGCTAATCGTGGTTCTATTGATGTGAAGGCTCGTGTTCGTCGTGTTCCTGAAATTAGGAGTGGATGTGATGGTGCTTATATTCGAATTAGGTGGTTTGGAGATTTTAAGTGTTATAAGATTTATAAGTGGTGTGATGTGCATAATCATGACATGATTCCTGAGAGTATGTGTCACTATATGAGATCGAATAGACAACTGGCTCCTGTCTATAAAATGTTGGCAGATGTGAATGATGTTGTTGGTATAGGTGTGACTGCTTCGTATAATGCAATTAGTATAGCTGGTGGTGGTCGGAAGTTTATTGGTTTCACAAACAATGATATGAAGAACCACCTGCGGACAGTGAGGACGTCATAAATGGAGCATGGTGATGCAACTGCATTGCTAAAATACTTTAGACGACAAGCTAAGCTAGATCCTGGTTTTTTTCATGAGGTAGAGGTTGATGTGGAGGAGAATATTGCTAGTATTTTTTGAGCAGATGGGAAGATGCGGATGGATTATCATTTTTTCGGTGATTCAGTTAGTTTTGATACTACATACAAAATGAATAAAGAGTATCGACCACTAGGTATGTGTTCTGATATTGTGATTATTCTGTATTATAGTTATTTTGATTTGGTATTATGTTGTTAGCTGTCAATACTATGGTGGTATTTTTGTTTTTAACACTGTGTACCACATGGTATGTGCAGTTTTGTTTGTTGGTTTCAACAACCATCATCAACTCACTGTGTTTGTAGCTACCCTTCTATATGATGAAACAACGACAATGTTTGAGTGGTTTTTTAAATCAATTTTTGGAATGCATGGGAGGTGTGAGCCCCTCTTTTATTTTTACTGATTAGGGTGCTGCAATTGTTGCTGGTATAAGGTCTGTTTTCCCAAGTTGTTTCCACGGATTGTGTTCATGGCATATCTCACAAAATGCAGTTGTTAATCTGGGATCTTTGTGTGATTCAGCTTTCCTTTGTGAGCTTAGTTATTTGATGTACAATGTTGATGATGAGGATGATTTAGAGTATAATTGGAAAAGAATGATAGATAACCGTTTCCCTGGGACAGGACCTCTTGGTCATAGTTGGTTACAAGGTATTTATTTACAAGGTCATGGAGAAGTAGTCATCGGTTTGGGTGAATTCTCATTTTGGTGTTATATGAAGAGCACCCAGTTAAGCGAGTGTTGCAACAGTAATCTTCGTCATTACTTGCAGTTAGAATTTAGTATTCCTAGGTTCTTTAAACATTTTGATAGGATGTTTGATAATAAGAGAGATGCTGAAGAAGAAGAAGAAGAGGAGTACAGAGCAATTTCTACGTTTGCTGATTGTCACTTTTCATGTAGTGCTATTGTCAAGCAAGTTGCTGATCTATATACGCAAAAAATATTTCAACTTTTTTGGGGCAGTACAAAGAATCTTTTTCATACAATGTTTTTCCTAATACAGAGTTAGCTCAAGAAGGGAATGTAAAGGTCTTTGATGTCTTCACATTGTTAGCAGACTTCTCAAGGTTTGACAGCAGACTGCTGATAGTTGATTTTGATAATGGTGAAATTAAGTGTATTTGTCGTAAGTGGGAGTCAAGTGGTATGTTGTGTAAGCATCAATTGAGGGGATATGATTTGTTGTGGTCTACAACTTGCAATGTGAAGTTCCAGCACATTCCTTCTACTTTGATTTTGAAGCAATGGATAAGGACAACAAAAATTGGTGGGAATTTTGGATTTGCAGTGTCGTCTACTGATAGTTCATCAAAGTATCAATCTCGTCTGTTCAATATTTCAGTTGTTTCTGCATTTCTTATCAGTAGGGTTTGTTTGAATGATGATTTGTATAATCAACCATGGATTTCATGAGTAATTTGATCAGGAAGTGTGAAGCTTTACCAATTGTCAAAACAGCTGGTACGGGTGGATCGACTAATTATAAGTAGGGGTGGGCAACGGGAAACGGGTATTTGGGTATACCCGTACCCGTCCCGTTTTTTAAGGATTACGGGTACGCAAATACCCTTTTTTCTTTTAACGGGATGGGATTTGGGATCAATGATTTCTACAACGGGTACCCACGGGTTACCCGTTAATACCTATTTGAATAATATGAGTACTCATAATACCCTTAACAAAAATTCCTACAATAAACATTACATTTCCACATTCCACCCCTACCCTGCCCAGCTCCTGTTGCAATAAAGGCGAAGAGGAATGTTAAGAATGGAGCTCAGATGAATGGATCAATCTTTGGGGAGAATTTTATGGATGCTGAAATTTGGTGGTTTTCGTTGAGTTTCATCCTTTTGTGGCTAGAGTCAAGTTGTCTGATCATTTTATTTCATATATACATTAAACCAGGGATGCCCTCAAACTCCTCAATCGTGTTTATCCTTTCCGGTGTAAACTCTGCTTCCTCCCTTTGTTTAAATCAATTCAGCACATAAGATTATCCGAGACTGATACATCCTGAAAGAATCCAGTGTTATGCATGTTCATTGAACTGAAATTCCCACGTTCATTGAGCTGTATGTTAGTTATATATAATTTTTCTCTTCTCCATTGAACGGGTATGTACGGGTAGTTTGGGTACCCCTTATCTGTTCCGTACGGATAATGTGTACCAGTTAACCATTATGGGTTTGGAATATGGGATAAACTTTGCTCTTCAAACGGGATTGAGTACTCATTTCAAACCGGACGGGTATCCCATAAAATGGGATAGACTTTTACTATGGTTTTGTCATGGTGGTGTTTTTTTTTTTTTTTACTTTACCATATTAGTGTAGTGTGGTGTGTTCAGTTACCATAAAATACCATGTGGTGTGGTGTACTTAAAAATGTTTATACCATGTTATACCATATGGTATGTTTGTGGTAGAATGCTAGAATTTGATGACTGAAATATTAGATCTGTGAGATTAATAAAGGGTAACATAAAGTACTAGGCTATTACATAGTCATAATAAGTAGTGTTTCAAGTGTAAGTTCTAATACACCCATAAGAAAAATACTTAATATCTTGTTTGTTCTCAAAAGCATACACATAATAAAAATAGGGGTAAATACCTTATTTACCGGAAGTCATACCGGCCCCGTCGGTGGTAGGGTATTTTGTGGTACGACCGTGGTTCAATCGTTGTGTACCGGTAAAATACCGTTTTTGTAATTAAAAAATCTTTTTTTGTTAAAAAACCGTACCGGCAGATTCATGATACCGTTTCGGAGTAATACCGGAATAAAACCGGAATATACCGGATAACAAACATGAATAAACTAAATAAGGATAGATAATATAACAATCAACAAACTGCAAAATTAGTGAATAAACTACATAATCGTTCAAATGCATGTTTAGGATCGAGTACAAAACAACCAAACAACATTCTCAAACATCAAGTTCAAACAACATGATCTCAAACCAAATAACATTCTCAAATCATTCTCAAACTGCATTTGGTTTCACTTATGCGGCAGCAAGATTGTATTCGATGGGACAAACAAGTTCAGAGCGCCAAGAGAGTGTTAATATTATATTATTTAAATTAAAATATTATTCAAAATAGTACCATATTTGGACAAAATATTCTCATACCTCATAGGAAAGATGAGACTAATTAAAAAATTGTATGGTGAGATCGTACTTAAAACAAGAAACATGAGGGTTTAATCACCAAAGGATATAATTAAATCTATAAACTTCCTTGTTGATTTGCCAAAAACAATTAACTAAAGCTTGGCCCATGAAAACCTACGGATAAAAAGGAGTAAAGGACTTTGCATTGGCCCAACTAATTTAGCCTAATGTAGCCCAAACCCAGCTGTCAACCCTAAATGAATAAACCTAAGGTCCCACCGCCGACTCAATCACCTGCTCCCTTCTTCCCCATAGCAGCAAAAGCATCTCTCTCGATCAACTCCCTCTGTCGACCAACAAATCCCCCATTTTCTCCCTGAAATCTTCTCATCTTCAAAACACAGGAGAACTCCCCCGACTCCCCGCATGCTGTGTTTTGAAATCGCTAACCTAAGTTCAAATTGCAATATCATACGCTGACAAGCAGTCATCCCAAAGCTCAAAATCCTCCCAATTAATAGATCTTGTTCAGATACAGAGGCTTAGGCATCTTTTCAGCTTCCTCCATCAATCAGCCATCGATTCCTTCTCCTTCGTCAAATAAATGGTCACCACCATCCACACTTTCTCTTCTCCTCTGTTTTCTGTGAAATAAATTCACGAATTTTCTGGAAAAATTCGCGCTCCAAGAGGTAGAAATTCGCGAATTATGTAAGGATTCCTGCAAATTCGCATTTCCCCGCTCTAAAGCAGGAGCGCCGACCCCTGCTCGGCGAATTCTGTGACCAAAGGCCAGATTAGGGGTTTTTCGTTTTTTTTTTCCCTTTGGCAATTTTCAATATTAGAACGGTGGCGTTTTCCTTCCAATGAGCCTACCGCCGGTTAGACCAAACCCGGACGGTTTTTTTATTTGTACCGATTAAGCCGGGAAAACCGGCCGGTACGATATTTTGAAGCAAACCAGCCTACCGTATCGTTCATGGGCCGGTTTCCGGTTTTTCCGGCCGGTACGATTCGGTTTCCTGGTCCATGCCCGAACTATGACCATATAATCAACTTTGGCCCGTGGTTACATCCTGACCTGAACTATGCAGCATATAGACTCAATTGTCCTGACACATAGTTTGACGGTCAATTTGGACGGTCAAACCATTAGTCAACATACCATGTCATTGCCTCGCCAGCCTAAAAATCATTAAAAAAATTCAAATTCAAATTATTTTCCTAATTTCTATTATTTATCATTTTGAAATTAACCAAAAATAAATTTTAAAATAATTTGATAATTTTTGGTTAATTTATAAAATTTATCATTTTCAAATTACTTAATGGCCCAATTTACTTCAATTGTTTTCCAAACTTTATTGTCTCTCTTCATGACAAAAATATTTTAGATGTTTTAACCCTACAAATAAAAACTTTCAACTATAAAATCCAACAAGGATCTTTACCTATCTCTTTGGTTTACCGCTTACACTATAAAGCTATGAAATCTGCTTTTTCTTCTAAAGCTCTTCAATATGGTACAAAAGGAGAAACTATACTTTGGCAAACTAATTTAACTCGTACTAACACTGTTACTCCCAAAACTATCAAATGGAGAGAAGTTACTCTTCCTTTTTTATAATTTTATTTTTTGGGTAATTTGAAAATGATAAATAATAGAAATTAGAAAAATAATTTGAATTTGAATTTTTTTAATGATTTTTAGGCTGACATGGCGTGTTGACCGTCCAAATTGACGGTCAAACCATGTGTCGGGCCAATTGAGACTATATGTTGCATAGTTGAGGTCAGGATGTTAATTACTTAAACCACGGGCCAAAGTTGATTATATGATCATAGTTCAGACCAAAATAAGGTATTAACCCTAAAAATAGTTAACAGCCAACGATTCCACTTCTTAAATACCCTAACTCCGGACCCTTTTCTTTTGTTCAAATAACTGCTGTTAAAAAGAAAAAGTTTAATCTTGACCTACAAAGAAATATTGTTTGTCTTCAAAAGCATTGTTTTCAGAAGTAGATATTTATAGCAAACATTAGATCCATACTGATGTTCTCTCCTTTCCTTACTTGTCTTGTTTCTTCATAGCGCAATACTTTGTGGCAACTTTCATAATCCTATCATGCTCAAGATTTTCTTCATCAAGGATGATATCCAGCATGAGACACTCCCTTTCTTCATTGATCAGATCCACTCTTTTCCAATCTGTCTACATAAAAGTCTTGTACTTTCCTTCCCAATGCGCATCCATCTGATTGTGTACAATCCACATGAGAGTGTATCTGGCTGTGTAACCTTCCCCAGATTGAACCAGTCAAACTTCTCCCAGGGGATTTGTCTGTTTCCATAGTATACACTCATGTAGTTGATTACATACTTAACTCTTTCTGATATTGCTTTGTAATTCTTCTCAAAGTCTTTGTAGCAGAGACTGTCAAGCACATCAAATCTTGTGTTCTTGATGTTCACACAGATCATGATGTAGTGTTCACCATCACAATAAGGGAAGAACCACTGCATATGAATGAATTGAGAATGTTAACGGATAATTATAAATATGTTTTGAGGAATAGTTTTTTATGTCATACCATATGGTATTATATGATTTTACTTACAAGGTCACAGTTCTGGAAGCTGGGGTCTTTTGCCCATTCTTTGTCGGATATATTCGTCCACTTTGTTGAAGTATTGGTCTACACTTAATGGAGGATTGTTGTTGTTTATGTCCAGCTTGCAGTCACCCTTAAAATATGAAGTTATGTTAAAGCAATCATATATCTGGCATGGTAAGTAAAATATATTAGAAGATGAATAAACTTACTGCCAAATGACTAGTGAAGAACCACTTGGAGATTTGTCCTTTTTTGTTTGGTCTCTGTTCATTCGATCTCCATACCAGTCCACGACATAAGTTGTTATCTGTTGACCTTTGTCAGCAGATTGCAATGATGACCTTTTGAGTTTTGAGTAAGCATATGACATCCTTTCTCAGTGGCGGACCTATGTTAGCCCAAGGTTTGTCATTTGACAAACCTTGTTTCCATTTTTTGACAAAATTTCTTTGTAAAATTTTATTTTTGCTATGGTAGTATTTGAACTCAAGGCTATTTGACAATTCTTGATGAAATATTTCATCGTTGAATACCCTTGATGTACTTTCTGGGTCCGCCACTGTCCTTTCTCCTGAACATTATCTCGTCCCTGTTCAGAACATTATACCATATGGTATTATTCAATATTATATCACATTATACCATATAGTATTATTTCCAACAAAGAAGTCCGTATGGCACTGCACTACTATAGCCTAGCATACCATACCATATCATACTATATGTCATTAAGAAATTAATTGTTATTAAGAAATTTACTTACTCGAAGGCAATTCTTTTGTGTTTGCACCTTATGTACTCAAGGATGTCCTTGAAGAATTCATCAGGAGATGTTTGTGTGGGTGTAACCATCATTGCAATTGGGATTGCATTTATGGCACCATCTTTTACTTCCACTGGTGCATTTGCTGCTGATGAGCTCATTCCTGGGATTGGTTGTGAAACTGGTGTATTCAGGTCATTAATGTAAGCAGTCAAGCAGGCATTTATCTCCAGTAGCCTCTCTTGGTTGTTTGAGTACAAGTTTGACCATTCAATGAATGGTTGATTATGCAACTGTGCGCTTGTTGTATCTTCTGGTGGGGTTGATGATTTTGTTTTTTTTCTCTGGTCCATACACATTCTTCACCATTGTCCTTCTTTTGCGCGGTTCTTCTGGTTGTTGTGATGTTGTTGCTGTGGTAATGTCGATATTTGGTGGTGGTGATGGGTGATTGAGTGGGCTTATGTCAAAAGATGGTATGTCACTGTCCTTTACAACTTCGGGGTTTCCTGCAGTCTTTGGTGGTGGATGTATAGCTTCTTCTTCATTGTTCTTCACATGTTCTCCCTTCTTTGAAACAAGCACATCTGACTATGTCTTTTCACTGTCATCTCCTTCATGATCTTGATACATTTCATTTCCCTTTCCTTCATCTCCTTTTTTGTTGCCCTCCTGGTTTACATGCTCTGGAACTGACTTTCCTTGGTTCTTCTCAACAGTTTCAACAAGATTCTCTGTTGTTGGTACTTCTGTTTGATGTTGTGCTTCTGGTTCTTTTGAAGAACCATCTTGATTTTGTTTTCTTCCATTGTGTTGGTGCAGCTAGATCCACTATTGTTTGTTGAGAATCATCATTTTCTTCAGATTCATTGACTGTGTTTGCTTTCCTTTTGCTTGATTGTGCCTTGTCAAAAAATTTCTTCAGAGTTTCTTCCAGGTTGGTGTCTTATAGACCGATAATTGCACATGTTTTCACCCCTATTCTTGAGCCGTTTGAGAGGTTGATTCTCGTGCTTTAAGCCGATTTCACGCGAGGTTGTGCGTTTATGTCATATTTCAGGGCTCGGCGTTGGAATCGAGGCGAAGAAACGAGTTTTGGATCGAAAGGAGCGAAGTTGGGTCGAAGTGGGCTGCAGGAGGAAAATACCCGGTCATGGGCTCAAATACCCGACCGGGTATTTATTGTTTTGGCGTCGCCGAGAAACAGAAAGGGGCCCGGGAAGGAGGCGAAAATCCCCGGTCGGGGATTATTGGCCATGACCGGGGATTTTCCCTGAGGCAAAACGGCGCGTTTCCAATATACCCGGTCGAGACCCGAAATACCCGACCGGGTATCGCGACAGGCAGCAGTTTTAAAGGAAAAGAAGGCTAAAAATCAAGGGTTCCGAGTTTTAGAGAGACAAAGCGATTCCTAGAGAGAGAAAGCGACGAACCAGAGTTCCCAAGTGCCATAGCTTGATCTTCATCACCATTGGAGCCCGGTTTGAGCTTGGAGAAGTGCCGATTGACAACCAGGAGCAGAAACTCATCCTTCACACTATGATTTCCGCGTCTGAATCTGCTTTTGCTTCTCTCTCCATGGAGTAGTTTCCCCATTCATCTGGGTATGGGGTACCCTAGATTTGTATGTTAGGTCCGATTGAATGAACCCAAGTACAGATTTTATGAGTTGATTATATTCGATTGAGGATTGAATGATTGAATGACTTGAATCCTGATCAAATTCCTGTTGTTTCTGCTTAAACCTAGAATGAGAATATCTGCCTAGGTTGATAGAGCATCCTTAATTGAAGGTAGTGAATTGGCGACTTTAGTCGAGGAGCCAATTCGCTATTCTGTACCGAATTCAATTCGGTAGTGGAGGTTTGGTTCGTTAGGGCCTCAATATGTTTACTCCGGTGGAGGTTAGTGGCCCGCTGGAGACTCAGATTGAGAGGGTCTGGAGACCTTTAGTCTAGACTTCAGACTGTTTAAGAACCTTCCGCAGTATAACTTTCATGAAAACTGAACTTGGTAAATTGCAATCCGGCTTAACTGCAGTCTAGGGGGAACCATATCCGGGTGACCTCTCTCGACTTGAAAACAACCGTTTAACTTGCTTTGTTTGTTTGTTAATTTGGACTTGCACTAAAGTTTCACTGCTAGATAACAAGAATTCACCGAGTAGTCATCAAATCTAGGACCCGGGTTGACATTGAAACCCAAACCCGCTATACTACGCTTTAGGAAGTGGTTACACTTGGCCAATTTCTAGAGTGACAGTAGGAGTGAGTCAGTGTCTGCTTCTTTATCTTCATCTCTAGATTCAGTTCTTTCAGATTGTTCGACAATCACGTTATCATACCTTTCTCCTTCCACACCATCAAAGTTCTCATCAGAAATTTGTTGCTCCAACTTTTCCTAGTGTTTGACAAGCTCGTCAATTTGAGCTTTGTATTGCATCTTGATTGATTGCAACATAGCTTTCGTTGATGTTTTCACAGATTTATTGCTCTCTCAACATGCATTAGTGATTTTTGGTTTTTAAGTTAATATTTACAGTAGAATACCACATGTTACCATGGTGGCAATGGATGGTATGTCCATTGTACAGTACAATACCATATGTTACCACCATGGTTCATGTGTGGTATTAGTTATATGAATTACACAATTGTAAAATAGGGTAATTTATACTTACTTGGGGGATAGTCTTGATCATCTTCAAATCAAATATGAGTGATGTTTCTATAAACAAAAATATGAGTGATGTTGATGGTTGTTGGTCTGTGTTGTCATCATCATCATCATTGTTGGTGCCACCGATCTTGTCTTATTTATCCTGTATCTTCATTAGCTCATTAAGTACTTCTTCACTGTAGTAGCTGATTATGTTTTCAAAGTTTCTTTGCACATCAAGATCATCGTAATAGCTTGTTGTTGGGATTTCAAACTGGGTGGAGAAGGCAATTTCATCCAACTTGTACATGAAGCATACCTTTTATTTGTTTGTGGAAAGGAGAAACAGTTGTATTAGTTTTTGTAAGTTCTAGGATTGGTAATGCTTTAGAGTATACTAATTGAAATGAAATTATCGAGGGTATAGATACTTACTATTAAGAAATGAAGATCTGCATTGACGTACAACTTTCTTGATTTCAACCCCTCATTCCTATAGTCGAAGAAGAACTTGCACCAATTATATTCTTTGAAATGCTTGATTTTTCTTGGCTGCAAGTACTCAAGCATATTCAACTCAGCAGTAGGGTTTGAAAATGGGTCAGTAAACCTCCAGTAACCAGCAACCAGAACAGCTTGATCCATATTTCAATGGTATGAGCTTGAGAAACTTCATGCTCTACGTTAAGTAATTTCACCATTGTATTTGCAGCTAGAAGTTCTAGTTCTAGTAGGACTTGTAGCGCATAGTCTACTGCTTCGTTTAGTGATAATTTCTTGAGCATCGCTTCCTTTTTACCCATTGGTAGACCATAAACTCTATGAAAGTCAATTGGTGATATCTTTATGTAGTTTCCATCAGGCAGCTTGAATGATTGCTTTGCTGGATTGTACTTGCTCATTATGAATAGAGCAAAGTTCTTGTTTATCTTTGTTTGCTGGATGGTTGTTAAGCCTTCAAGGCCTAATTCCTGCAATTTTTCCCTGTTCAGCTGTTAATGCCCTTGACAGTGTGTTGATTCTTGTTGGGTTGCACCTTGTGCAAAAATCCTCCCTTGATTTTGACATGATGTACCTGAATCCATAATATAAGATTTGCTATATCATACCATTCCATACCATATTCTACCAGTAAGCAATACAGCGTGCAACACATCAAGGGTTGTTGAACAGGTTTTCAAGTGATATTATCTTACCATATCATATGGTATAATGATAAATGGAAGCATAACAGCGGTTTTTTGTGGTTTTTTATACATTTTAGAAAATCTTCTTCACTGTAAGTGCTTTGAGCATTACTCGAACAGTTACTCCTTATTATACCATATGATACCAGTGTGGTATTATGAAAAATGAGAGCATAACATAGGTTTTTTGTCGTTTTTGTACTTTTCTATAAAATGTATTTCACTATAAGTATTTTAACCACTACTATGACGGTTTCTCCTTATAATACCATATGGTTTCAATGTGGTATTGTAAAAAAAAACAGAGCATAGCATAGGTTTTTTGTCGTTTTTATACGTTTCTATAAAATATATTTCACTTTAAGTACTTTGACCACTACTTGAACGGTTTTTCCTTAGAATACCATATGGTACCAGTGTGGTATTGTAAAAAAATTAAAGCATAGTAGAGGTTTTGGTTTGATTTTTTTATCATCTCTTCAAAACGGTATGATTAACGTTGTGCAAGAACAAAAATCTAGTGGTGAAAACAATTTGCATTGTGAAGTCTGTACTTGAAATTAGACATTCAGAATCACGAATCTAGATTTGAAGAAAGAAGTGATGATTTACCTTGATCGTTGACGACGTCGAAGTTGGAAACCCTCACTTGATCGCTAAAGAATTGAGATCAGTATCCTTTGCTAACGTTCTGAAAATTCGAGTTTGCAGTTTCTTGTCAGTATTCTTTGTGAGCGGAGATGGATATCATAAATGGAGAGAATGGATAGCGTAAATGAAAGAGAAAAAGCAGAGATGGAACGCCAACCGTCTGTGGTGCTTTTTGCTATAGCAAAGTTGGTGATAATGATGGCGGGGAAGGGCCGCGTCTTCCCTTTACAAATTGTCAGAAGGATTGTCAAGTTCCTATATTACCCCACGTGTATTTAATATCCCATATCTGACGGTCATCAATGGATTGCAATGGATGGCGGATCGGTTGGTTACTAACAGTTACTCACCTGATGGTTACTGATGGGATCCGGACCCGGGGGGAGCGTATCCTGTCAATAACCTTGTGATCAATAACTATGCATAACCCAATCAGAATCCGCCACATCAGCGCCCCTTCTCTTTTCTGAAAAGCCTTTAATTTCCCCCTTAATCTTTAACGGACGATTTCTCACTCATTTTAAGTCGAAATTCAAAAAAAAAATTGCACAGTTAGATCAGATTAATTGTGCTCTTCAAAATGATATCCACTTTGATATATTTTTGGAACAAAAATATTGAGCCATTTTTTACCAATCTATACAATGTGGTATTGACTGGTATTGAAATAAGAGCATACCTACGGTATGAAAAGCGTACCATGGTGGTATGAACAAACTAAGACTGTAGGATGGTTGAATACATGATAGTAGAAGTATATTAACTGTCATTTACGATATTTAACATTGTGTACCACAAGATACCACCCTGTACCAGGGTGGTATTGTGTGGTATTTTTTGGTCCTGTATTTTATTCACCCTGAAATTTGTAGATCCAATAGATCATGATGAACTCGCTCCTTCTGTGCAAAAATTTTAAAAAACGAATTAAAACGAAGAAGATACCATATGATATGCAGTTGGTACCGAGAGGTTTTTTCTAAAAAAAAATATTGAAAATGAATCTCATTTTTTAGAGCACAACGAACTCGTTCCATCTGTGCAAAAAATTTTGAAATTTGAGTTAAAACGAAGAAGATATGAGTCGATTAAGAAAACAAGAGAAAAATAAAAATGTCTTTAATTCTCCATCCTTAGATATGAATTTTCTGAATGAATAGTCCAGATTTAGTTACTGATGGGTGCATAACCATGCACCTATCTAAAGCCTATTTTAGGGAAGCGGATTCGGTCAATAACCATGCATAACTCAATCACCATCTGCCACATCAGCGCCTCTTCTCTCTCCTGAAAAACCTTTAATTTTCCCCCCTCAACCTTTAACAGACGAATTCTGACTTTAAGCTTAGTGGTTGATTGTCTTGACTTTAAGCAACTCCTGAGATCAGGGTCCATGGTTCGAGACTTCACAGACCATAATATTTTAAAATGTACATAGTGTGATTGGTTATGATCCTTGCCTTTCTTTAAAATGGTCATGGTTCGAATCCCAGTATGTGTCTTTCCTCACCTCTTGAGATTAGAGGTATTATCATGGCTATGAATGGCCTCAAAGCTCCGGGGAAGGACGGTTTTCATGCTCTCTTTTTCCAGAAATGCTGGAATACTGTTGGACTTGACTTTTCTAACTTTGTTACTTCCTGTTTCAGAGACCCTAGTAGAATCCAGTTCATGAATGAGACTCTGCTTGCCTTAATAAAGTGGAAGCTCCCTGCTCTATGAACCAATTCCGGCCCATTAGTTTATGTAACGTGGGGTACAAGGTGGTGGCAAAAAGCTTGGCTGACAATCTGAAAAAGCTTATGCCCCATCTAGTTCATCAGAATCAATCGAGTTTTGTTCCTAAGAGACACATTACTGATAACATAATCATCTTGCAGGAAACAGTGCACTCCATGTCCAGGAAAACAGGGAAGAAAGGCTACATGCTTTTGAAAGTCGATCTCGCCAAAGCCTACGATAGGATTGACTGGAAGTTCTTGGAAGAAACCCTGTGTGCTGCACGCTTTCCTTTGGATTTTGTCAGTCTCATCATGGCTTGTGTAACCACTTCTTCCTTTCAAGTCCTCTGGAATGGTGGGGAAACAGAAAGCTTCAAACCATCAAGAGGATTAAGACAGGGATGCCCTCTCTCACCCTACCTCTTTACATTATGCATTGAACGCCTTAGCCATTGCATCCTGAAAGAGTCTAGGGAAGGGAATTGGAAACCTGTCACTTTATCCCCAAATGGTCCTGCTTTAACCCACCTGTTTTTTGCTGATGATCTGGTGCTTTTCTCCCATGCCTGCCCTAACCAAGCTGATGTTGTCCTTAACTGTCTTGGTTCTTTTTGTTTAGCTTCTGGTGAACTTGTTAGCAAAGAAAAATCTCGTGTTTTCTTTTCTAAAAATGTTAGAACCAGTACTAGGCAGTCCATTAGTGCTAAGCTTGGGATACAAGAAACTAATGATCTTGGTAGGTATCTTGGTGTCCCTGTCATACATGGGAGGATCACTAGGGACACTTACAAGTATATTCTCGATAGAATGGATAGAAGTCTAACAGCCTGGAAAGCTAGAACTCTGTCCCTTGCTGGCAGAGTTACCCTTGCAACATCTGTTTTGAATGCCATTCCCACTTTTGCTATGCAGACTACCCCTATCCCCTTGACTGTGTGTGATGTTATTGACAAGAAAATCCGTGGGTTTGTTTGGGGATCTCAAGAGGGAAAGAGAAAAGCCCACCTGGTGTCATGGGAGCAAATCTGTAAACCTAAGAAACTGGGTGGATTAGGGCTCAGATCTGCTCGCAGCATGAACAAAGCCTATATGATCAAACTTGCTTGGAATATTGTTAACAATGAGAATGATCTTTGGGTTAGAGTGCTCCAAGGGAAATACTATAAGCATAAGAATGGGGAAATTACTTCAATGAAAAAAACTAACCATTCTAGCCTGTGGAAAGCCATCGTTCAGGCAATGCCCCTCATGAAGGAAGCTTCCTGTTGGAGCATCCGCAATGGAGAGACAACCAGTTTTTGGAAGCATCCTTGGCTTGATTGTGGGGTCATTCTGGAGGACTACCTGCTGCAGGAAATCACTGTCGAGGAAAGAGATTCACCAGTCTCTAATTGGGTCAACCAAACAGGTGAGTGGAACTGGGAGAGACTGAGAACCCTCCTTCCTGATGAGCTGCTATCTCTGATTGCAGGTGCAGAACCGCCCAAACCTGAGCTCGGAGAGGATAAAATGTCATGGGGGCTTGAACGCGATGGACGGTTCCGAATGAAGTCTGCCTATGCTCTTGCTGCCAGCCTTGAGGAAGAAGAAGAGATGCAACAGTGGAAAAAGCTTTGGAAGTGGGGAGGGCCAAACAGAATAAAGCACTTCTTTTGGCTGGTCCTCCATGATAGGCTGTTCACCAACAGAGAAAGAGTTAGAAGAGGCATCTCAAACAATGCTAACTGCAACCTTTGCAGGGAAAAAGAAGAAACAACGGAACACATCTTGAGAAGCTGTGAAAAAGCTAAAGCTACCTGGGGAAAATTCAGAGACAAGCTCACAATCGGGAATCTGAACTCTCCCTTCCACCAATGGCTTCTGGACAACATCAGCAACGAGGAGAAAGGATTGGAGTTTGGGGTTATCTGCTGGAATCTCTGGAAACAACGCAATGAAGAGGTGATGGACGGAAAGCAATTCCAGGAGCAAGGATTGTACTGTCGTATCAAAGCGTGGTTCAACATCATTAAGAACGCTCAAAAATGGATGCAAAGTGTCACCAACACTGCTGAAAGAAATGCCCAACAATGTCAGATTGCTTGGGAACCACCGCCTGAAGGGTGGATTCAAATCCAGACTGATGGTTCAGTCTTGCCACAATCAGGGACTGCTGCTGCAGGTGGACTGCTAAGGGATCACCTAGGGAGATGTAAGATGGCCTTTGTGTGCAACCTTGGAAAATGCTCCATTACGAGTGCAGAACTCAAAGGAGCAGTGACGGGACTCAGACTTGCGTGGGATAAAGGCTACAGAAGAGTTCACCTCAACTTGGACTCTACTACTGCAGTTGGCATCATTATGAACAATGCAGAAGATGATCATCGCCACGGCATCATTGCTAAGGAGTTTAATTACTTGCTTAGTTTGGATTGGGATGTTAGGGTCTCCCATGTGTATAGAGAGGCAAATTTTGCTGCTGATTTTCTTGCAGCTAAGGGCCATCTTGTTGATTTTGGTACACATCTTTTCAATGTGTACGACCCTGAACTTGAACATTGGCTTTTGCACGACATCATGGGAATTCCCCATGATCGTCTGATTATTAATACGATTTAGACGCTAGTCGTCGACCTTCTACCAAAAAAAAAGACGAATTCTGACTCGTTTTAAGTCAAAATTTAATTTTTTGTGCACAGTTATATCAGATTAATTGTGCTCTTCAAAATGATATCCGCTTTGATATATTTTTGGAACAAAAAAAATTGAGTCATTTTTTACCAGTCTATACCATATGGTATTGATTGGTATTGAATAAGAGCATACCTATGGTTTGAAAAGCGTACCATGGTGGTATGAACAAACCAAGACTGTAGGATGGTTGAATACATGATAGTAGAAGTATATTAACTGTCATATATAAGTTTTAACATTGTGTACCACAAGATACCACCTCGTATTGTGTGGTATTGTTTGGTCATATATTTTGTTCACCCGGAAATTTCTAGATCTAGTAGATCATGATGAACTCGTTTCTTCTGTGCAAAATTTTTCAAAAATGAATTAAAAACGAAAAAGATGTCATGATATGCAGTTGGTACCGAGAGGCAAGAAATTTTTTTTCTTAAAAAAATATTGAAAATGGATCTCGTTTTTAGAGCACAACGAACCCGTTCCATCTGTGCAAAAAAAATTGAAATCCGAGTTAAAACGAAGAAGATATGAGTCGATTAAAAAAAAGGGAAAATAAAAATGGCCTTTAATTCTCCATCTTTAGATATGAATTTTCTGAATAAAGCGTCAAGATTTAGTTATGCACCGTATCTTGAGCCCTATTTCAGAGGGTTAGGCGGAGACAATTTGTGTAGCCCATTTGAACTTTTACTGTCTTTGAAACTTAGCCATGTGATTTGGCAAAAACATCCCTCCGTAGATTCCTCAATGTTTCGCACGGACTGACGTGGCAGTTTCCACGTATGCATCGTGTATATATATACTAGCACAAGACTCGGCCCGTTGGCCGGAAGAATTTTGTCGAGGAATATGCTATACAATAATGGATATAGTAGATGGTTTGAAATGTATGAAATTATTGTTTTCTATATTAGTTATGCACATAATATTTTTGAAAAGTGATCTAACTATGCATAATGTGGTTTAGGATAGGGTTAGTAACCAATGATTACTGACCTATGAGTAACTAAATATGGACATTTAGATCTAAGTGAATCCAGAAAATTCAGATCTAAGGGTTGTCAATTAAAGACATTTTATTTTCCCTAGTTTTCTTAATTGGCTCTTATCTTCTTCGTTCTAACTCGGATTTCAATTTTTTTTGCACAGATAAAACGAGTTCGCTGTGCTCTACAAAATGAGATCAATTTTCAATATATTTCGAGAAACTTTTTTTCTACCTACATACCATATGGTAACTTCTTCGTTTTAAGTCTTTTTTGAAAACGTTTGCTCAGAAGGAACGAGTTCATCATGATCTATTGGATCTATAAATTTCTGGGTGAAAAAAATATTGGATAAAAAATTATCATACTTTACCACTATGGTATGTGGGTGGTAACTTGTAGTAAACAATGATGAAAGTCGTAAATGACAGTTAGTATATTCCTACTATCATGTATTCAACCTTCTTACCATATTGGTATGTTCGTACCATCATGGTACGCTTTCTTATCATATGGTATTAAATAAGAGCATACCTTGTACTAAAAATATATCAAAGTGGATATCATTTTAAAGAGCACATTTAATCTGATTTATCTGTGCAAAAAAATTAAATTTCAATTTAAAATGAGAGAGAAATCGTCCGTTAAAGATTAAAGGGGAAAAGATAAAAGACTTTACATGAGAGAGAGGATACTGATGTCATGCTGATGTGGACAGGTTACTCATGATTACTGACCTGATCCGTTCCCGCATAATGTGTTTAGACCTCCATGAAAAGAGGAAAAAATATAATATAATCATTACATATAATTATTGAATGAAAAAAATAAATATAACTAATTTTCATTCATTACTTAATTAAACCATATAGTTAAATATGATAGTTGTTTCTCATAATACATACATAATCAACCTTTAGGATAAAAGAAAATGTCTCATAGAGTTTAGTACGTCCTTTAAGTTTTTTTTCCAATAGAGAGCATTCTTTTTTTACCACACTGTTGGTAATGATCTAAAGTTGCTTGATTTGAAATATATCGTACATGATGCGGCTAAGCTGTCACTAATAGTTAGTTGGACAATGTGTTGTGTATGGACTTCCCAAATTATTCTCAGATCGCAGACATGTCTAGCAACAATGTAGTAATTTTCATGCATCAAATATTTTTTTCATAAAATAATTCAATAAATAAAAAAATATGAAAATTATATTACATGAAATATATGTTAGTCATTAAGTTGATAAATGAGCGAGGGTATGAGTAACATACATTTATTTTAAAAAGATAGAAGTTGCAAAGTGTCTTTTTGATTGCATGAGATCGCATATTCTCATTATCCCTAACTGACTTATACTTTTCTGCAATAGATAGTTCAAAATGTGCCTTAAACCTTTTGTTTCCACCAGTGTAAAAGAATTGTCTGCACCAAAAGATTGTAAAACCATATCGAAAAAGTTGGTAGTAGAGTATTTTATACTGAAGTCATAATTTAACTATGATTCAACCGTTTCATATTGCTAAATATCACATATCGATTTAGCCTATAATGTGAAGTTTTATGGTCTAACCGCCGGTACGTACGATCTTTCAATACAAACTTTAAATAAAAAATTCCTAAAATATTGACATTATCAAATACCATTTAAATCTCAGAAATTACAATAATCGTATTAAGAAAAAAAAATCTTCCAAATGATAATATTGATTTAGGATTTTAAATTAAAATAGAAAAAATATGTCAAACATAATGTCATGTCCTAAAATAAATCAAAACTCAACAGAATAGGGTCAAGAATATTCATTAATCAAAACAGAAGGGCAATTATTTCACACTACCTTATTTTCCCCCTCTTTTAATTGTGTCATCTCACTCTCTCTTTGCCTTGCTCTTAGACCTGGCAAATTAAAACCCGACCCGAAACCGCCCAAAAACTAGAGATTTTTGTAACCCGAAATCCGAATGACCCGAACTCGATAACCCGTGATTTTTTGGGTCGGGTTGAGCGGGTTAGCGGGTCGACCCATTAGACCCGTTCCATTTTATATATATCACTCCCAAAATGATAAAATCACTCATAAATTGGTGAGATGTTTAAAAAAAATCACAAGGATTTGAATGACATGTTTGGAGTTTAAGGATAATTAAATATCATGTGTTCTTTGTAGTAGTATTACTCTTGTAATTATTTTTTTTTATGATTTGCGCAATTTGTATTTCATATCATTAGCGTGGAAGGATTTGAGAATATGTTAATTGACATGTGCTAGGTAAACTATTGTTATGCATTTGTGAAAATTTGTGTTCTTTAAGAAAATATGAAGCATGTTTGATTTTGTTTCTGAGAACGCTCATAACCCGAAATGACCTGTAACCCGATCCGAAACCGAATGGGTTGGATTAATATTTGACCCGAAATCATCCAACCAAACATGACCCGACCCGTAACCAAAGTCTCCAATCCGAAATTACCCAACCCGACCCGATTGCCAGGTCTACTTGCTCTTTGTTTTTCCATTTGTTCATTCATCTCTCTCTCTCTCTCTCTCAACTTTGTATCTCTCAACTCTCCCATTTTTCCTTCCTCTTTCTTCCCACCGCCCGGAATCGAGAGAAACCTAGAAACATCCCAATTACTTCTCCAATTTGGCGTTCGAAATGCTTCTTCTCCATTCACACTCGATAGTGTGAATCAGAGCTCTTGAAACCTGGCGAATAGGTGGTCGCTTATTCATCGACGGAGCAAAGTAGTTTAATAGCTTGTGAATAAACTAATTATTAAAAGTGATAAAAAGCAGAACTCTTTAAACCAATCGAGTGAGTGTATAGTTAGTTCATCGCTTAAAGCCTTAAACCACTGTATATATCTAAAGAATCAAAATGAATAATCAGGTTCATCTTCACTTTACATGTATTTGTCGTACAAATTCATTACACATAAAAATAGTTTTGAACCGACACCATATCAAACTAAATCTCATCTTATGATTATTGGATCCATGTCAGATTTGCAAAAGGTCTAAGGCTATTGGTAAACCGAGCTGGAAAATTAATACTAATTTAAGAATTATATATCGCTTTCAAAATGTTCAATACTCCAATTTAATATGTAATATTCAATATTCAAACAAATGATATATGAGTTTGAACTCTTCCTCAAATTTTTTAGACAAAAAAAATCTCCCCCCACACATTTACAAAGAAATACTAAATCTCTATTTATTCTTCACTTTACTTGCTTCTAAAGTTATTGTTGACATTGTTTGTTATTATTGCAAGCTGTAAAAAAGACTTTTCAGCTATGAAGTTAATCAAGAACGATTTTATAAATGAATTTTTAGTTGTATACATTGACAAATGTTTGAGTCCCAAAATAAACAATGAATGTATTTTATAAACCTTGTAGAATATGAGCCGTCACACGTTGATTTGAGAAACTACTCATTAATTCAAATTTTATATGTTATTTTTAGAATATTTTGTTTTATTTTTATCAAATGGAACATTTCTCCATAAAACATGAGTTCACCACTATAGACTGTGTGGTGCTCGCACTTACGCGTGAGCCCTTTAAGTTTAAGTTTGGTACGACCTATGAAACATTCATGCTTGTACATGGCCGGTCCATATACATTGTTTTCATGGTATGCTCTAACTGTGTCATGCTAGCTCGATCATGTGCCTAGGTATAGTTATATGCATTATAAAATTTAAGTTTCTACATATTCAGAACACCAAGATAAAAATAGTCATAAATGCATCGAGTATTCGATTTTGACTACCTGATGAAATACTACATTTGAGTAAACTACTACTCATGTCACAAATAATAATTATTCCTCTAAATCATACATAAAATATTTCAAATATCACAAATATTAAGAGTAAATTAATTATTATAAAGAGTAAAAATTGTATAATGAGGTTAATTATAACTCATTTATATGTTAATGCCTATAAATTGATCAACGCATCCGATCCAAAACTAACGAAATGAACGTCATATTAAACTCGACATCATCTCATTATTGTCGGGTCCATTCATGCCCGATTAGCAAGAGTTTAACGTTTAGCAGTTAATCAGATTAAAATTTTAGCGAACCAGACACCTATAGTTTGTACAAAAAATATTATTGTTTCGTATTAGTTCTGAAAATCCATATTAATTTACAGAACTCTACATCGTTTTTGCATATTCAATACTGCAGTTCGATATGCAATATGTTAATCAATGAAATTTGTGTTGCAATTTTAAGATTACCCGTCATTTTATAGGTTATAAAAATTATAAATCACGCATTAAATTTGGCTTTTTAGAAGATTTAATAGGCTAGCTAACTGTGAAAAGTCCTCTGCGTTTCAAATCTTTGTTTAGTGCATGTTTACAATTATGAAGATAGAACAAATTTGTTTAGTGTAATCGGTTGTGATTTTTGTGTAGCAAATAAAGTAATTTTTGTCACAAATCTACACATAATATAAAGATAAATTGGGCACTATGACGAAAAAGAGCTTCCTAAAATCACTCTCAGGCCACGAAATTTGAAATGAGACTCTCATTTTCCAATTTTATCATTATATTGTGGAGATTTGTCACAAAAAATGATTATACTCGTCACAAAGGTCCATGATTTGGTTACACTTCTATATTTTTTCTGAACTAAACAACTCATAAAATTTAATATTAATGTTTGAATCAATACTACTTGAGTTCTGATTTCAGAACTAATATCTTTCTATAAAATATAAATAACTTAAGATAAATTATAAATATAGAAGCATCATCACCAAACATATTGCTAGAGTTCAATCAAAAAAATAACAATGAATAAAATGTAACCTAGTAGGTTATAATATAGAACCATCATCACCAAACATATTGCTAGGTTATAAGGTTCAAACTCCAATGATAACATTTTTAATATATACATTTTAAATATATAAACATGAGCTGAGTGCAATGACAAAAATGACCTTCTTAGAATCACTCTCAGACTATGAAATGAGATAATTTCAACCCATGTTTTGCCTTTATGTATTTTGTAAATCGGTTTTTTTTTTTGCAAAGTCTTCTAACAAAAAATCCTACATCCTACACATCCTATAAGGAGATTCTCCTTGAAAACTCTCTCAAATAAATTTTTCTGGCCTCTGCGCACACTTCGGAAGGTCAACATAGTCTTTGTATATATTTAGCTTTTGTGCTACTTTTTTTCGTCGCTTCTTTTGCAGGTTAATAGACAAAAGCTCCACCATTTTTATATTATATGTAGGATGTTAGCATAATTAAATACATATTATATTATATTATATTATATAGTATGTTAGCATAATTAGATACATATTAAATTATATTATATTATATTATATGGGTCATACTGGTGTACATATCTCTATCTAGACCATGAATTAAATCGAGTTTTGGGTATGATACTATACCCTAACCTCTAATGGATAAACCCCAGCCCCAGATTCTCTAAACTCAAACAAGAATTTCAATTTAATAAAAAATACTAATTGACAGTTGAGATTGGCCGGAGCTCAAAAAATACTATCATCTTATTGACAAAACATGTTCTAGCACGATCTTCAAACAACCAAGTAAAAGGGACGGAATTTTGGTGCATAACCTTCTTTAATTACAGCTAACACAAAATTCAAGAGCCATAGTTAAGGGATTCTTAATTTCTCGCAAATTTAGAGGACTTTATCTCATCCATTTCAACTATGATTTTAAATGGGTTAGAAAAACCATATTAATTGAAACTTGCCAAAGAAAATTTGAAGAGAAGACTATGGTTAGTAGTTTTATAAGAATTATACAACAACATCAAAGACAATAGTAGTTAGGTAAAAATCTAACTCTACTCTTCTATGTTTTTAACTTCAAGTTCATTCATTAGGGAGAAATAAACGTACCCACTAAAACAATAAAGTTTTAAACCAAATAATGTATCTCAATGTTTGTTATTTTATAGATCCGGATTAGTGTGAATTGTATACAATATTTTTTAATCTAAATTTATTGTTCTGTATCACGAGGAAGCTAGATTTTTTAAAATGAATATTGAGAGACTATTCAAAGATAGTTACAAAGTGAAAGAACCTTTACCTCCTCATCTCATACAAACCGAGAGAAAGAAGTTAAATTTTCATATCAAGCTCACCGATTACAACATCGTGAACCCATAATTGGGTACATAGTTTTGAAGATTATGAAGAATGAAAGAAGAGCAATATCAGACAAATTTCATAACATGTATGTAAAGTGAAGTTCTTGAAAATGAAAATTTCACAATTAAAAAAGTTTTGCCATTAAATTTTTGCATTCAGTGAAATGCAAGAGAAGAAGAAATATTATTCTAATAGCAGAGGTAATGAATTCCGTGATGGAGATAATGACGTGCATGAGGTAAAATTCTACTACGGTGAAAAGATGTTTCAAATTTCCAAGCATTTTGTCATTAAAATTTGGTTTACAATGAAATGCAGGAGAAGAAGATGCTATTGATAGTGAATATAAAGTTTAATTAATGAAGATGAAGTTGTGTGGAGAAAATATTTTTCATGGCTGAGCAATCAAAAGGAAATTTGCAGTAAATTCTAACATCAAAGAGTAAATTGAACTGCATTTTGAATATTAAATTTTTTAGGAAATGGTTACTTGCATGAGTTGTTGTGTTGTTTAGTTTTGATAAGGATTTTTTCCATGAATGATCAAGGCATTTTAAAACTTATAATGTATGTTGTTTCTATACTTTTAGTAATTGAATAATTTGGATTCTTTCATATTACCGAATAAATTATTCGAATAATTACTATACAGTTAATATAATTCATCCGACCAACGGGCGGACCCAACTCTAGTTTCCTATGTAGAATTACATGTTGGACAATGTTGATATCGTGAATTATTGTAAATGTTTCGCTAACTTTACACAACAATTATACAAACAACATCTAGAAGAAATTAATTGACATTTCACATAATTATCGGTGCAAGACTACACCAACATTTCAGCATTTGTAACCAATGTTTGAAAATGGCACTACAAAGCATTTTTTGTTGTACTATATGAAGAATACAACCCATAATATTTATTGAAATCTACGAAACATAACAAGGCGAAATCCGAAACGGATAAAGCTAATAGAAACCGAAACTTTGTACCAATTTTGGTAAGGGTTAATACCCTAGTTTGGCCCGAAGTTTGGCGTAAATGACCGTTCTGGCCCCGTTTTTCAAATAAGACATTTATGGTCCACTTTTGAAACTATTAGACAAATTTGGCCCAAAATTTTCTTTGACCGTTAATATTAACCGTCAAACAATATTCCGCTAGTGACTCAGCAAAAAACAGCTGATGTGGCTGATGCATGGGCACCACATCATTAACTAACACTTTTTCTAATTTTATAATTCAATTAAATAAAACTTAAAACAAAAAAAAATCCCCTCGACAACATTTGGGAATTGGAACCATTCTTCCTATTTTCCGTCAAACATCTAACCCTAAATAGAATCTCTTCCCAGCCTCCCCACCTCCCTTTTCCGTGAGAAATCAACGACTTCCCAGCCTTCCCTGCATCTCGAGCCTTCCCAGCCTCCCCTGCCACTCGCGACATCCCTTCTCCGGCGGATAATTGACGACAACTCGGCGGTGCTCCGAATGCGTAGAATCCGTCGTTCCCGCCGCCTCAACCTCTACTTGTCTTTGTTCGTTCTCTCCCACCGTCGCGAAACGCCACAACCAGCCACAGCCACCGCTCGCCTCCCATCCGGGGGTTGGGGTTTCTGATTTCGTTGTGGTTTTTGGATTTGGGTTGGGTTTTGGAGATGGGATTTGGGATGGATTTCTGGAGATGGTATTTGAGATGGGTTGTTGCAGGTGACGGCGCCAAAAGCGACAAGGAGGAAGAAGAGGTGTTGTCGCCGGCGGAGGTGAGGAAGAAGATGGGTTTGGGAGTTTCTGGTTCAGAGGGTAGCGATAAACGGCAGGGGCAGGTTGGGGTTTGATCTGTGATGGTTGATATTGTTTTGTCGATTTTCTCTGATAACTGGAAAATCAGATGTTTGGTTTGGATTTGGGATGATAAGAGGGGATTTTTTTAATTTATTATAAAATTAAAATAATATTATTTAGTGATGTGGCATGCCATATCAGCTGTTTTTTGCTGAGTTACTAACGGAAAGTGTTTGACCGTCAATATTAACGGTCAAAGAAAATTTTGAGCCAAATTTGTCCAATAGTTTCAAAAGTAGGCCATAAATGTCTTATTTGAAAAATGGGGCCAGAATTGTCACTGACGCCAAACTTCGGGCCAAACTAGGGTATTAACCCTTTTGGTAATGGGCAAAAAGAAAACTAACCAGAAACCAACAGCAAACCCATTCTCAGGTTTCTGATTCACCATACTAGTAATTGGATCCAGGGGTGTCCCATGTCTCAGGAATCATCGAATGAAGCAAACAACAATCCTTGGGGCTGAACTGATCCGCCGAAGCCAACGACGAGATCGAAACATCATCATTGGCACTAGCCACCTCCTCAATCTTCTCCACCACCACCGCCATCGCCGGCCGGTCCTCTGGCTTTCCTGAAACACATTTCAGGGCAATGTCTAAGAGATGGAAGCCATACTGATCTCTAGCAGGGTTGGTTATCCGCCTGTCGAACACTTCGCCGGTCCATTCCTCCCTCACCATGGACCTCACCCATTTCGGTAGGTCGATTCCGCTCTTCTCCACTGTCTTTCCTGTCAGGAGCTCCAGCAGTATGATCCCGAAGCTGTACACGTCGCCCTTCTCCGACGCCTCCTTCTCAGGGGCGCTATAGCCGTTCGATGAGAACATGGTCGAGATCTTGGGGTCTCTGTACTTTGCATACCCGTATTCGCTGATCAGAGGCTCGTCGTTGTCGTCCAGCAGGATGTTTGAAGGCTTCAGGTTCCCGTGTGGTACAGGATTTTGATGATTGTATATGTAGTTTAGGCCCTTTGCAATGCCGCTTGCTATGGATAGTCTTAGCTTCCATGGGAACTCCCTCTTTCCATCAATGCTGCCTGCACATTCAACGATAGTAAACTTAATCCGATCGAAGCCTTTAATTGCCTAAATGTCTCGTATAAACGAATGCTGACAACCCGCGATACTAACATTCGAGTTACAATGCTGCCCTGCACATTCAACAATAGTTAACTTAATTGTGCACAATCAGAGCCTGTAATGGCCTCAGCGTCTCGTATAAGCGAATGCTCACAACCTGTGATACCAACATTTGAGTTACGGTTCGATAAGTTTGTGGACGGTCAAGTTGAGCGATTGGACTATGATTCATTTCTAACCTTGTTTCAGTTACTTAGGAGTTTACAATTATGCTAGGAGGGTTTTGATGACATTGTTACCGTCTAGTATGTTGGAGAGGTTTCCATTGGTCTGATACTTGTAGATCAGCAGCTTCTCCTCATGGTTAGAACTGAAAGCTATGAGAGGCAGGATGTTGGGATGCTTCAGCTTCCCGACCCGCCTCATCACCGCGCCGAATTCGTCAAACGAGACCTGCAGCTTTTTCAGCCTCTTCACGGCATAAATGGCGCAGTCGTTGAGTATCACCTTGTACAGGCTGCTGCAGATCGTCTGGCTCTGCAAGTGGGCCGCCGATTCGAGCAGCTCCCCCAAGTTGAACCTCTCCTTGTCCTCCACAAAGAACACCAGCTCCGACCTGTTATTTTCTTCTTCAGGATTCACCTGTGCAGGGCACAACTGCATTGATGGAGGACTGGTTTTCGCAGGAGACATCGATAACATCTTGATCAGCTTCTTCTCTTCCGACATTTGAAGCACCCTCTTCCTGACAAAGTAGGCCAGGAAATAGACACATATAATCACTGCAATACCTAGAGCCACTGGTAGTATCTTTTCAAGTGTTCCAGCTGAACCTTTCTGGGGTTCAGATTCAGGGCTCCCTGAATCCTCTGACGATGTTGATGTTGATGACAGTTTCATCGAATACCCGGTTCCTCGATCACCGAATGCCAAACTAATTTTGGGTAGGGATCCTGTGAAGTTGTTTCTCGAGATATCGACGATCCTGACATGATTCAGGTTTTTGAGAACCAGAGCTGCCCTGCCTCTGAACAGATTGCTGCTCAGGTTCAAGTACATGAGATTCCTACAGGAAGAGATAGAATCCGGGATATAACCATGGATGGAGTTTCTTGCCAGGCTGAGTACCTGCAAGCCTGGAAGCTTGCAGAGAGAATCGGCGTCGAATTTCCCTGACAGGTTGAGATTCTCCAGCCTGACCTCAGTCACTACTCCGTCAGAATCGCACCTGACGAAGCTGTTCTTCGTCTGATTACATGGGTGGGGGAGTGCTTCTCCATTCCAGGAGAGGTTCAGGTTGTTCTGGGGATCGACTGCCCTGACGAAACGTGCGAAATGTCCATGGGATTCGGCCGAATTTCCCTGACAAGCTGCGATCAGGATGCTTACCAACAAGCTGAGCAGAACTGCAACTTCCCTGGAGCAATGCATTTGGTTTGGAAATTGGGGATTGAGATGGGTCTTCAACTCTTTGTGTTTTTGCCCTGTTGGCGAATTTTTTTGGTGAGGTGAGGTGGAAATACACAAACAATGTTGAGGTTAAGGACAGACAGTGCATAAGCTTCTTGTTCACAAGAATACTTTCTTCCCTCGTTTTCATAGTCAAGAGCTTTTATCATCAATGGCCGTTACTTTCTATGGAGAGGGAGCATAATGAGAAGGCAAATCGTGAGTGGTTGTAGGCTCAGACGCATGTGGTGGGAGTTAAGAACTATACACTTCGGTTTATTTCAGGAAAATCGGTCAGGTGTTTTCTAGGCTTCTTGATGCTTTGATTATCTTGGCTCTTTGGGGGTATGTGGATACTCAGAGTTTTAAATGAATTTTGTACTATGAGATTTTATCAAATTTTTTTGAAATAAATATGCTTACACGTGTTAAAATTTTATCAAAATACATTAGTAACCTTTGGACCAAGTGATGATGAGTTAATAGTAGCCATTATATTCGAAGACAGAGAAAAAAATATCTAGCTATACAGGTCTAAAACAAGTGCATATCTAATTTCTTAAAAATGATGTATAATTGAATCTGGGTCGCCCTTTTTCTTCCCAACTCTTCATTTCTTAGAAGAGAACTGTCGCAATGTAGCTGTTGCAAGTTGGATGACCAAGGTGCGTTCTCAGTTCTTCGATCAATCCACTAATTGAGGTCAAATGACTTTTTTTTTTTTTTTTTGTCATAGAAATTTTGGTAGATTTACAAGGCAAGGATAAGGGTAGCCACAATAAACGGCATACTCACCTATCAGAAGACAGATAGAACAAATAAGAAAAATCGACTAACAAAGAAGGTAATCCAGGAAAGCGTAGGGCATGTTGCGCCACTAAATGGGCAGCCCGATTCGCATCTCGAGGAGTAAATTGTAAAACAACTTTTGGCAATTGGACTAGTAATGTATGAACCTCCGAATAAATTGCGCCAGCACGTGCATCTGATAAATCACCCGAAACCAGCTTGTCTCCTGTTGTTCTTGATTGACTTTTATTTTCTTGCTTGTTTGATTTCAACAAATTATGTGTATGGATCATATGAATTCTAATATATTTTACTCAAAATAAATTGCACACTTTCCAAAAACGTACTCACAATTAGGGGTTCGTTTGAATGTTGCGTATGTTAAGTTTGAATGTTGTGTATGTTAAATCGTTGTAATGTTATGAAACACTGTGATATAAATGCATGCATTGATAATATAGATGTATTTTGAAATTATATTGTTTGGTTGGTGAGATTATAATTTATGAATTGATTGTTATAAAGTTACTTTATAAGGAAATGTCATATTTGTCCTCCACTTTTAATATAAAACAAAAAGAATTATGGACATAATTGGAAAAGGTAAATGTGCTCAATCATTAAACCAACAATCACAACAATTCCAACTCTCATTTTTGTTGATTGTTGGTGGGACCCACACAAAATAATACATGCATTGTTTTGCAACTTGACACTTCCAAACGTTGTATTGTGGACAATGCATGCATTTGACAAATACAACACTAACGATCGCAACTTCCAAACGACCCCCTAGGTATACCACGTTGGTAAAACACACCACCTCTATACTTTTGGTAAAAAAACGTGAACATGTTGCCTAATGAGCATTTAAAATTATTTTGTTCCAAAGTATGAGACATGGCAAAATAGACATGACAAAATAGACATTCGTACAATACAATTGACCTAATTTTTATGTGCGGTAAATAGATAATCTAAATTGAAACAATAGGAACATGCGTATTAATACAAATGTTGAATATTATGTAAATTTTAAAATAGGTGCGTATTAATCTCAATACAAATGTTGAGGTTTGTTTAAATAGCTCAGAGACAAAACCAACCCCATAATACCATGCCATCATTGTCATAAACTCGATTTTTTTTATTGAAGTCATAAGCTCGATAGATTTTGTAGCATGGATAAATCTTGTTTTTTTTTCCATAGATAGAAGAGTAATAGATAGGGAATTACAAAAGATTAAATAAAAAATAAATAACGGAAATCAGCCAAATGCTGATTAGCCGATGCAAGAGCCGTTTTCGCCACGCAATGGGCAGCCCTGTTAGTTCTACGAGGAGAAAAAACAAAACGAATAGACGCGAATGATGCTTTCATCAGCCAAACTTCATCCAGGATTGCTCCGCCAATTTTATGCTGAGACGTGTCCTCCGTCATGCGGCGGATCACCAATTGAGAATCCCCACAAAAACAAACAGAAAAGATACCCCTAGTTAAGCACCAGTCCATCGCATCACGTAACGCTAAGAGTTCCAACACAAAATGGTCAAATAAGCCACCGTAGTATTTACCGTAGGCACAAGTGATGGAGGCGGACGGAGAGAAACCAACAAAGCCAATGCTGCCACCGACCTCCCGCCTAGTCGCCCCATCAAAACGAACGAGCAGACCACCCGGAGGACAGGATGGCGATGGAGAGGAGATAGGCGGCCGAGCTAAACGACATCCATGTGAAGATGGAGGAGAAGTGGCTGCTATCCATTCCTCCTTTTGAAGTAAAAATTGGCGGAAAAGAGGGTCATGGAGGAACTGGACCTTGTCATAGCAAGACCAGCACCGAGCCTTCCAAATCCGCCAGGCTAGGAAAACCAATTCTGCCATGGCTACCTTGCTGAGCTGCATAGAGAAGAAAATTGTATACCATGTTAAATCAGGCGTCATACCTGAGAGAAACACACGGACATGATCTTTGCCAGCTAGATTTCATATTGCACGCGCCACTCTACAATCAAACAGGCAATGAGAAATAGATTCAACCCCGTCAGAACATACAGGACAAACATTAGAGTCGCTAAGAGTTTTGCTATGTAGCACCACCAAGCATGGTAAGAAACCCCGAACAACCCTCCATAAGAAAAACTTCAGTTTAGGAGGAACAGGTAAGCTCCAAAGCAATTTCCAGAACCGAGCATCCAAATAAGGTGGAAGAGTGTTGAACAACTCAGAACGAACATCCGAGAGGAGGTGATACCCCGACTTGACAGAATACTGTCCTGTCTCTGAATAATGCCAAATATATCTGTCAGGCCTGGGAGTGAGAGGAATAGGGATAGAGAGAATCGACTGTACACTGGCAGGAGTAAAATAAAACTGAAGCAACTGTAAATTCCACTGCCGCGTCAAAGGATCGATGAGAGATGCCACATACAGACTGGGGAGATGGACCCCGGGTAGAAGGGACGGAGAGGAAGGTGGAGAAGTAGGCAAACAAGGGTCTTCAAGGATCCGGATGGCAGTGCCACACCCAACCTGCCACCGAAGCCCTTTAAGAACCAACTCTCGACCAGCTAATACACCTTGCCAAGCCCAGGATGGACGATAACTTGCTGTAGCATGGAGAAAGTCACAATGGTAGCGAGCCTTGTACATTCTAGCCAATGTAGAAGTCGGGGCCAACAGCAGCTTCCAGGCCTGTTTTGCTAGCATAGCAATATTAAAGAGATCGAAGTCCCGGAATCCAAGGCCTCCTCAAAACTTACTCACACAAATGGCTGGCCAAGAAAGCCAGTGAATACCTTTGACCTTGTCTTGGCTGGCCCACCAATACCGCGAGAGCTTGCCATTCATACGACGACAGGAGGTGGCCGGAAGGAGGAAAGAAAGCATCGCATAAACCGGAGTTGCTGATCCAACCGCTTTGATCACCACCACTTTTGCTGCCAAGGAGAGGGATTTAGACTTCCAATGTTGGATCCTTTTGGCTAATCCGGGCTTCGGCTCAGGGTTCGTGGCTATTGGGCTTCTTTGTATCCTTTATCCTTCGGCTTCAGTAAGGAACCCACTATTATGGCATTCTTGTTGGAATTAGGGATGGCAATGGGGTGGGTTTGGGGCGGGTTTGCTTAAACCATCCCCATCCCCGCTTTCAAATATCCAAACCCATACCCGCCCCATACCCATGCCGGGGAAGATTTTGCAAACCCATCCCCATACCCGTGGGTTTCGGGTACCCATGGGTAATACCCGCCCCATACATCCAACATTATAATACATAAAATTTTACATGTAAATTTTCAATTATAACATTAAAGGCACCTATTATATCATGAAGTCGGAAAAGTGACAATAATTCTTAATATGGTTCAAAGCATTTTATCCTAAAATTTCCCTTAATCCATAAAATAGAGTACTACAATGTAATCCAAATCATTATTTATTAGACTCTAATACATATACTAAGCAATAATTAACTAATATAATCTTGCTAATACGAGGGAAAAGTGAAAGAGTGAAGAGAGAGTTGAGTAAAATGAATTAGGTTTTGATTTGGGTGACCACTCAATTGCATTTCTACTAATTATTTTTTTATTTACCCTCACTATCATTGATAGATTACTATTTCATCCATGTATTTTTTATATGTGAACAAATATTCTGGTGGGGCGGGTATGGGTATGGGTATGGGGCGGGGAGGCTAAAACCATACCCGCCCCATACCCATCAAACATTTTGCGGGTTTTACACCCGTGGGCATGGGTTTGATTGCCATCCCTAGTTGGAATATGATAAAGGATACAGATACAGTGAAGCTCAAAAGCCCAACAACCGAACGAAGGACACCAATACGGGTTGTCGTTTTGAGTTGACGAAGAATTATTCCCCAGCGACCGTTTCCGCTACTCTGCTTTTCCCACACCTCCCTACACCCTTGGGCCTTGACCCTACCCGTCGTCGTCTCCTGTCAATTCCCCACCACCGATATTACGCAACGGAAAAGAGAATTCTTTCGCCGATTCCCTTCCTCCACGGTGGCTGTAGGGTTTACGGAATTCGATCAATTTTTTTTCCAGCTGAACATCAATGGCGACTTCTTCGGCGAAGGAAAATCAAATCCCGACGCTGAAGACGATCGAAGCCGCTCTGAATCTGACCGACGCGAAGAAGGAGAGCCTGAAGAAGGCTTACGACGAACTCCAAAGCCATTCTTCTCTCCTCTCGTCCTCCTCCTCCTCCGCCGCCGCGTTCTCACTCTCGTGGTCCGACCTCGACTCCCACTTTTCCACCCGCCAGACTGACCTCACTCGCCGCTTCCACCTTCTACAATCCCGCGGCCCGGATGCTGGGCGGCAGAACTGTGGTCCGATTGAGGCCGAGGCGGGGGCGGCGTCGCTTCCTGTTCAGGACCCGTCTTCCTCTTTTTCCAACCGACCTAATCTCGACGACGGTGCCCTTGTGCCCAATGATGTGAAGGAGGACATGGCTGGGGTCGACTCTGAGCCGGGCTCTGCAATGCAGGTCTCTCCGGAAGTGGGAGTGGGTGGACCCAGTCCGGCACGGCCTGAGTTGATACCCTTCTGCGAGAAGCTGGATGGGAAAGGGTTGAGGGACTACATAAGCGACCATGCGAAGGAGCGGATTGCGATTCGTGCTGAGCTTGCCAGTGCAATGAATGTGGGCAGTGACCCAGGTTCTATGGTTTTGAATGCAATGGAAGGCTTCTATCCAGCAGCTTTGGCTTCCAAAGGGGACAAAGACCCGGAATTGTATCGTCTACGGAAGAGTTGTTTGGATTTGCTTGAAGTGTTGGTTTATGTGAAGCCAAATATTAGCGATGAGGTGAGGGAGAGAGCTAAACAGTTAGCATTGGAGTGGAAAGGGAAAGTGAATTTGAGTGGGGAGAGCCCTTCTGAGGCGTTGGCGTTCTTGAGTTTGTTGGCAGCTTATGGGTTGCGGGATCAGTTTGATGTGTGTGAGCTTGTGGTTTACGTTGTTGTCATTGCAAAGTTTAAGCAAGCAATAACTCTGTGCCGAGATATTGGTCTGGGAGAGAAGACTGCAGGTAATGTTTGGTTTTTGCTAAATGTGAAATCTCTTTTTGATGGCTTTGCTTAAGTCTTACTAACTGTGAATTTATTTAGTGTTTAAAAGGTGTTGGTAGGTTCATCTATTGTAGTTAAATTCCTCAGGCTGATGACTAGATTTAGAGAGATTGTGAACTAGTTCCTCTACTGTACTCCTCTAACACTAACACTTTGTATGGCGGCCTGTATAAATTTTTAAGCAAATGATTAGGATTTTTGGTACAGCGGCCTGTGAGATATTTTGCATCTTCCTATAACCTAAGTTACAAGAACAAATTTGCTCTTAACAAAAATTAGCGAGGGTTCTGTTTATCGATGCTTCTGGGGAGGGTTTTCAATTGCTTTAGCTTTTCTTTGCTGTTTGAAATTTTCTGTTTGTGACCATATACGGAATCAGGAGGTACGAGTATCCGTGTGCACTGTCATAGCAAATGAGGATTTGGTGAAGATTCAAGGGTAGATAGCGTTGTTGGTGCTCTTAGATTACATAAATTAATTCTGCAGGTCAAATGAGTCATTGGTTTTAAGTTTGTAAAGTCACATGATGGGTTTAGCATTTGTAACCAAAACGCAGCTCCTTGGTTGAGAATGAAGCAGTAGAGCTGTTTTGAAACTCAGGCAAGGCAGTTATTAGGTTAAAATGCATATGATCAGTGACTTGAACTCTTGAAGGCTGCAATGGTCATCACATTTTGAATAACCAATTTTCTACGATGAGAGAGTATAACATAAATTACTGATATCCGAACTGAACTTTGCAGTAAAGTGGTGACGACTTATCTTCACTTTGTGTGGTCTTTTTGGAGTAGAAGAAAGAAAAATCAAGATTGCTTTCGCTGCATCCTACGAGTCCTGTGGACTGAACTGTGGTCAACTAATTCAGTGAAGGGATCCTTAAGTAGAAAGGAAGTCAGGATGTAGAAAGTTGGTTTATATATGGCAGTAGGCCTGTAGCCTGTCGGCACATTCTTAGGCCAAATACTGCTGTGCCAAATGAGCAACTCCGTTTCTTTCCTCGATAATCGATATGTCTCTCTCCCTTTTGATTGTTTAATTTTCTTGCTGTCTGTTTGTGATTAATCTGTACATTACCAGTAAAGAAACATATGGACTGTTATTCATTCTCTTCCACTATGCAGTTATTGTGCAGAAACTTATAGATGGTGGCAAACAGCCTCTGGCTGTCAAATTTATTTTTGAATTTGGATTGACTGACAAGTTTGAAGCAGTACCGCTGTTGAAAGCATATCTAACAGAGTGCAGAAAGTCCACTGACCAAGCTTGCAATGATGGAAAGATTCCTGCCAAGACAAAGGTGACCTGCAAAACCCCTTTGATATTGTCTCCCCTGTTGGTTTATTCAAATCATTTGATAGATATCCCCTTCTCACTTATCGTGCAGAATGAGGCCAAATCTAAGGAAGTTAGTGCACTGAATTCTGTACTTCAAGTCATTGATGAGCACAAGCTTCAATCTGAGTATCCACGAACGGAAATTGAAAAGCGTATTGAGACGTTGCAAAAGCAGAAGACTTATGGCAAACAGACTACACCATCTTCTGCCACCAAGCCTCAACAGCAGCAGCAGCAGCAACAGCAACAACAGCCAAAGAAGAAGAAGCAAATGCAAGCGAAGAAGCAGTTCCAAGCCAAGAAGCAGCAACACTATCAGCAGCATAACGGAAATAAGCGCCCGAGAACAAATGGACCGATGCTTCCAATGGGTGCTCCTGGATCTACCGTTCCTCCTTCATATCACCAACCTCATTTGCAGCCAACAGGTTTGTATCGAGCTGCTGGGGCCTATGGGATGGTGAATGCCTCTCCTCCCATTACCCATTATGCAGGTTCATATGCTGGACAGTATGGGGCTGGAGTGGGCTTCCCTGGGAACCCAAACCCTGCTGCTCCGTCAGCAGCACAGCAATACCCTTCTGAGTCTCAAATTGCACCAGGGTATTATGGTGGGGGGCAAGCTGCTGCTGGTTATTATGATGGATATGGTGGTTATCCACCTCAGCATCATCAAACCTACTACCCTCAATAGTTTTTTAGCTACTGACCATCACAGTATATACAACTTTTGGTGGTAGTATTTGTTTTATCTGACATACCATGCTGATCACCAGAAAAAGCAAATGCTTTCCTGGTTGCCATGCATGCACTATGATTATCTCTTGGGTCAGCAGATATTGGCATCGTTCAATATCTCTCTCTTTGCTTATTGAACTAAGATCCAAACACTTTTAGGTTTATTATTTAAGCAAGATGTAGATCTCTTAGTTAACTACTTAAAGAGGTTCAATTCACTGTCAGTAGCTGAATTGAGAGTGGTCCAATTTGGTTTTCTTGCTAGTTTAAGTTGCTTATGATATCTAGCAGATGACCTTTTACTAGCTTAATGGAAATGTGGGTCTCCGCCAATGGCATTTGCTTTCCCATATCCCCTCCTCCCCGGGCCCTGGATGTAAGATTATATAGATTTATCTCTGTCATCTTCTGGTTTTGTTGCTGCTGTTTTTTTTGTTTTTGTATCACTTTGGTCTTGCATCTGGTTTTACTAGCCTGGCATCTGCACATATTCTTTCTGAATTTCACATTGTTTTCCATTTTGGGTTCTCTTCTTCTCTTTGTCCTTTCCCTCTCTTTTCTGGATTGCTTTCCACTTTCTCGTTGAGTTGCTGTCAGCTCCATGATTGTGGGGTTTTAGCTGCACCTCATGAAAAGCCCCAAGCTCTGTTCTTCTGCCCCCACATCTACCCATTTGATAGCTGCTGCCCTGCTTTTCCTTCTTGGTCGTTTTTTTGTATTGTTCTAGCTCAGAAAACACAAGTCGTGCATGCCATTGCTGGGAATGATGATAATAATAATAATATTGTAGAAGGAAAACTGTCCTATTGTTATCATTATGAGCCAATTTGTTGGCTTCCCATTGGTATCAAGCACATGCAGGGTTCATTTCCTTACAGTACCCCCCACCCCATCTAGATGAGATTAGCAGCACATCGAGTAGTAAACCTGAAGCTCCTAGATGAGATTCTCTGATGGAAAATGCCATCTGCAATCGAATCGGAATCCGATCTCTCAGTAGATAGAATAGAGTTAATTCCGATGGAGTTGGGATGTCAATCAATCCGACGTCCCCTCAGGAGTTTGTAGAAGAGATAGAGATTAGACCCTCCCCCATATGAACAGAGCCTATTCTTTGTGATTTGGATTGGTGTTTCTTGGTAGATTAGATAGAATGGGATGTCAGACAATTGAGGGGGCGCCTAACAGGTTCTTCTTAAGCTTGAAGATATGCTTTTTCTGGGCACAGGAATAATTAGTCAATATTATCTCCAAGTGATAAAAATTAAGGTGGATAATGTTCCCTCCCTGAGTGGTGGAGTAGAGACGGATAGATGGGAAAATCATGTGAAGTTTCCCTATTGGCCGAGTTGTGAAGTTGGCCAAAAGTGAAAGCGTCATTTTTTTTGGCAAACAAAGAATTGTTTTGCCTACGAAATGCTATGAAATGGTGTTGAATACATAATTGTTGTTGTTGTTGTTGTTGTTGTTGTTGTTGCATTTTCTGGCAACTCGCATTAGGTCGTTTAGCATGTTCTGTCCAATGAAATGAAGCATCTCATTCGACTTGTGTGGTTATCTTGGAGGACATGTGTCTTTCTTTTTTCCTTTGAGTTTGTATCGTGTCATTTTGCGCCTCGCAACTTTGATATAAAGATGTATATACAGTATGTATTTGCATAGGGTTTATCGCGGTTTAGTTCATTTTGGTTTTTCTGGTTACAGCCTTCTTTAAAGATTGTCTTGCTTTGCTAATGATAATTGATTGCTAGTACATGGAAAGAATCAGATTTAATTATTCAATGCACACTCCCTGTCTTGTACTCGTGTTGCTTTCCTCTTATACGGATTATCATTATAATTAATGGAACACATCTATAAGTCTTTTTTAGGTATGAAGTTCACGTTAGTAAATGCGTCGACTACACACATGTCCGTAACATGGTCACATTTGGGAATCACTTTGACGATACGTACAGCTAGCAATTACGTAATGCGTATAGGATTGAGTTAGATCGAATCGGTGGAATCGAATTAAATCAAATTGAGTGTGCTCGCAATTTCAATTTCAATCAATCTCTTCTCTTCGCTATGAAGTATGCTTCGGCTGCGAAATCGGCCAGACATGACAGGTGGGGTTTGTGAGTTGTGTGCGTGAGTCACGTTGAGAGGATGGGTTGATAGCAAGTCAATTCGACTCACATCCGAATTCAGTGTAAGGAGCCCTGCTTCTTTGCTTTGGTTTCTTCTTCTTCTTCGACTGCCAGACCAGCAATCCCCTTCTCCCATCATTTCCATTTAATATTGTTGAATTATTTCTGATTGAATTATCTCTCTCTATATACTTTGCTTTTGTTGGTGCATAGCATATCCCTCTTGAGACCGACTAAGATCTCATCCTACACCACTCACCTTTGCCCTAATCCATTTTGTGAATGTAGAGATGTGTTTGTTACTTTGTTTCATATGGGTTAAGATTGAAGTTAAGAAGAAATACTATATACCAAATGTATCTGCTCAATAAAGATGGCAATTTGAGGAAGGAAATGAACAGAATTTTTGTTGGGATTGGTAGTATAATTTGCCTATCTACTATGCATTTTTCTTCCAAATGCGTCTGTATACTATGTTTCGCGTAAAATTTTTTCAAAATTGTTCACCTGTTGTGCTTGTTATGAAATGGAGTCATCGATTAGATTTTTCATCCAAAAGTCATTAGTCTCGGCCGAACCATTGACATGCCAATGTGACATGTCAATATGGCAATCTCTATCTCTCTCTCCCTCTCCAAAATTAAAATTATCGAACAGGAGTAAAAAACAATGAAAGAGATAGTTGAAACGTACTATATGACCATTATTATTTGTAAATGTCAGACAAGTCTATGATGCATCTATAATTTCAAGCATATCATGTGCATGCAAACAATGGATTGATCTAGTGGTAATAGCACTAGTTTTAAACCTAGAAGTCAATTTTGTAAGTGATACCTAACTAATATACAAATCTATATCACCATTACATTGGCAAAAAAGTATACAATGTGCACCACTAATATTTGTAATGATAAAAAGTAGTTTGGTAAACATTAATAAATGATTTGTAAACTTTTGCCGAAACTATGTGTAAATATTTATTTATAAAGTTTACAAATGATTTTATTGTAAATTCTATGTTAGCCATTTAGAAATAATAATAATAATAATAATAATAATGTATTTTATGCACCCAAAATTTAGAATGTACTATAAACTCAGACTGTTCAATTTACTAAATTATCATTTGCCCATATATTAAATAAAATTAAAATCCCTGACCATTTGCGGTTGAAAATGAATTCTCTTTACATTTTGATGAAAATAAATTTAATTAACCATAAAAAAAGATGAAATAATTTGATTTTTCATTCAAAATAATTTTGTTCCAACTTTAATAAAGAAGATATTTTCAATTTTGGTAAGTGATTTGGATAGAAAGTGACATATGCATTGTATAACTCATGTTCTAAAAGGACATCGAGACAAAAAGAAAAAAAAAATCATTAAAAGCCGGACCATTCTAAAAGGATTAATATGCTATTATTTTCTGAATTTTTTCTAAGGAAATAATCATAACCCGATAGTAATGATGTAAATCAGAAGAAATTCCGTTTGCTAACACTCTTGAGAGAGGTAATGTTTGAAATTGAAAACACAAATTTGTAATTTAGTCATGCAAACAAAACAACTAAACAATCAAACTGTTTGCGTACAATAATTCAAAACACATCTTAAAAAGGATAATTTAAAATAATACATGAAATTTATATTTGCATTATTGCTACATGCTGCTATGATCAGCACGTATCACCTGATTCAAATATATTCTCAATTATGAAGCTGATTATACGAAAAAGAATTATTCACCTATTTTTTTCACAATCAATAATAAAATATGGTACGTGTTCGTTATAATATTGACGTTAGGAGCTCTGCACGCTATATTAAATTAGTAATATGTATAAAAATTTGTTAATATTAGAATTTAATTAAAAATGATAATAATTAAATTTTTTTTATTTAATCGTCAAAATTCCATTTCTTATCTTAAGTCAGGGTGTTTCTTTCTTTTTTTCCTTCCCACTTCCTTTCCCAGGTTAGTCCAACGGAAAACAACGACAACAGTAAAAAGAAAAGAGAAAAAAACAAGGAAGACAAAACAACAACACTGGACAAGAAAAAGGGAAAAGAAAAATAGTAAAACGGACAGCAGAAATTCCAGATCCAAAAGTCAACACTCTTCCTTCTTCTTCTTCTTCTTCTTCTTCTTCTTCAGCTTTCTCCATTTGTACCTTTCCTCTTTGCCTTCATATTCACTTCTCTCCTCCCCAGACGCCACCGCCTCCGCCGCCGACGGTGGCGAGCTTCACCTCTTCCGCCGGCAGACACCTTCTCTTATCTCTCACTCATCTCCTTATATTATTATTGTAATTTAATTTTTTTAAAAGCTCAAATAAATTGTGATTATTTAAATCCAGAACCTCCACAGCCCAACCCGGCAAACCACCACCACTGACCGTCACGTCTTTACTTCTTCAATCTTCCTCTTGCCTGCTTCATTGGGTTTACCCTTTTACCCTTTCCTCTCTCTTTCTCACTCTCCAATTTCTTCTCTCTCCCTGCGCTTTTCCCTTTTCCTTGCATTCTTCCTTCCCCTCCTTTTGCTTTCTCTGCTCCAATGGAGACTACTGCGGCTGCTGCTGCTGCTGCTGCTTCTGACACTAATGACTTCCGCCTTCCGGCTCCACCTGCTTCTGCTTGCGATTCGGCCGATCAGAAGAGGGAGAATGGCGCTGATTCTGGCGGCGGCGGCGGTTGTGTAGGAGGAGCTAGGTATAAGCTGATGTCGCCGGCGAAGCTCCCGATCTCCAGGTCTCCTTACATCACCATCCCTCCTGGGCTCAGTCCGACTTCCTTTCTCGAGTCACCGGTCATGCTCTCCAATATTAAGGTGCGTTTTGCTGTTCCCTCGATTCGGATCGAGCGAGCTCCTTTTCTTAATTTTTTTGCTGCTCCTGCTGCTGCTGCTTCTTGTTTCGTTCTGTGCTGGTTGTTTAGCAATTGTGTTGGGTTGCTTGGGAAGTGGAGCGGAATGCTGGACTGGCGAAAGCCGTAGTTCTCTCCTTTTTTTTCTTTTTCCCGGTTAAATTTTCCAGTTATTCGGCTTGACGAAGTGAAAATGACCTTTCATGAGGAATTGTGAGATCTGTTTGGGTTGGGGGACATAGTGGACGGAGTAAGAGAGGAAAGTGGGATGGATTATACTACTGGGAAGAGAATACAGTTCCAAATCCAAACAAACACTGTGCCTCCCAGAAAAGAACGTGTAAAGCTTAAAGGATTCTCCACTCCGTTGGGTTGATTCCCCAGCTATGAAAAAGAACGATACATTATCGTTCGTTAGGCAGCTGGTTCATGGACGGGGGAATAGAGGGGGAGTCTTTTGGCAGTTTAGTTTTCTCAAGTTAGGTAAGGAATCCGTACGGCCCTGGATAACAGTTAACGAAAGTGGGTGAATTGATCCCATTAAAGGTTTCTGAGCGGAAAAAAAATAAAGGAGCTGATGCTCTTTGTTTCTCCCTGAAATGAATGCAGAACACCGGGATTCCAAAATTCTTGTTACCATATTTGTCTCTTTCTATATCGTCTTGCTTGTATTGGGTTTATGGCTTTCCAAAATTAGGGACTCTCCCATGATGGGAATGCAACTTCTCGAGTGAGATTCGGATGCTTGATGATATTTATAATAAAGGTCTGAACTTGGTGCTCCTTTGATCTAGATTCTCGTTCTTAGAATTCTTTTGGAGAATATGACTTTTGGCAGGACGAGCTTTTCTCTTCTTTTCTGTTTTTTCCATTAGTTGCCCAGTGTTGTTTTTTCACATAATGAATCTGCCCTTTAGCTGGTCCATTGTATCTGTAAGGTTAAGTGGTGTCATTGGGTTGTCAAACTGATGGCTTCCCGGTATGAGCATGAAGAATATGGCACAAGTCCTATGATGGTGAGATTTGTGTCTTCCTCATATACAAAAAGCAGGGACACTAAATATGATATGAGGGTCAAGGTTGTGAGCACAAGCTGATTTTGTTATAATGAGAACAGAATTGGTTAGAAATCGGCCATATGCTAAGAATTGTGTCTGTTCTTGGGGGTTTCTCCACTTGGGTGAGGGAATCTTTGTCGATTTGCAAGAATGAAGTCCATTGTGCTAACTTAATTTGTCTAGGTAAAGCCATAATAAATTTTGATATTATTCGTAGAGGTTCCCCATGTTAGTGCTAGCATATTTTGAATTATTGGTAGTGACTGGTGAGAATAGAATGATGTCACATGATTAGATGTGCAAGTGCAATTCCTTTTCTATTTAGTGATCAACAATACCTGTCTGATATACTGTGCTAATAATTGGAGGTTCAGCAAGTGCAAGAATTATTCTACTTGCTTGCCTCTTATTTCTGTATGTTCCACTCGTATTCAGTCAATTTGCTCCAGCTTTCTCGTTCAAAATTTATGTTCAAGTGACCTCTGAGTGGTATTGAATGGTTTAAATAAGAGAATTCCTTCTGCAGGCAGAGCCGTCCCCGACTACAGGATCTTTCATCAAGCCTCAAACAGTGCATGGCTCTTTCTTATCTAATTCCTACTCAGCAACTGCCGTTTCATCTGACACCTTTGGGGAAAGAGCATCCAGCTTCTTTGAGTTCCGGCCTCCTTCTATATCAAATATGGTACTCCCTAATTATATGTCTACTAGACTTCCACATGCACTCTTTCTTGAACTGCTTGGTGACTGTAAGGAGTCAGAATTTGAGTCAACTCAAGTTTGCTGCAACTTTAGGATGTCAAGATAGCTTGAGTGTGGAAATAGAGGCACAAGCATGAACCCTAGAAAGTGCATCAGAATGAAATCGAAGATCAAAACGAATTAAACCGAACCAAGAGATTTTATGTTGCTATGCAATGTGGTCTTTATCTGCCTGTGTCCTAATTGCATGTGGAATCATTCAGATGTTTGTGAATCATGACCTATCGTCTGATGCTGCTTTCTCCTACCTAATATACGCAGTCAATTAATCAGTTCAATGTTGGCCAAGACTGAAGCAGTGATACAAAAGGTTAAGGAATAGGATGCCATCCAAAATGTTAACCAATGTGATATCCTGGATCATTACATTTGCTCGACCAAAATGTTCCCATCACTGTACTAAATCATCCACTATTGTTTCATCATGCGACTTTTTCATATTTCTCTTGCTGTATTTCACTAGGATGCCATCCAAAATATTAACCAATGTGATATCCTGGATCATTACATTTGCTCGACCAAAATGTTCCCATCACTGTACTAAATCATCCACTATTGTTTCATCATGCGACTTTTTCATATTTCTCTTGCTGTATTTCACTAGGATGCATCACGGAAAGAATAGTTGACGACTGTTGCTTGTTTGAACTACTCTTCTGAATGATGTACTATGATTCTTTCTTTTTGATAACTGACTTGATTTCTTTTTCTTTTCTGTTTCCGGCTTGGAATTTCTAACTTACCTAATGTACAATATTTGTTCAAGACTTCTGCAGATATGAAGAATAAGATGAGGGAACAATCTGTACAACTCCAAGGCAATTCTCAGTCTCAATTCCAATCATTTTCATCATTGTCTTCACCTAAAGCGGAAATGGTAGCCTCCTCAAATGAGTTGAGTCTCCATATAGCTACTTCTGGGGCTACTGCAACTACTGAAGCTGATGATGATGAACAAAACCAGACAGGAAACCCGAGCTGTGGGCCCCAGGCCTCACATTCTGATCTTAAAGGAGGAACTGCAAGTTCAATGACATCAGAGGATGGATATAACTGGCGTAAATATGGACAGAAGCTTGTGAAAGGAAGTGAATTTCCCCGTAGTTATTACAAGTGCACACATCCCAACTGTGAAGTGAAGAAGTTATTTGAGCGCTCTCATGATGGGCAAATAACAGAGATTATTTATAAAGGCACACATGACCATCCTAAACCTCAACCTAGTCGCCGATATGCTGCTGGAGCTCTTTTGACTGTGCAAGAAGATAGATCCGATAAAATATTGTCTGGGAGGGATGGTAAGGGCAGACTTTCAAATCTCATTTACTAGCTGCTGCCATTTTTCTTGCTCTGAAAGATTTTCTCATTTGCTTCTTTTCTATATGGAAATTTGATCTTCATGTAGAAAAATTGTCTGGTGCATACAGCCAACTGTCCAACACCATGGAACCAAATGGTACTTCTGAAATGTCCCCTGTGACAGCAACAGAGGAAAATGCAGAAGGTACTGAAGATGATGACGATCCCCTTTCAAAGCGCAGGTTTGTGTCTTTTGTTCGATTGCTGGAGAAATTTTTACCAATCAATTCACCTTCTGACCTTTAAAAATATTGAAGTTGGCCATTTAATTATGTGTGTGCATGAATCAGGAAAATGGATACTGGGAGTTTTGATGTCACTCCAGTGGTTAAGCCTATCCGTGAACCACGTGTTGTTGTTCAAACTCTTAGTGAGGTCGATATACTTGATGATGGGTACAGGTGGCGCAAATATGGGCAGAAAGTTGTGAGAGGAAATCCTAATCCGAGGTACTACTTATTTTTGTTCTCATTCTAGGAAAGAGTATAACATTGATGGCTGACCTTCTGCTTTGGGGATTGATTGGTAACTCAAAAACTTTCTGAAGATTCTCAATTTTCAAAATGATAAATATGATGTTTTACGAGACATTGCATTGTGCCATGCATGTAGAAAATTTTGCAGCAATGTTTCAGTAGCATTTGTTTGGATAGAGTGAAAGCAATCAAAGTTCAGTTGCCTTGGAACTAGGGTCCTTCTACTTCAAGTAAAAGCTCTTTCTTTCTCCTTTAAGTTAGGGCCAAAAACAGAGCCTTAAGTTTAGTTAGTCCATAATATTTTCCCTTGTTCTTCCGAAGTAAAAAGTTAATAGTGATTTAATTTAATAGATCAGTTGCTTTCAGTAGAGCTACCTTACCTTCAAGTGTGAGAAAATCATTGTAGAATATAGTGTCCTTTCAAATAAAAGCAAATATGTCTTATATCTTCCCTGATGAGGCTTTTTGTCAGTGGGAATTCCTTTTGCCCCAACTATAGTAGGGCACATGGCTGTCCCTTTTTTCATCATTCAATTGAAGGCTTTGTCCGTGATTTGAAACTTTCCTTGTCTTAATGATTGGAAATTCTCCCCAAAATCATTATTACTTGTAAGATTTTTGTACGAAGTGTTTCCTCAGTAACTTGGGTTTCTGTTTGAACTTGGGATGCTAATTTGTTTACGTTATTGTTTTGGCCCATTGTTCAGGAGTTATTACAAGTGCACAAATGTGGGATGCCCGGTGAGAAAGCATGTAGAGAGGGCATCGCATGATCCAAAAGCAGTCATCACTACTTATGAAGGGAAACACAACCATGATGTACCCGCAGCTAAGAATAGCAGTAGTCATGATGCAGCAGCAGCTGCGGCTGCTATGAGCAGTAGCAGTCCATTGAGGATAATAAGATCAGACGAAAGCGACACTATCAGCCTTGATCTCGGAGTAGGAATGGGTTCTTCTGCTGCCGCCGAGAACAGGTCGACTGTCCACCACCACCAACAGCATTTCCACTCTGAACATGGGCAACAGACCGGCGGGCCCAGTTTCAGCAAAGCTGCAAATTATTATGGTGCCATGACCCAATATGCTTCAACTAGGCAACCTCCAAGCGAGGCTCGTAGCTCATCTTACCCCTACCCACCAAATATGGAAAGAATACTCACCGGTCCTTAGAATCTTCTGTTCCCGGTGAAGCCAGCACAATAAGAAAATTTCCCCTCCGGCTGGTGAAATCGAAGCAGCTGGTCGTGAATCCAGAATCGAAAGGATTTCCCTAGTCGGTGTAAACCATGCTGGTATGGTAAGCATTGCTATTACAGAGCTGATCATCATTAGAGCTTGTGCTTTTCATCAACTGTTCTTTCTGTCAGCTTTCCTGGGTAGTGGCTCACATAGCTTCTGGACTGAAAAGTAACGGAAGTACTACTGGTACAGGGTTGCTCGGTTTTTGATTCGAGTCGGGGAATCTGCTGGTGGCTTGGAAGGGACTGGCTCAAAACACAGCACATCCTTGGACGTGAGATGGTCTGCGATTGGGTTGACAAAGTTGTAATGTAATGAAGCAGCGCTGTATGTATATGGCCTTTTTATTGTTGTGATGTATACATATACTATACTCAAATAGTTTTACTCAAATGGGAAAGGACCATCTCGATTCTCATTAGGGACTCTTATTTTGTTACCCACAACTGGGAGAAAGATAGTAGTGCTCCATCTCTTCAACTCTAAGCTACGTCTAAAGCTAATTACGATTTCCAGCTGCTACCTAACTTTTTTTTTTTTGGTGTGTGATGTCGTTGAATCCCACTTTCTTTGTTGGGTTGGGTGGTGGCAATTGGGAAATGTTGGTGTTCAGTTCCTCCTGTTTCTCTATCTCCTTTTTGCCTCCGAACAGATATATTATTTAGTGTTTTCTGGATGAACAATTCTAATGGCACGACCACTCAACCATTGCCTCATTCGTGTTAATTAAATGTGTTTAGTACATATGATATGAAACAAATGAAAAATACATGCCACAACTTTTAAGGGGGAAAAACAACTTAGTAAAGTGGATGCAAAAACGCCCCAACTGAACTAGAAGGGTTACTGAGTGGTCTGGCATTGGCCAATTCCTTGCATTAAATGCAGAATATATAAGCATACAAGCAGAGCTTTTGTCGTAGTCTTATCAGGGTACTGAAACCATTGATAAACCATCATGCAGCCACGTTCTCCCTCATTTCTCCACCATCTCATCTTAAACTCTCTTCCTCCCTACATTCATATTCAAACCCACAGAGCTGCAAAATTCATCACTGTAAACCATGCAGGCTCTCTGGACGTCGCTACTATACTGCAAGCAAAGCTGTCGGGGAAAGATAGCTGATGTTTGTGGCCATCACGACCGCCGCCACTATGAGCATGCTCAGGACTCCAGAACCAGGAGCTGCAGCTGCAGTCCTCCACCTAGTTATCGACGGTCCCATAAGATAAGAACACAGTTTGTTGGTGAGTGCTGAAACCTCTGTTGGTAATTGGTATCCACATTTGGTCAGAAGATCATCAAAATGAATCTTGTAGCAGTTTCTTATTTCTTTGTACAGGCTACATTGTTTGATTGTTTTGTTGCAAATTGTTGAGGCGTAGAGGTGAGCATTGGAGACCCTGCGAGGAACGTCGCCGAGATGATCTTCCAAAGGGCATCATCATCTCTGAATCCCACGAATTCTGCAACAAGGAAGATAAGAAAGGTGTTGAGGGTGAACAACTCTGCTGAAATCGTGGAAAGGTTCGAGAGGTACAGAGAGAAGGTGAAGAAGATTGCCTGCAGAGAGGAGCTCAGAGGATATCCAAGGAGCAGTGTGGATGGGGATGAGGTTCTGAGATTCTTCGGCACCACCATTTCCTGCTGCAATCAACAACACTACTCTGCTGCTGCTGCTGCTACTGAAGCCAGTGAGCTGTGCAGAAACAAGAACTGTGGAGTCTGCAGAGCGATTCGGTGTAGTTTCAATACAGAACACCACAGGAAGAACAGTGGTATTCGACTCAGCACAAGAAGTGATGAACTGACTGATGAGCATTGTGTGACCGGGCTGTCGAAGGTGGTGGTGGGAGCTGATCAAGAAAGAGCAGTGGTACTCTGCAGGGCAATTGCAGGGGCTACTACTACAGATGCTAGCAAAGTTAATAATGGAAGAAATATTCATAAGAGTGATCCAAACTCAAACTCGGAATCTTTGGTTGTAACAAATCCTGGCGCAGTACTTCCCTGCTTTGTCATAGTATTCACATGACACAAAGATTGCATTCACAAGATAATTGGCAGTTTCTATGATAAACCAAATCTCATCAGCCACCAGGTAACTGCATGCTGAAATTCCAAATTAAAGTTGGAGCAGAAAGTAAAAGCACAGAGACATTACAGTTGGGAATATATTACTAGAGAGGTGGGGATGTTCTTTTACTGGATAAATAAACTGTAACCAAAATAAACTGCTACATTATGAGCTACAAGCAAACATTGGTTTTGAAGCGCCCTTAGACAAACATTTTTCTAGTTTGTTTCATCACCTCAAAGAGTTTCCATCTAAACATTATGAACGAAATCAGCATTAATTATCATTGCTAGGTTTTATTGATCGATCACCTCCACGCGCAAGAAGAAACCAAGTGGCGGTCCATCCAGCCAAGATAAAGAGCTCCATCTTTCTCCTCTAGAGTATACTTGCTGGAGTATTTTCCCAGCAGAGCTTTGATTGCGCCATTCACGTAACTACTAAGCGGATACGGTTTAAACCCCGCCATTGCAAACCGTGATCTCCATTTCCCAAGAAGCTCATGACGTTCAACCCTTTCAACTCCCTCACAAGCTATGATGTTGACCACCTCCCTTGCTAGGCAATGCTGCTCAACATTAATCCTCTCCCTATGCTCCCTTGGCAGAGCTACGTCAATCGACTCAAATATAGCTGAGTAGTAGTTTAGTGTCTCCACAAATCGGGCAAAAAAGGGTGCAGTGTTGGTGTTTGATTCCTGCTCAACAAGAGTTACCACCTTAGGATACAATCCTTTAACCATCCTCAGCAATCTGTCACGATGATTTTGTGTCCCCACACTTTCATCCGGCATGTGGTGAAGCACCAATGCAAAGTTGACAGCGATTGCTTCGCCCGGTTGAATCTTGAGATTCTCAACTTGAATCTCAGAAGCTGGTATTCCAACAGCACGGAACTCGAATGGCACTTTAAACTGCTGTGCAAGCATTTTCAGCCTTCCACCAACTATTTCAAGCCCCCCTCCTCGTGCATAAGCAGATGTTGAATCATCAATCCCGGTAATTCGAATGTGTGGAGGCCCACCAGGACGATCAGCAAGAGCCTTGATTAAGGTGATCCACTGTGTGCCCTGTGAAATTTGGAAATCAATGATGTGGATTCGGTTTTCTTCCTTGATTGCCTCGGCTATCGCTCCATTTGCTGACATGTATCCAAACTTGAAGTATGGGCATATCTCATAGAGCACGTGCATGTATGAGAGAAGCTCCATGCTGGCAGGTAGTACAGGTTCCTTGCATCTCAAGGCATTATAGATGGCACTTCCAGAGGATGCCAACCTTGCAACAAGACCCTCAACAGCATATGCCCCCAGGCGTTGAATCGGCTCACCAGAAACCGAGACCAGTCCACGCAGCTCGGCAATTAACCAGTCCACTGTGAACATATCGCCATCTTCAAGAAACCGAGCACAAATGCAAAGGCCTTCCATTAGATCTCCTCTAGAAATTACTTCACCCAGAAACTTCCACTTCTCTGTCTCGGTTGAGATTTGGCTGTTGCCTCCAGCTGGCAGTATGCCATTATTGCATGAGTTGAGAACATCTAAATCAGGCCCCAGCATGGCTGTTTCCAATTCCCTTAGCTTGTGGGTGACATAAGACTCGCTTGTTGGTGAGCCACTAGTCTGGTCAGGGGAATCGTGAACATCAGATGGATATGATAGAGAGTTCTGTTGGGAAACGCCACTCTCATTAGTGGAGAAACTGGCTGTAGTAGATGGTGAATTGCGAGCAGCACATGACCCACCAGTTCCAGAAGATGATTCTAGGGTGCAGTGCTGCTCAAAAGTGTCGGCTGAGAGATGCAAGCCCTGGATGCTCACATCATTCGAACATTGATAGTGAGGCACATTCTGGATGCATGACCAGCAATATGACTCCTTATCTCCCAGAGGCTGGTTAAAGAACAAGCGAGACCCATCAGGGATTGCGTTCTCCTGAGATGCTTGCATTGTTGTGGATTCAGATTAGATTGCCGCAAACTTCTGTTTGGCATAAATGATATCAACCTTGCTTAATCTGCAAAATCAGCAAACGAAATGATAATGTTAGTTAGTTAGTTTTTCATGTACAGACAGCATACAAACACAGTCTATTCGTCGACTACGGCCTAAAAACCCTAAAAAGTATCTTCTAGTTGGGAAATGCCTGTGATTCCAATAAGAATGCCCAAACTTTAAACATTTTAACTTGGTTAGGCAAGAAATGAAAATGGGGGGTAGTTGCTATCACTCTGTCAGATGATCTGTATCGTGCTTAAGAATCTTGCAACTTTTAAATGACAGAATCTATGAAAAAAAGGACCCAAAAAAAAAAAGGAAGATTGATGAAATGACAACTACCAGGAAACAGCAGATGTATAGAACATGATGTTAACCGATAACCACCACCCACTACTCTCTGCACCTAACCTGGAAGGTACCAAAGGGTCTGAAGAACCTTACAACTCAGCCCCCATATTCCTTAACTAACACAATACATCCAGGATGCAAACAAAATTATGTCCTCAAGCCAATCCTTTTCAGACAATAAAACTCAGCTTCCATATAATCGAACTAAATCAATGTTTTCAAAACCGAAAAATCATAGCATATGATAACCACTTTCAGATCAAAAAGTGAAGGGGGCAGAAGATTATCTTCTCCATCCAGAAGGTTGCCCAACTGGGCCTTATGAACAAAAAGTTCACTTTTTTGTGTTGATTATTATGTGCTCATAGTCCTGGTATAACTTACCATGGGGACCAAATCAAACCAATCAAATAGCAAGCCTCAATAACATAGAGCTAACAGTTCCTGGTGAGAAAGAAACACCTCACATATTTAGCTCCCGCCATGGAGAACAGCTTCCTTCTAACACCAGGAAACTACAGCAATCGCCACCACCGACCACTTCAACCAACTCCCAAGAAAATTTTTTGCCACAAGAACAGAAGATTTACTTCACCCACAATCTCAACTCAAAGGTACTGAGATTTCCGTGGAAACTCCCAAAAAGGCGAAAATTTGTCAAGAACAGAAAAGAAAGAAAGAGCATCCCACTCTACCGCATCACATCAAAGCAAAAATCAGCAGTAAAAAATGGAACATGGAGAGAGACAGAGAGAGAGAGAAGCAGAACCCATGAGTGAATTTCACCAAAGGAGATGGAAAGTTGTAATCTTTTTAAAGCTCAAAACTTTCTCACATACCTGGGGATTAGGTTTGCACTTTTGTTGTGTCCTACACTTGAACTTGCCCCCAGCTATGGGTTTTCATTTCACAGTCGCAAATGAAGTTCTGGAGCAAGTCGAAGGGTCCACTTCTCTACTCAACTCTCTACTCCCTACCGAAAGAATATCAACGGATCAGCATCTAGACGGTCTTTTATAGCACCATCTTTCCTATCACTTATTTGACCTCATTCATCCCTTGCAATTACATCCATGCCACCATGACTACCAAGAAAACTGAAAAGAGTAATAAATAAGCGGAGACCAAAAAGATCTTCTCATACTTCAAAATTTATCCTGTCGTTTGTTCAAAAACATAATATTTTCTCACAAAAAAAAAAACATAATATTTCCCCCATAAATAGATGCAAAATCATATCCCAACTTTCACTCATAACCAAGGTTGTCAACCCGCGGGTCGACCCACTTTAACCCTGACCCGGTGAGAAAAACGGGTCGCACGCACCCGTCGGGCCGATCGCTACAAGGTACCGGGTTGGAGGTCAAATTGTGTCATTTTTTTCATTGGTTTGCGAAATGTGCCTATTTTCCAATTTTTCTTTTTGCCTAGCTCAATTTTTTTGAATGCTAAGTTGAACATTTGAGTATTTATGTTATATAAGTGTGTGTGAATTTTCACTATATGTTGGATCTATATACGATATGTTATTTTGGTGTAATATTATATGTTATAACTCATATGTTAGATAAGATTTGATATAATTTATGAGGATAAGTACAATATAATGACTTTTTCCATATTTCCGGGCCAAACCGGGCTAAAACGGTTGACCCATTAACCCTTGATCCACTAACTCGACCGGGTCCGGGTCAACCCGCGGGTTAACAACCTTGCTCATAACTAATTATGACTTGGAAGTGGAACTATCCTGGAAATAATACCAGGTTTATACACTCCAGCATAAAATATAATTTACCAATCAAATTGGAAATTTCAAGCAATGGTATTTCTCTCATAGAAAGATTCAAAGATATAATCTCAAGTTACAAACTAAATCATGCATTTTACTAAATATTATCATAACATTTCTTGATTGAGGAATAACAATGGTTTTAACAAAGTAAACTCGCAACTAGTTTAATGAATATCCCGTATGGAAGAAATAACTCTATCATAAGTAAATTAATCAAACTGAAATTCGACATGGATATACTTTCGTTAGTTTGTGTACTTCATGCATAAATGAATTGTGATTTGTCGACTGAATGGATATACCAAGAAAAAAAAAGGAGAAATGTGGTTTTTTATGATCCTCACTAAATGAAAGCTTAGCCAACTAGCAAATTTAATAATTATAAGTACAAAATATTTGTTCTATTCTGCATAGATTCATCTATTTCCATCTTCACCACCCCGTCACAACTAAAGACTAAGATCGTGTTGATAAAAGATCATAATAAAAGTGGGTAGCTTGCATTGAAAACAAGTGACTACATATATGTTAGACAAAATATTACATATATGAGAGCATTGAATCTTGGGATAAAATATTGGTGCAAATCTTATAGGTGGTTTGCAACATGCAAGCTAAGAGTATTTTTGGTATTGAAACAATTACTCGTATTATTTACACTTATGAATTAAAAAATTACATCAATTACATTTTATTTAAAAATTAAAATTCTTGTTAATTACATGCCTCTTTTAACTTTCTTCTTTATGCATTTCGCAGAGCTATCTTCCCATTTCAAAGTTAGAGTCCTTCTAAGGGAACTTTATTAGTCATTTTCGTCCTTTGGGTTAGTTTCGTGTCATTTTGCTTCTGGAAATTTTCTTAGAGCTGCTCACTTAGTGACCAAATAGTCTCTTTCATTGAAAGTACATTTGTATACGGACTATCGTTTTTTATTATTGTCGATGTTGTAAATTTGTTGTTCGGTCATGCCTTGTGGACTTATTTTGGATTTAAAAAAATCTTGATTGTCAATTTAGAAATAAACAGAAAGAGAGAAAGAGAAGGGAATATAAGACGAATAAGTAGGCTGTAATGTAGCAAACCCTCAAAATTATTTGCAAGCTACCCTAATTACTTTGGCTCAGAAACGAACGATTGTTCTAATAATTTTATTAACAAGGGTTTGATACGATAGGAAGTGGAGTATAAGTATGAGTATCTTCCGAGTAAAGGTGTTAACTTTATTATTAATTAAAAGGAAAGAGAGAACGAAACTAGTTGAGAGCCCAAGTTAATAATTTGCAATGTAATTTTATATTGTTTAATCTAATTGAATGGGGAATGACTTTGAAAAAATTAAAAGAAGTTAATTAAGTAAAATAATTGTGGGCAAAATAAAGGAAATTTGCCAATTTGGTGATGGGATAATGGGAAGAAGAAGTGGATTAATTTGGAGGATTTTCATTTTGCAAAATGTTTGTTTTGGGCTTTTGGGCCCGGGTTAAGGTGGGGAGAAACCATAGCCGCAACCCGCAAACGATGTGTTAAGGACCCACGCGGTTTCAGCCTTGCGTTTGTTTTGTTGTGCACCCAGTCAGTCTCCTCCCTCAAATCTTTTCAAGTTGGACTTCTTGTAGTCGTCTCGGTGGAGATTTTTTTAGTATGGATTTTCTGGCCAAAGTCTCAGTCTAAGACATTTTGTTCAAATATATTATTTGTAAATGAAAATTAGTTGTTTGGTTTTGATAATTGTTTGGTTGAATAGTTATACAATGCATTGTTTTTTTGAATTTCCTGCACAAATAATACATGCATTTTTTTGTTGACGTGATGAAAACTATCACTCAAAATGAGTGATAGTAATATATCTACTAAAACTTGAGATTGTTGAGTCCCTTTTTGTTTTAATTATACTCCTAGTTATATATATATATATATGGTGGCGTATTCGGTGCACCCACCTCATAATTGTCATTTTGAGCATGCGATTCATGTCAAAACGGTATCAATTGTTGCTTATGATATTATGAATAAGAAGCACATGAATTTGAAAAAAATTCATTCAAAATTTACATTAATTCGAAGGATTTAGGATTTAGTGATTTAGGGTTAGGGTTTAGGTTTACAATTTGGGATTTTGGGTTGGGATTCAAAATTGAAGGTTAAGGGGTTAGGGTAGTACATTGATTTGTTATGATTCTATGTTATATCATCGTATTAGATTGAGAGTATTAATTAAAGTTCAAAATTTGATGTATTATGGACACTTTTAGAGTTGGGTGCACTGAGTGCACCCAAAAAAGTGAGTGCACCAAAGTAGCCACCATATATATATATAACATAGAATCCCAACTTCGGTGCACTCACTTTTTTGGGTGCATTCAGTGCACCCACCTCTAAAAGTGGTCATAATACATTAAATTTTGAAATTTAATGGGTTGTATTTGTCTAATATGATGATATAACATAGTATCCCAACTAATCATCCCATTACCCTAACCTATTAACCTTCAATTTTGTATCTCAACCCAAGATCCCAAATTGTAAACCCTAACCCTAACCCTAAATTCCTAAACCCTGAATCATTCAAATTATAGTGAATCCTGAATGATTTTTGTACAAATTCATGTGGTTCTTGTTCATCATACCACAAGTGATGATTGACATCGTTTTCACATGAATCGCTTGCTCAGAATGACGATTATGAGGCGGGTGCATTGAATGCACCCAATAAAGTGAGTGCACCGAAGACATAACCATATATATATATATATATATATATACTTTCTAATAAAAGTAAAGGCAAAATTCATCTTTCCCACAAAAAGTAATATAACTTGTTGAATACTAAAAGAACTATCACCAAAACCAAAAAACGCAAAGTACATTACATTATTTTTCTTAATTGCATGTGTGTTACAATGTACGAATTGATCACAATTCATTGATTTAAGTATCACCAAAACCAAACGACTCCTAAAATGCTACATTTGGCTGATGAGATCCTCCCATTGTTATTTCGAAATTTCTCATTCTTTTTTCACATTTCTTCCAATATTGGTTTTGGAGGATCAATCAATGTCAATAGGTCGAGTCAGATCTTATACTATTTTCTTACATGACCTCTCATATACGACCGACCAATAAGGTGTGTCGGAAGGCACTTCAACATAGGGCCTCCGAATATTAGAGGGCCTACACTGTAAGTTTGTTAGTTGATTCAATCCTATATTATACTAGTTTTTTACCCGGCCGGTTGGCCGGAAAATTTCATTTTATCATTTATATAAATTAATTTATCTACATGTATAAAATCTTTTTAATCTTCTAACTTTTTTATGCTCACGCTTCATAAGTGAGTATGCTTTATGTTCATATTAAAAATTCTCAATATTTAGCACACTCACCTATGATCCTCATAGGTTTCGATTCTCTAATAATAAATCATATTTTAAAGGTTTATCCTGTCACATTTAGAATAGTATACAAAAGTTTGTCAACCAAGCCATTCAAATTTCTAATCTTATAAAACATCTAAAATTTCGTGATTCTCGAGTGAGGACAAACTCTCAAACAATTATTAAGAGTCCATATTATTGGATAAAGATACTTTATTACTTGATAAATTGTGTTTATCCAAGTGAAACTTGACACATACCGTACCTCTTATTATGATCAACTTATCTAATCTTGACACATGTTTATGTGAATGTTCATTTAGTCTCTGCAGAGGATCTTATGTCAAAATTTGTCTATCAAGACACTCAAATTTAGTATCTTATACAATATATTAATCAAATCTTTCAAACTTTTAAAATTGTCAACCATACCTTTCAAAATACAAAGTATTAGCCAAACGTTAACTCCCCATTAGCATTTTTGTTAGTAATATTGACTCAACAACATGATGATGAGTTGGAGGAGACACGTGACAATCAATATTCAAAATTTTAGTATTTTAATTAAGAGAATATTTACAAAATTATTAAAGATAACAGAGAAATTATTAATATTTTGACGCGATACAAAATATTTCATTAAATTTTGAAAATTCTGAAAGGTATAGCTTTTAAATTTTATTTACTCAATATATACCAATTGCTAATTCTTGAAATTTGTACTAACCCTCAGCACATGGAGTCACATACTCACAACCATGCAACCAAATGACTTATTAGAATTGCCTTGATCTCATGCTTATAAAGATTCTTCATTTTTTACCTAATAGCTCGGTTTAGAGTCTTCTAACTATAAAGGCTTGTAATGTAGAAGACATTCAACTATTAAATGAAAATTGTCAACCCATGTTTGATTAGTGATTGATGAAACATAATGTTTATCGTACATCGTCAACAAAGATTTCTCTAACATTCACACGTGCCATATAATACTTGTACATCATTAAGTTTCTATCTAGAACTTTTACTATATAATACTTGTTTTATTTTATAGATATATTAATTAGAAATAAGAGTAAGGATGGAAATGGGTCGGGTTTGCCTAAACCATCCTCATTCTCATTCTCATTTTCAAATACCTAAACTCATACCTGCCGCATACCCATATGGTGGAAGGTTTTACAAACTCATCTACATACCCACGGTTTTCGGATACCCATGGGTAATACCCGCTCGCCCCATTACTCACCAGAAAAAAATATTAAAATTTTTTTGGTACTACCTGCCCAAAAGTATGGAACTGATACATAAGTGGATGAAATTACGATTTGGTTGCCATCAATTATATTTTAAAACTTTGTTTTTCTTTTAATTGCCCTTCCTTCTATTGACAAATTACAATAGACTCGTTATTTTTTTGCATATAACAAATGATCCTCGGCGGGGCGGGTTTGGGTATGGGAATGGTGCGGGGGATTTCAAAATCATATTCGCCCATCTCCATGAAAATTTTTGCATGTTATACCCATACCCAATCAATGAGAAGATTCCCCGCATTGACTGGGTCGGAGGCGGTTGTGCACCCACGGCCATGGATTTGATTGTCATCTCTAAATAAGAGAGTGTTTAATAGCCAAAAATATAAAATAACATAGTTCGTTTATGAAAGTTGATTGATTTTCTAACAATTATTTTTTTTATTTCCATCATTATATTTTGTTTAATGGATGAAAATATTATTGTTTATGTGTGTATTTGTCTAAAATTAGTAGAAATTTTGCTTATAAAATTTAATAAGATATTTTTTGTTTAAACAAATGTGATATACCACTCTACAAACATTAGCCTTTTTCTACAAATATAGATATAATACAAAAAAATAATTATTGAATAAAAGAAAACACCATTAAAAGAAGAGAGAGATAACTCCATAAATAACTCATTAACTAACTTTTTTGCTTGTAAAAAATTGTCCACCATGGCAACTTGTGAATTCTCCAAGTGCTTATGTGGCAAGAAGTTGTTTTTGAACAACCATAATATATAGTAAGATAAGATAAGAAGATAAGATAAGATAAGATAAGATAAGATAAGATTATCAAATTATGGTTTATGATTAATTGTTTATTTATTTTTATTTTTTGGTAGAAAGTGGGATGCTAAAAGGGCGCCCCTGCCTGATACTTAAATTAAACGGGTTTGGGAAATACCCAAAACATCATACAAAATCCAATAGGTCAGACCCGAGTCTGAACTCTCAAAGACATGATAACCTATGCTCACAGAGTGACCTGTATTAGCAAGGAAATCGGCCACCTTGTTCCCTTCTCTGTAAATATGGGAAATTCTGACTTCCCAGTTTCGCTGTATCAGACCTTGAAATTGCAAAACCAGGTTACGGTACCTGTGCTCAGTATGATCATGGGATGATAGGATGTTGATGGCTGTGGTGGAATCCAACTGCAGTAAGACTTTCCTGTATCCTTTCTCCCACGCCATCTGCAGACCTCGAATGGCCGCTACGATCTCTGCTCTGGTAATCGTGCACACGCCAAGATTTTTCACAAAAGCTCCCAAGCATCTCCTTGTCCAATCCCGGACCAGGCCGCCCCCTGCAGCTTCCGAACCGGGCTGGCTGCCTAACAGACCCGTCGGTGTTCACGCACATCCAGTCCTGTGTTGGTGGTATCCATGCGAGCCTCTGTTCTGTCTTTTTCGACGGCTGTTTATGGGAGGCCGAGTCATTATCCTGGGCATGCCTAATGGTAGCCGTCCAGCACTCGATGCGTTTCGCCAGGACCTGATCATCTTGATTTAAGCTGTGGAAGACCTTCTCGTTTCTTCTTTTCCAAAGGTACCAAGCTGCCACACCAAAGAGAAGCCCTTCCTGCTCCCTCCTAAGATGTTCATCGAGCCAGGCTGAAAATCCAAAGCCATAAGTTAGAGCAGAATCTTGAATACCCAACCTATGCCATACCTGTCTGGAGCTCGGGCACTGGCGGATTATATGCTCGTTGGTCTCCGGACCGTTATTGCACATTGGACAAGAGTCGTCTGTAGTCAGTTTTCTCTTCTTGCGCTGCGCATTCGTCATCAGCCTGTCATGAAAAACCAACCACAAAAAATGCTTGATCCTATTCGGCCCCGTCCATTTCCATAGACGCTTCCAGTACTGGTGGTCATGGGCCTCCTCCGCCCCCCACTCCTTGTCACTCAGCCACTCCACTGCCGCGGCATAGGCTGAACGCAGCTTGAACTTTCCATCAGGTTCCATCCCCCAAGCAGTAATGTCTTCACCCGTTCCCGGCATAGGAGGGTCCGTACCTGCAATCAGGGCAAATACATTCTGAGTCAGGTGCGGCGAGAAAACCTGCCACTTCCACTCACCTTCACTAGTGACCATGTCGGCAACGGTGTGGTGCCAGTTTATGCCCTCGCCATTGCCAATGATATGCTCGCTTAAGACCACACCCTCAGCCAGCCATGGATCATTCCAGAATTGGACATTGTGGCCTGCCCGAATGTCCCACACCACCCGCTGCTGAAGAATAGGCCAGACATCCACAATTCCTTTCCACAGCCTCGAGTAGTTGCTCTTTTTCATCACAAGAGCTCCTGTCTCATTAACTTTGAAGTACTTCCCTTGCAAGATGCGAATCCACAGCTTATCTGACTTATTCAGGAAAGCCCACCCCAATTTCATAAGGTAGGAAAGATTGAGAGCTCTAGCAGAACGTAAGCCCAGGCCGCCTTGCTCCTTTGGTTTGCAAATGGTTTCCCATTTGACCAAGTGGGTCTTGGAAACCCCATCTTCAGCTCCCCAGATAAAGACTCTGACTTTCCTATCAATGATGTCGCAGACGGAAATAGGGAGGACCGCCGTCTGCATGACATAGTTCGGTAGGGCGTTCAGCACCAAAGTTGCCAGAGTAACTCTGCCTGCAAGGGATAGACTCCTTGCCTTCCACCCTGCAAGACGTTGGTCGATCTTCTCCAGGATGAATTTGTAGGTATCTTTTGTCACCCTGCCATGGATTACCGGAACACCCAAGTATCGCCCCAAGTTACTGGTCTGCTTAATCCCCAGCAAATCACTAATCCTTCTCTTCTGGTTCTCCTTGGTGTTCTTGGAGAAGAAGACACAAGACTTGTCTTTGCTCACTTGCTCGCCCGAGGCCTCACAAAACCGGTTAAGACATGAGAGGACTTCTTCTCCCTGCTTCAGATCCGCCTCCGCAAACAGGACCAGATCATCTGCAAAAAACAAATGAGTGAGGGCAGGACCATCCTTAGACAGAGTAATAGGCCTCCAGGCTTTCCTATCTACAGTAGGGCTGTTAACGGTGCGGTTTCGGTTTTAACCGAACCGCAACCGAGTAACGTCCAAAAAGGCCAACCGCAACCGACACCGATGGCCTTGTCGGTTAGCCGAAAACCGCCGCCACGGTTTCGGGTCGGTGTCGCGGTTAGCAGAAGACCGACGCAGAGGGCGAATCTGGCCGGATTTCTGGATCTGCTGGCGACGTCGGCCTTGCTGGGCGGTGTGGGGATGGCTGGATGACATCGCCTTTGCTGGGCAAGGTTGGAACTACTGGGCGACGTTGGTATTTTTGGGCGACGACGGAACTGTCGGGCGACGTCGGACTGCCGGGTGATGGCGGGACTGCGGGGCGACGATGGCGAGATGACTAGCGATGGGGGAATGGCGATGTTGACGATTACTGGGAGTCTGGGACTACGAGAAGGAGGATGAAGGCGGCAGTGGGGAAGCCGAGAAGGGCGGTGGCGAGCGACGATGGGTCGACGACTGCAGCAGGGACTCCGAAGAGTCTGGGATGGTAGGGCACGCAGTTGTCTCGGTTTAACCGCCACGGTTTCGATTTTCACCGATAACCGCAACTCTCTCTAATTTACCGGTGACTGCCAACCGACACCGCCAACCGACACCGACGTTGCGGTTTTCGGTCTACCGAAAAACCGACGGTCTCGGTCTCGGTTATGAGGTTAACCGGAAAACCGGCCACCGATTAACAGCCCTAATCTATAGAGTCCTTGATGCAATGACTCAATCTTTCAATACATAAAGTGAAGAGATAGGGTGAGAGAGGACATCCCTGACGAAGACCCCTAGTGGGTTGAAATGGCTCAGTGCATCCGCCGTTCCACAACACCTGGAAACGCACCGTCGTCACACACGCCATGACAAGTTTGACGAAATTCTCAGGGAGACCGGCCGCCTGAAGGGTTGATTCCAGAAACTTCCAATTGATTCTGTCATATGCTTTGGCCAGGTCAACTTTGAGAATCATTTGACCCTTGGCACCCGTCCTGAGCGACATAGTGTGGACCACTTCCTGCAAGATGATGATGTTGTCCGTGATATGTCTTTTCGGCACGAAGCTAGACTGGCTCTGGTCAATGAGCTGAGGCATCAAATTTTTGAGCCGGTTTGCCAGACATTTCGCCAACACCTTATAGCTCACGTTACAGAGACTGATGGGTCTGAACTGAGCTACTTGCTTCGGGAAATCCACCTTGGGCAGCAACACCAGAAGGGTTTCATTGCACCTCCTGATCCGCTCCGGGTACCTGAAACAGTCAACAATGTGGTCATGGAAATCAACACCCACCCTGTCCCAACATTTCTGGTAGAAGGTAGCATGAAAGCCATCCTTCCCTGGAGCCTTGAGACCTCCCATCTCCTTGATTAACTGAAACGTCTCCTCGGGGAGAGGGCTGGCAGCTAGGTGCGACGTCATTTCTCTGGTAAGGACATTGAAGAGAGCCGGGATATCTTGCTTCCCTGAGCTGTCCTCCGAATATAGCCGGATATAGAACTCCCTGGCCATCTGTTTAAGCGTCTCCGGATCCTCCACCCAAGTCCCATCCTCTTGTTGCAGTTTAGTTATTCTGTTCTTCCTGCGCCTAGTGAGAGCAACGGTGAAAAAATAGCGAGTATTTTTATCCACATTCACAATCTGGTTGGCCTTCGCCTTCTGAAGCCAAAGGAGTTCTTCTTGCCATAAGGTTTGCTCTAGTTCCTCCCGAATCTACCCTTCATTCCTTAGGGAAGCTTCACTTGCAGCCTGTTCATTCTGAGCTTCCAGTCTAGTAAGTTGCTTTGACAGAATGGCTTTCCTCCGAAAAATGTTCCCAAACACCTCTTTGTTCCACCGTGTGAGATGCGCTTGAAGATCCTGCAAAGACAACAAACAGTCCCTTCCTCGGTTCCACGAGGCCTCAAGTGCAGTAGGGAAATCCTCATGAGCAAGCCAAGGCACTAAGAAACGAAAAGGTCTTACCTGCCTAGGAGGGGTGTGCCCACAGTCGCTGCATATGAGAATAGGTCTATGATCCGAACGAAGCTTAGGCAGATTTGTAGACACCGTATCAGAAAACTTCCTTATCCACTCTTAGTTGCATAGAGCTCTATCGAGGCGCTGTGATAGCCTCCCATTGCTCCAAGTGAACTTAGGACCAGTATAACCGACATCAAGAAGCCCACAATCCCGAATGCACGCATTGAAATTCGCTGTTCTACTCGGATTATATGCAGCTCCTCCTATGCGCTCTGAAGGACAGGTGACGGAATTGAAGTCGCCTGCCAACAGCCACGGCCTCTCAATACTGCTCTCCAGCCTCCGAATAGGCGCCCAGAGGGGTAACCTGTCATGCTCGTTTGGTTTGGCGTAGACGGCAGTCAAGAGGACCGAGTTACTATTTTGATCTGTGCACAAAAGATGGAGAAACTGTGAGTCACGGACCAGCTCAGTGATCGAGAGGTGGGAATCCAACCTGAGCACCCAAATGCCACCGGAAAAACCAATAGCATCCACCACTAAATGCTTATCAAACCCCATAAACTTGATAACATCTTCCGCATCTTTGCCACTGATTCGTGGCTCGAGGATGAAGACGATATTGGGTTTGTGGGTAAACATATACTCTTTGAAAGTAGCAAGGAACCTCGGGTGTTTAGCCCCCCGGCAATTCCAACTGAATATTTTAAACATCAGGAATAAAGGTAAGAGAGGGTACTTCCCTGAATCGCAAAGGCAAAGGGGACTTTGCTTAAACATCCGTCTCCACCATCGGAGTTCCATCATTCATCGTTACGGCATCAACCGACGATTTCCCTCCCTCCGAGCTAGTAGTCTGGGTCTCGCTGGTAACCGCCATGGGTTCCCTTTCCTTCCTGTGTCCCAATTTGGTATCTCCCATCGGCTGCAGGGAATTGAGTTGGAGAAGCAGTTCCTCCAAAGCTCTGCGTTGATAGGGCTCATTTTTTTTTGTTTTGCTCGCTTGCTGTTGTCCGGCCCCAGAACGCACACCATGGCTTTTCTTTGCAACGCTGAGGTTAGTTACCTTCTTCCCTTTGGGGGGAAGATTCTTACTCTTTGATTTCTCTCCGAGACGTTTCCGAATTGAGGTGCTTGTTTGGGGGTTCGCCGCTGCTGCTAGAGTCTCGGAGCCATCACTGGGCACGAGGATCAGGTTGCCAACTGTGGGCTTCTGCTGTTCGTTCATTTCTAAGTTGGTGGGCTCAATTTCAGCCTGCTCAGCCATCCGCAAATCAGCCTCGTCATGGACCAGGGATTGCAGGCCTGAATCCGGAGCGGTTTCAGTGCTTTTAGGGCCCACCATTCGCCATACCTTCTTTGGGCCCATAGTTGGGATATCTTGGACAGGTCCGGCCTCGTTTCCAGAGGGTTTCCCCGATTGCGGCGTCGACTTCCCCTTCATCGGCTCCCCCTTCTGCACATCCTTTCCTTTCTTGATTTTTTCATTCGCAGTCTTACCTTGTTCGGCTTTGGAGCCCTTTCCTGGTTTAATCGCCTCTTTCCCCGGATCACCAAATTTGCCCGTTTGATTCCCCTGATTGGATCCTTGACCAGCCTGGATTTTCCTTTTTTGATTCCGAGATTTTCGCACCACCTGCATCCATGGCCCATACCCCGCCGGTGGCTCCGGCGGTTGAATTTCCGGCCGCCGCAACAAGTCGAGCGTACCCGCTGCAGCATCACACGCCGGCGGACCTTGAGTTTTGGGACAGGCTGCTTCGGAATGCCCGATTCGGCCGCACTCAAAGCATATTTCGGGCAGATTCTCGTAAACCACTTGCTGCCAGAAGCCATCGAGGCGGATTCTTGTCTTCAAAGGCTTCGTTATATCGAGCTCAACTGCTAACCGAGCAAACTTGCCTCTTTCCATGTGTTCTGTATGGTAGTCAAGTTTGACTGTTCTTCCCAACAAGTTTCCCAACGCGAAGAGCACTTCCCGGTGATAAAAATGAATTGGTAGTTCCGGTAGTTGAACCCATGCCACCACTGATCATTTTTTCTAATCATTGTTTATTTTTATAATGATGTGTTTAAATGTCTTAATTAACAATGCTAGTCATTGATCAATATTTTCATGCATATTTATCATTAATACATCAACATCATGTTGTTGCAAATATTATGTAATTAGTTTTCCATCTTTATTGCTATTATTACGTTTTTAGTATTAAAGCAAGCCGAGTACTTAATAGAAGAAGTAGAACAGAATGTCTCGATGGTCAATTTGTTGACTTCTCCTCTCTCTCTGTCTCTGTGCACTAAAAGTAAACGATACGGTGTACTTATACGACCCACAGAATCCAAGTTGCATTGCAAAAACAATTAATTAAGGTGATGATGGATGAATTGATGCGGCAAACGGCGACCGGTTCGGTTTGTAGTTCGGTTGGGCTAATTCATGAGCTGTGGATCGACCACCAGTTGGGTTCCCATCGAGTTGGTCAAGCTATGAGTCAGTAGGGCTTGCGGATTGGTCAGATTGTTAGTTGAATATATATATGTCGAAATATAAAATGTTAATCAGGTTGGATTATAGGTTTAATCAGGTTGATACATCGGGTCAGATCGATCAATTACCGGTTGGGCATGCATACTATTCGATTTGGTAGAAAGGAAACTTGCTACAACAATCAAGTACCTGACCGATATATCCAAGCTAAGTAATATCTATCCATATCCGTACTGTCAGTTTGTTGCTCCTGCAGCAGCATTCAAATTGGCAAACTGTTTGAGAAGAAAGAAAACAGATGGAGCGGATCTGCTGCGTGTGGCCGGGGATTGCGGGCGGTCTCATATTCATACATTCTCTTTGAATTCCGGCCCTTTCATTCCCCTGCTGCCGATGCGTTGTCGCTCTTTACATATAGCTATCATCGTCGTCGATCGTCATTTTGCGCGGTGGTTTTTTTCTCATTTGCATTGCATGGATATATACATAGCTTCTTTTCCATTGACGCCACGGAAGGCTTTGTTTACACACAAGAAAACTTCAGTTTCCGTGGCAGGCGGCCATGCATGATCGATGTGACGAATCTCGACCACCGGCTAGATTATATTTACAATATACTAACACGCCCCCTCAATTTCAAACTCTCAATCGTAAATGGAATCACAAAGCAAGCACACAAAACACCGGATTTATGTGGTTTCCTCAATGATAAACGTTGAGATTAATCCACGACACAAAAGGTAGTTTTAGTTCTCTTATTCAACGGTGTTCCAAAGAATTAGGCGTAGTCTCATTAGACTATATACAGATGCGGCAGCAGCCCTCCCTTAACCCTATGTGCATATTATACAAATTACAAAATAGCACCTAAAGTTTATAACTTCTAACACCCTCTGACGCAACATCAATTTGTGAGCCAGAAACCAATGATGAGCCGAAGCCACAACCTTTGTCAACATATTAGCTGCCTGATCCTCAGAAGTAATATAGGAGAGTGCAATAATACCCGCTGTGACTAACTGACGAATATAGTACACATGTACCTCAATGTGCTTGGTGCGATCATGAAGAAAGGGAGCAATCCGGATAGCACTTGTATTATCCGCTTGAAGACGAATGGGAAGAGAACACTGAACACCAAAGTCCGCCAACAGTCGTTGCAACCAAACAATCTCAGAAGTGACCTCACTCATGGACCGATACTCAGCCGCCTCAGCCGAGGATACTCAAAGAACGAGATTAGTTGCTATTTTGTAATGTGTATAATATGCACATAGGGTTAAGGGAGGGCTGCTGCCGCATATGTATATAATCTAATGAGACTATGCCTAATTATTTCTCTCCACCAACTCGTTTTGTTACGATACATCGGGACAGGACTGCTGAGGAAGAATACCCTTCTGCCGAAATAAATCCTGCAAAGGGTTAGATGAGAAATCCCCGTCGGGATCTGAGCGCATAATCTTGATTGTTTTCCCAAACTGAGTGGAGGCCATCTGAATAAAGTCACGAGCTACATCAAAGAGTTCAAACTTCTGTTTGAGAAAGTAAACCCACGTAAATCTCGTAACATAACCACAAACAGTGCAAAATAACAAAAACCCAGACAAGCTGTTATTGGAGAAGGCCCCATAGGTCAGTATGAACCAGATCAAACGGATCAGCATACTCCGTGGTACTAGCACTAAACGAACGCTGAGAAATCTTAGCTTCCGCACAATGAGTGCACGTATAATCAGGCATCGTGCGAATGGTGCCAGACAACCAATTCTTCTTAAACATATAAAAAAGTCTCGATTTATGAGGATGGCCAAGCCGAAAATGCCACAAATCTCAATCAGACAATTTAACAGAATAACCAGTATTGTCTAACTGTAAACGTGAATAAAAAACAAAATCCTCCTCCTTAATGGCGCGAGCTGAAATGGAGTCCCGAGCCATAGTCCCATCAGTCGTACCACCCTGATCTCCCTCCTGGCGCTCGTATCTATCAAGGAGAAAAAACACGACCCCGCTTACTCTCGCGCCCGATCACCTTCCCCGTCCTCATGTCCTGCACAGCGCACCCAGTGATATCAAAGATAATACTACAGGCATCATCAGCTAATTGGCCCACAGAAACCAAATTCGGAAGAAGTTTTGGAACATAATAGGCATTAGGAAGCCGCAACTGTGTACTTTGCACAGTACCCAGACCAGAAACTGATAATTGTGATCCATCAGCCACCTGCAGATGAACACCAGTACTTGGACGAATAGACAGAAAAGTCGATCTATCAGTAGTCATATGATTCACAGCAGCAGAATCAAGATGCCACGGAGTAAGATATGAAGAAACGGTACCAGTCGAGAAGGCAGCGGTGAGCGCAGAAGGAAGAGATTCCTGGAGTGCCTCTAGAACAAGGTTGTTAACCCGCGGGTTGACCCGGACCCGGTCGAGCTAGTGGGTCAAGGGTTAATGGGTCAACCGTTTTAGCCCGGTTTGGCCCGGAAATATGGAAAAAGTCATTATATTGTACTTATCCTCATAAATTATATGAAATCTTATCTAACATATGAGTTATAACATATAATATTACACCAAAATAACATATCGTATATAGATCCAACATATAGTGAAAATTCACACACACTTATATAACATAAATACTCAAATGTTCAACTTAGCATTCAAAAAATTGAGCTAGGCGAAAAGAAAAATTGGAAAATAGGCGCATTTCGCAAACCAATGAAAAAAATGACACAATTTGACCTCCAACCCAGTACTTTGTAGCGATCGGCCCGGCGGGTGCGTGCGACCCGTTTTTCTCACCGGGCCAGGGTCAAAGTGGGTCGACCCGCGGGTCAACCCGCAGCTTGACAACCTTGCTCTAGAACTAAACGTCGTATCTCCTCTGAAAACACACCCGAGGAGCTAGCGGAACCAGCAGCCATCGTGATGGGGCTAACAGGGGTAGTGGCATACGCCACACCAGGAGGAGCACGTGGAGCAGAAGAACCCCGACCAGCAGAGGTAGACGAGCCTGAGCGACCACCACGACCTCGCTGCGCAAGAATGTGGCAATCCCCAATAACATGTCCAGTACCCTTACAATAATTGCACACCACTCGCTTCGGAAAACGAACCTGGATGTGACCCGGTTCCTTGCAGTGATAACAAATGATCACTCCTGAAGGGGTACGACCAAACTTCGGGCGACCCTGCTGAACAGCGAAAACAGAACCAAAATTAGAGGAGTGAACATCAAGCTTAGCTTGAGTACGGAGACGCGTCTCCTCACGAATCAGCTCAGCCAAGAGTTCCTCAAGAGAGCCAATATTGCGATGAAGTATCGACGAGCGGATTCCTTCAAAAGCAGGGTTAAGACACATGAGAAACCCCATCAAATGGGAACTGGCACGCTCCTTGAGCACCACAGTTGACACCACTTCAGAAACAATAGACGCCGTAAGCATGTCCTGCTCGGTCCAGAGATTGAACGCAGCTTGATAGTAGGCCCGAACATCCAGATCCCCCTGATGAAGAGTGGCAATAGCAGTTTCTAGCTCAAATTTGCGCGAGATGTCAGCTTGAGAGTGGATATCACGCAAATTCTTCCACATGGCATGAGTAGTCGGGAAGGCCCGGAGACTGAGAGCAATGGTCGGATCCATAGACGACAAGATCATGGACATGACTTGAGCATTTTCAATCCCCCAATCTGCCTGAACCTTGGCTGAGGCATCCGCACCCGGAGCAAGAGAAGTACCATCAAGAATAGGGAGCAACTGGCGCCCCTACACAAAAATCCAAAACTGAAGTTCCCACAACGGGAAGTTCTTCCCATTGAAGCAGACAGAGGGAACATCCTTAGCACCATCCATAACTGTACAATAACCAAGCAAAACAAACCACCAGCAGCTCGTCCAGGAACAAACAATCCGCCAAGAACCAGTCGAAAATAATAGACAAGTGGAAAACACAACAGCACAGTCGAGAGAAAACTTGAACCAGGAACAAATAGACAAGAGCAGCAGCTAGCACCAAGAGGAACCGAGAGACGCACGCAGACAAGAGCGTGCAGTCGTGCAGAGGGACAGACAGAAAAGAACAGAAGCTGAAGCTAATAAAGAAACCCCAAGCGAACCAATAAAAAAAACCCCACGATCCAGAAACCCAAAAGAAGCCAACAGAAATCGGAAGCCGCCGAGAGACGCAAGCAAGTGCCGGAATTCAAGGACCAATAAACAACCCAAAAGTACAAACCTGAACATGAGAGACCAGAAATCGGCGGACCAAAACAGAAGCCGAGAACCTAGAAATCGGCGCACCAAACAGAAACCAAAGCTCTGAAATCCACAAGATCAATCCCGAGGCTCTGATACCATGTCAATCTTAAATAGAATCACAAAACAAGCACACAAAACACCATATTGTCGTGGTTTCCTCAATGATAAACGTTGAGACTAATCCACGGCACAAAGGCAATTTTAGTTCTCTTAGGCAAAGTCCAATGCAAAACCCCAAATTTGGGGGCCTTCATCCCCAAATTTGGGGATTGATCCCCATTTTCCCTCTTTTGCTCCAATGCTTCAATCTCCATATTTGGGGATTTTCATTTTTCTAGTTTTTTCATTTACTTATAAATGTACTTATCGTAGCATTAATATAATTTATTCATGTTAATTTTTGTATAGTTCGTCATCATTTTTAAATACAAATTTTTTGATAGAATTTTGTTAAATTCCGAGTCCGAATTTTTTTGGCAAAAAATTATGTACCTAATTTGGGTTTACACACAACACTTGAAAATGATTGATCTAATTAAATTCTTAACTAATCCCCTAATTAAAATCCCAATTAACCCCTAAAATCTTAAAAAGAAAAAGAAAAGCCACGTGGCGGGCTTTGGTGAGTCTCTATATTTGGGGGGTCCCCCATTTCCATCCCCAAATTTGGAGTTCCATTTGCAGGATCCTCCATTTTTGGAGGCCCAAACCTCCCCATTGGACCATCTCCTCCTTCATTTTTGCAGATTCCCCCATAAATGAGGTGCCCATTGGACTCAGCCTTATTCAACAGTATTCCAAAGCATTAGGCATAGTCTCATTAGACTATATACATATGCGGCAGCAAGCCTCCCTTAAACCCTATGTGCATATTATACAAATTACAAAATAGCACCTAAAGTTTATAACTTCTAACACAAACCACTCAATTGGACATGAAGTTTGCACAATCCGTAAATTGAGTCATCAGGATTCAAACAAAAAATCTCGCGATTATAAAATACTTTCATACCATATCACGAATTATTTGATCTCAATAACTCAAGTATTTTTCTTCTTGAAAAATTCAATAATATATATTTTATAATGTATACCAATACACCTCTGGTCTTTACTTCTTCATTGATTGAATCTCACATTCTTGAGGAAACGAGTTAGACATACCATTGATCAGGACTTGGTCCGTCCAGGGGCTAAAGTAAAACTAACACAGAAGCAAAGACGCGCGCAGTTCTGTGGTTCAGGGGCGGCCTCATGGCCTTCTTTGATTCTCTCGTTGCACCATAGTAAAGGAAACCGGATCGTACCGGCCGGTTGAACCGGTAAAACCGGAAATCAGAGCACGGACGATACGGTAAGCTAGTTATGGCCAGAATATCGCGCCGGCCGGTTTAAACGGTTTAAACGACACAAACCGAAATATCGCCCGGTTTTGGTCTGACCGAGGGTAGGCTATTGGGAAGGGAACGTCATCGTTTGGCACCCAAAAAAAAAAAGTAAAAAACGGCCGAAGGCCAAAACTCAAAAACCTAATCTCTGTCGAACCAAAAAAACACCCAGCCGCTCCACCTCTTTCTTTCTTCCCAGCGGCTGTCAAGGTAGAGGTACCCCGTCGCTCCTCCTCTTCTCCAGTTCTCCTCTGGCCACCGGCAACCAGGAACCGTCGAGCCCGTGACCAGCGACCGGTGTTGAGACGACCTGCCGCGATCCCTGATCTGCTCTGCCGCTCCGCTGATCTGCTCCGCTGCTCCTCTGCCGCTCTGTTGCTCCTCTCCGGCCTCCGCTCCTCCTCAGCCGGCGCGCCTCTTCCTCCGGCCTCCCCTTCTCAAGAACGCGGCGGGCATAGGTAATGAAACAATGGCAGCTAAATTAGTAAATTATTAGTGTGATGATAGATTAAACCAATTAATTATAAGAAATCAGACTTAGAATTGGCCAATTGGGACGTGAGTAGGGTAGGAAGAAGGTCTCTCTCAATCAATCCTCTGCATAACTGCGACGATGGTGGGGATTTTGAATTTAGAGTTATTACTATGGTATTGTGTTGTCCCACATTACTGCGACGATAGTGGGGGAGAAGGTTCTCACTTCTGATGATCACCACTTCTCATTTCACTTGCTCTCTTTCTTTCTTCCTTCCTTTTTGGTAAAATAGAATATAACTTGGCTTCTTCTTCAAAAGGACACCACCTAATCTGAGCTCTGCCTCTTCCAATGTAGTTAATTCAGTATTGTTGATTGTTATATTACATATGTCTATTTAGTTTATTCAGGTTTGTTATCCGAATATTCCGGTTTTATTCCGGTATTGCTCCGAAACGGTATCCTGAATCTGTCGGTATGGTTTTTTAGTAAAAAAATATTTTTTAATTACAAAAACGGTATTTTACCGGTACATAACGATTGAACCACGGTCGTACCACAAAATACCCTACCGCTGACGGATCCGGTATGACCTCCGGTACGGTTTCCTTTACCACGGTTGCACACATTCTATTTCTAGAGATGGATAAAATTAAATAAATATTATTTATATAAGATGAAAGATTTCACCATGATATATCTTAAATATATTTCATACTTTTTTTCGTTTGTTATTCTCAAAATTCGAACCCAAGACATAGGGTGAATTCATACTTCCTTCTCTACATGAGAGATTTGAAGTCTTTACATACAAAATTGAAATATATTTTTAGTTTTTAACTAGTTGAATACATATATAAATTATCAAAATATATTATCATAAAGCCGTTTTTAAGAGATAGATCGTGAATAGTAAATTGGGTAATTTATGATAAAAGTACCAAAAAACCATTTTATTTATTCCCCCATTACATCCTCAGGCCTCTTCTTCTTGCCAATTATGTTCCAAATGTACCAACTGAACAACTTAGCAGACTCGTCAAATGAGTTCATAAATAATTTATGATTCTTCAGTATTCTCTCACTTAATGTATCTAATGGTGGGATGTTATAAATTTAGATTATTTTGAATTTAAAACTAATCCCTACTTTGGACTTAACAATAATTTTGCTGCCTACAAAGTATTGTATATGACAATAACTATTATCGTCACTAAGTTCTTGTTGTAGGTTTTACCACCTTCTTGTTTTGTCTCTCCCATTAAAGGAGGGAAAAGTTCAACACATTTCCATGAGATTCAAAGCAAAAACTGAGAGCCTTATGGAACCCACATTTACGAAGGCGCAAAATTTTTAGCGGATTATTTAGCGCATATAAAGCCATTCTCTTACTCCTTCTAATTTTTCAGTTTGTTCTTGACATCTGAAAATTATCCATTGCCAACGTATGATTTTATTGTCATGTTTATCGTCTCCTCGATTTATGATTAAGATATAGTGGTGATTTTCATAAAAATAAGAATAGCAGGGACTGAAATATTGACGAAGGTAGACCTCTAAGAGCGAGTTGTAATTTGTACATTATCCACTGGGATCGGGCCCGAGAATCATCGAGAACTAGAAGGCCCACAATCGTGGATCCGATGAATCTGACCCGCAGAAGAAGGCCGGCCGGCCGTCAGTCCGTCCGACCGCTCTCAAAATATCAGCAGATAATTCGATTCAGCTGGCCACCCGCCATTTCTTCTCATTACCTATAGCCAGTTAAAGCAGTTGAGTAACGTTCCCATTTCAATCCGTCAATCCTCAGCCACTGAACATGAAAGAAGAAGAGGAAGAAGATAAAGTAGCAATCCCCACCAACAAAACCCTCCAAATTGGATTCTGCAACTAGGGTTTTAGGGTATATTCTTCCCCCTCCCTCTTATCTTAACCTTATCTATGGCAGTTTCCTCCCTCTACCCCTTCAATCCAACGCTCCAGTGCTCTCCCGCGGCAGCGACGGAGCTCGAGTTTCAGCTCCTCCGTCCAGTGGGTAAAAGGAGCTGCAAGTTCGTGGTTTCCTACACGCATTCCAATGCTAAGATACTCAAGTCCAATCGCAAGTCCAAGTTCGGCGAGACGTTGAATCCCTACGACAGTAGCGATGAAGAGGATGAAGAGGAAGACGAATTTGAATTCGACCACGGCGACGATTGGCTGTTGAATGTGAGTTACCCTTGTCTCCATTTTCAACCCCCATGAGTAATTTCTCTTTCTGAGAGAGATTACCCATTAGGGAATGAGTTTAAACTTGGGATTGAGATTATTCACTTATTTGCAATTTGTGAATCATGATGGACTGATTTTTCTCCAGGATGAATTTGCTGAACCTTCAGTTCAGTTTGAGGTTGATGGGAAGAGGGTTAAGTCAAAGAAGAAAACCATTGCCAAACAAGGTATGGAATGGATGGATGAATCGTTTTAACAGTTCATAGTTTGGGGAACAGGTTCATGGTTGGTTGGAGACTGACTCCTCTGCATCCAGGCAGGCCTAAACAGTCGAGTGCGAAAACAAGAGAGAAAGCTGGCGTTAGAAACTTGCGCCACACGAAAAGCAACCCAAAGGTATCTAATTTCTTGAACTCGGAGGGGTTCTTTCGCTACATGTGTGTGAAATTGTGCAGGAACGAGCTTACATTAGATGTTTCTTTCTGGTTCCAGCAGATAACAAGGAAAACTGCTGATAATAATACCTACGAGAAGCTCTATGAAGAAATAGCGCTAGATAAGAGATGGTTTCCGTTGTTGGATTATCTAACTACGTTCGGCCTCAAAGAGTCTCACTTTGTCCAAATTTACGAGAGGCACACGGCATCTCTGCAGATCAACATCATTTCTGCAAAGGAGAGGCTGGAGTACTTGCTGAGCGTGGGTGTGAAACAAAGGGATGTCAAGCGGATACTTCTGAGGCAGCCGCAGATTCTGGAATACACAGTTGAGAAGAATTTGAAGCCTCATGTTGCTTTCTTGATCGGTTTAGGCATTCCAAACTCCAGAATTGGACAGATCATAGCTGCTGCTCCTTCCTTGTTTTCTTACAGCGTCGAGAATTCGTTGAAGCCAACTGTTCGGTACTTGGTTGAGGAGGTCGGGATAAATGAGAAGATCCTTGGCAAAGTCGTGCAGTTGAGCCCTCAAATCTTGGTCCAGAGGATCGATATTTCGTGGAATAGCCGATATATCTTTCTGTCTGAGGAACTGGGTGCCCCCAGAGAGAGCGTGGTAAAGATGGTAACAAAGCATCCTCAGTTCTTGCACTACAGCATCTACGATGGGTTGCTTCCACGGATCAACTTCTTGAGGAGTATTGGGATGAATGATGCTGAAATCGTCAAAGTCTTGACTAATCTTACACAGGTCAGTTTTCCTTCTTCCCCTATCGCCAATCTTCTCGAGGAGCATTGCAACTTGGCAAGTTATTCAAGTCTTCTTATGGTATGAAAGTTTCTGGTCGTGGATGTTCTAATTTAGTAGTCTATGCCATGTCGTGTAGGTATTATCTTTGTCATTGGAAGACAATTTGAAGCCCAAGTACACGTACTTGATCAATGAACTCCACAATGGCGTACAGTCCTTGACCAAATATCCCATGTACTTTAGCTTGTCATTGGACCAGAGAATCCGCCCTCGCCATAAGTTCCTGGTTGCTCTAAAGAAAGCTCCGGAGGGGCCTTTCCCACTGAGTTCATTTGTTCCAACAGATGAATCTTTCTGTCAGCAGTGGGCTGGGACTAGCGTGGATACGTATCTGGCTTTTCGGCAGCAGTTGCTGCTCAAGAGGTTTGCCGAGAAATATGAAAAGCAGGGATAATAGGTTAGTTTCATTTGAGAAGCACTCTTTTGTAGGTCTGGTCTCTCAGTAAAACCTTCAGCAGCTTATCATAACAATGGTTCGGCAGAAGCGTTTAGGAAATTTTGGTCCAAACTTTGATACCCATGGTTGAATTAACCATTTTGTGAGCAATCACTGCTGCAACAATCACTGCAGTTGCTGCTTCGGAAATGATGGAAGGATAAACTATTGATCTATCAGAGTTATTTTTGGAAGCAAGGAGGGCAGGATGGATGTGCCATTGCCCATTATATTTGTGCAGTTAGCTAGAGAGGAGAGAGGTATGTATATGTGTACTGTACAGTGTACTCTGGTTTTTACTTTATAGGGGAAGCTAATAATGCGTGCGTAAGTGCCGTTCCTGTTATGTGATCATTATTCCCTCCGATCTCAATGGATTTTCAGTTGGCCAGTTGTGCCATTACCATAAGATCTGTTGTGCTTTTCGTTACTTTTGTTGTCAAATGGTGTGGTTATTGCAATATAACTTCAAGATAGCTATCTGTAGAAAGGTAGTTGATGGGATGATGGACAATGTAGTGTGTTTGATAGTAATTGTTTGTGTTGGTATTGATGCCTCAAATTAATTCCAAGACTTGGAGTTATGGAAGACACTTGAGGTTACTTGGGGTTATGAAAATTAATGACCACATGGAGTTAATTATGGAGTTTCCATTTGGTTAATGGGAGTGCTGTTCACCTTTTCTTTGGCATCTCATAAGCCATTTTACATGGCTATAAATAGAGAGTCTATTGTTGTTGAATAGACACCAATTCCATCCAACTCCTTTATTCTCCAAAAGTGTAGAATATCTTCTTGAGTACTTTTCTTTTATGTTGGGAGTTTTCTACTTACTCCACAACTTTGTACGTTGAAGATTATTCTTTGATCATAGTGGATTTACTGGCTTGTCCAGCCCGTGGTTTTTCTCCCTCCTCTTTGGAGGGTTTTCCACGTAAAATTGGTGTCTTGTCTTTGTTCATTCTCTTCTCTATTTTCTTGTTCGATTTCACATTGGGTTTGCTTCCGCTAGTGCTCATTTATATCCAGGTTCAAAAGTCTATAAAAGACAACAAGTGGTATCAGAGCCCTTGACAACCAATTGAAATCCTCGACAAGATGACTGCAAAGTTTAACATTGAGAAGTTTGATGGCAAGATATCATTCTCGATATGGAGAATTCAAATGAAGGCAATTTTGACACAAAATGGTGTTCAAAAGGCTTTACTTGGTCTCGAATCCAAACCAGAGACCTTGACTGATGTCCAATGGGAAGAGCTCGATGAAAAGGCTCTTACTGCTATTCAATTATGCCTGTCAAAATCAGTTTTGCAGGAGGTGGTGAGTGAGACAACTGCAATTGGACTTTGGACAAAATTAGAGTCACTTTACATGACGAAAAGTCTCGCTAACAAGCTTCGTCTAAAAGAGAAGTTGTACACTACTCGTATGGCTGAAGGTACTCCAATTCAAACCCATCTTTCTATCTTCAATTCCATTGTTATGGACTTGGAAAATATTGACGTGAAAATTGAAGATGAGGATAAAGCTATTTTATTAATATGCTCATTGCCCCAATCCTTTAAACACTTTAAAGAGATCATGCTCTATGGAAATATGGATACTTTGTCTTATGAAGATATAAAATCTAACTTACTGTCAAAAGAAAAATTTGACTTTGAGTCCAGTTCTAATGACAAAGGTGAAGGTCTATTTATAAGAGGAAGATCCAAGGAAAAAGGGGAATCAAGCAAAGGTAAAGGTAAAGCTCGATCCAAGTCACATGGTCGAAAATCTGATGATGGGAAGTACTGTCGCTATTGTCGCAAAACTGGTCATGAAATTTCTAATTGTTTCAAATTAAAGGCCAAAGAAGAAAAGAAAAAGCAATCTCAAAAGGCTTCTGAAGCCGGAGAAGCTAGTATCGTCAATGACGATTCTGATGGTGAAGGTTTGGCAACAATTTCTTCTTACGATGACACAATGCAGTTAAAAGCTAGCTTTAAAGCGTAAAAGCGTACGCTTTTACGCTTTTAACCTCACAAATATCGTAGCTTCTATGTAAAAAGCGTTGTGCATCAAAAGCGATGTAAAAGCGCTGTAAAAGCGCAGAAGCATAGTAAAAGCGGTAAAAGCTAGCTTTTCCACCGCTTTTGAAAGCTTTTGGTATTATGTTACATAACTAAGACCGGGTTGGGTTTTGGTCGGATTTCGGCTGGGGTTTGATGGCCAAAAAGATAAAACGACGCCGCTTCATGCCCATCAAAGTTTGAGAACTCGGTTGTCCTTCTCAAAACCAAAAACCCTAAATTTCCAAGCTTCTCTTCCATTACCCTAACTCTCTACGGCTGCAAAAAGAACCGCCTTCGGCGGCACCAAGAAATTCAACGTCCCTGCTTCTGCCGAAGAGACTCCGGCGAGAGACTTCGCTTCTTCTCCGCCAGGCGAAGAGACTCCGACGTCCCACACTCCCACTTGCCACCGACCAATTACAGCAGCAAGTTTGGTCTTCTCCCCAAATTGGTAAGTCAAGTTTGATCTATTCATTTTTGCACTCTATACCGAAGTGAATATCCCTTTTCCCCTTCTGCAGTTCTGCTATAAATTTAGCTTAATAGAACTCAATATCCCTTTTCCCCTTCTTATTCATACTCACTGTCGACCTAAAAGGGGAGTCCTTTGGATGAAGATAACAAAAAGAAACAGCCAACACCATTCTACTGGACTCGACTCCATTAAAAGTAGAGAACATGTTGTCAATGATATGTGCACTAAAATAAATCAAAGCAAAAGACGAAGGAAGACAGATTTTCAATGATATATATTGCTTCTGGTTTTATTACTCCACTCGTCCCTGTCCAGCTTCCTCTATCCATTTTGTTACTCATTTAAATTGTTCATTTGAGTGATTAATTTGCTTGCCATGATTTAAGTCTTAGCCACGAAAAATCATATATAATGATTACTGTTTGACTTGAGTGATTAATTTTGTGTGATGGTGTGAAATTTCAGATTTGGATTTTCTTATATGGCGTCCTCTACAGCATCTGTACCTGGTTCTAAAGCTAAGGCTAAGCATAAAAATGCAGCTGGGACTCGTGGTGATCCGGGGTGGGATCATGGAATTGATCTTGATGGTAATGGTGTAAGGGTGAAATGCAATTACTGTCAGAATGAATACAAAGGGGGCATCTAACGGTTGAAGAATCATCTTGCAGGAAATAAGGTTAATGTTGAGGCTTGTCTTAGTGTGCCTGATGCAGTTAGGAATCAATTTCGGGAATTGTGGGATGCCAAAGAAGAAGCAAAAGCGATAAAAAGGAAACGTTTGCATGATTATGGACAACATGAGGATGAATGTGTTATAAGAGAAGGGGCATCCAACAATGATTCAGCTAGTGCATCTGATATAAGGAAACATTTAGCTAGTGGCAGTGACACTAAGAAGCAAACAACAATGAGTGCTCTTTTGAAGAAAGAACTCAGGCAAAAAGCATGCAAGACAATATCAAAATGGTTCTATGAAAATGCACTTCCATTCAATTCATCGAGGAGTTATACATATCCTCAGATGTGGGAAGATGTAGCTCGACATGGTCCTGGTTTTAAGCCTCCATCCTACCATGAGCTAAGGGAGACATTTCTGAAAGAGGAAATAAAAGTAGTGGAGGAAAAACTTGAGATATTCAAAGATGAATGGAAGACAATGGGTTGCACAATCATGTCTGATGGATGGACCGATAGGAAAAGGCGTTGCCTTTGCAACTTTTTGGCTAACAGTCCTAGAGGTACTGTATTTATCGAGTCTGTCGACACTTCAGATTTTTCAAAGACTGCTTCAAAGGTGTTTGAAATGCTAGATGATATTGTTGAGAAGGTTGGGGAAGAAAATGTTGTCCAGGTTGTGACCGATAATGCTTCAGCTTACAAAGCAGCAGGGAAATTATTAATGGAGAAGAGAAAGCATCTATTCTGGACACCATGTTCAGCTCATTGCATAGACTTGATGTTAGAGGATTTTGAGAAGCATATTAAGGTTCACAAGTCTACAATCACCAAAGGTAAGAAGATTACAAATTTTATATATGTGAGGCCGATGCTTATTGCCATGATGAAGGAGTTCACTGCGAATAAAGAATTGGTGAGGGCAGCTGTTACAAGATTTGCTACTTCTTATCTGACTTTGGGATCTCTTAGTGAGAACAAGGGTCAATTGATGACAATGTTCTCTTCAGAGAAGTGGAGAAAGAGTAGCTTTGCTAGTATTCAAGAAGGAAAAAGAGTTCAGGGGATTGTGCTTGATGGTAGATTCTGGCGTGATGTGACAACTTGTCTTAGAGCTGCACTTCCTCTTGTGAAGGTTTTACGCTTGGTTGACTCTGATGAAAAACCAGCAATGCCGTTCTTGTACTTTGAGTTGACTGAAGCAAAGGAGAAGATCAAGAAAAACTTCAACAATGTGGAAAGCAGGTAACTTTTAAGATGACTATGTTTTATTATGTTTTATTCTTTACATGAGCAATGACAATGTTGCTTTTTTATTATAGATACAAGCCAGTATTAAAGATCATTGAGAAGAGATGGGAAGATCAAATGAGCAGACCATTACACTTTGCTGCATTTTGGTTGAATCCTCAAGTTCATTATGCTAAAGGCTTCAATCATAATGATAAAAGGGTGAAACTAGCATTGTATGAATGTGTGGGAAGATTGGCTAGGGATGAAGAAGAGAAGTTTAAGATAATGGAACAGATGGATGCATTTCATTATGCTAGAGGAATGTTCAATCAGTTTGGTGCAATGTCTTTGAAGGATAGGAAACATCCTGCTGATTGGTGGAATTCATTTGGAGATGAAGTACCAGAACTGCAGAAATTTGCCATTCGAGTGCTGAGTTTGACTTGCAGTGCTTCTGGCTGTGAGCGTAATTGGAGTGCATTTGAGAGGGTAAGTAAGATCATTTCTAGTTTCTATAATTATATCATGTTTGATACTTTATCTAGTTTGTCATTGCTAATGGTTTTGCATGTGCTATATTTTTGTTTTTGAAGATTCACACTAAGAAAAGGAACAATTTTCAAACTCAAAAGTTGAATGATCTTGTATATGTCATGTGCAACAACAAGTTATTGGGGAATGTCAAGCAAGCAAGAAAACTTGAAGTGGCATTTGAGGACATAGACTCTGACAATGAATGGATTTGTGGGGATGACAATGAAGAAGAAGAGCCACAAGTTGGAGATTTGGAAGTTACAAATGCGGAAACTGATTATGTGGTTCGATTTGATGATGGAAGTAATTATGGTGAGGATAGTACTAGTTTTGGTGATGGTGCAAGAAATGATGGTGATGATGGTGATGACGATGATGGTGGTGAAGATGATGATGATGATGACTTGGATGCAACTGTTGATGTCGATGAACTGATGTAGTTTCATTTTGATGGTTTGGAACTTTTCTTAATATGATTTTCGCAGTATGGATTTTAAGCTCGCTTGTGAGTCATGAATTCTATTAGTGTGTAACTTGTCTTTTATGATTAAGAACTTATTGTTGGGACTTGTGACTTAGATTTATTATATTTAAGAGCCTATCATTTAGTTTGTGTGTGTGAATATCTTTTGAATATGATCTAACTCGCTTATTTGTTTATATTCTGCAGAATACATGCTATAGTTAGAAATTTTTAATATAATTTACAGTATATGTAAAAGCTTTCGCTTTTACGCTTCGCTTTTACGCTTCCGCTTTTACCCATCATTTCGCTTCTACCTAAAAGCTAGCTTTTGACTGCATTGCGATGACACTAATTCGGATGTTTGGGTCCTTGATTCTGCATGCACTTTTCATATTTGTCCCAATAAGAACTGGTTCAAAACACTTAAACCTGTTAATTATGGTGTTGTGCTAATGGGAAATGATGATCCTTGCAAAGTTCTTGGTATTGGTACAATTGAAATGCGTCTTCATGATGGGGTTGTCAGAACTCTTTCTGATGTTCGCTATGTTCCTGACATGAAGCGAAATCTTATTTCTTTAGGCACCCTCGAGTCTCTTGGGTGCAGATATGGAGCTGAAGGTGGAGTTCTTAAGGTATCTAGAGGTTCTCTTGTTCTGATGAAAGCTAACCGCATTGGTATGATATATGTCCTGCAAGGTTCTGTTGTTACAGGTTCAGCAGATATTTCTACCTCGCTGCTTGATTCGCATAATACTCAATTATGGCATATGCGGCTAGGACATATGGGTGAAAAGCCCATGGCAGTTCTAAGCAAGAGAGGACTATTGGGGAACCAAAATTTTGGGAAACTTGACTTTTGTGAACATTGTATCTTCGGGAAGAAGAAAAAGGTCAGTTTCTCTCCTGCTTCCCATAGTTCCAATGGGGTGCTTGATTATATTCACTCGGATTTATGGGGACCCTCTAAATTTCCTTCCATAGGAGGTCGTAGATACACGATGACAATTATTGATGATTTCTCTCGTAAAGTTTGGGTTTATTTCTTACGGCACAAAAATGAAGCCTTCTCTGCATTTAAAAAGTGGAAAGTGCTAGTTGAAACTCAATCAGGAAGGAAAGTTAAGAAGCTTAGAACTGACAATGGATTGGAATTCTGTGAAAATGCATTTAATGAATTTTGTTCTTCACATGGAATCGGAAGACACAAAACTCTAGTTAAAACACCTCAGCAAAATGGTGTTGCCGAAAGACTTAACAGAACAATTCTCGAAAGGACTCGGTGTATGATGTCAAATGCAGGTTTATGGCATAGACGTGATTTATGGGCAGAAGCTGCAGCCATAGCTTGTTATTTAATCAACCGTTCTCCACATAAGTCGTTGGATTATAAAATTCCAGAAGAAATTTGGACAGGTAAACCAGTTGATTATTCCAAATTAAGAATATTTGGTTGCCCATCATATTATCACGTCAATGAGGGTAAGCTCTCTCCAAGAGCCAAAATGTGTTTATTTCTGGGATATTCTATGGAGTCAAAAGGCTATCGTTTTTGGTGTGTTGAACCTCACAAGGTTATTCAAAGTAGAGATGTTACATTTAATGAAGATGCCTTATTTTCAGCTAAAGATGGTACTTCTTCGTCCCATGATGCAGAAAATTTTGAGACTCAAAGAGACAAGGTGGAGTTCGAACAACAAGTTGATTCACCTACCCATCTATCTTCTCTAGAGTTAAATCCTAGTGAAGTTCAAAATGAGGAAATGCCACCTCAAGTGCCACAAGATTATATCTTGGCTCGAGATCTGCCAAGGAGAGTTATACAAAAACCTGCTCGATATAGAGATGATGAGCTTGTTGCGTATGCTCTCGCCGTTGCACAAGAAATTTCAGAAGAAATTGAGCCTTCTTCTTTCAAAGAAGCTATATCTTGTGTAGATTCATCTAAATGGCTTGCGGCAATGAATGAAGAAAACGAAAGTTTGTTGAAGAATAATACATGGGAATTATGTATCCTTCCTACGGGGAAGAAAGCACTTTCAAATAAGTGGATATACAAAAAGAAAGAAGGAATTCCCGGTATTGAAGAGGCAAGATGGAGGGCGCGGTTGGTTGTTCGCGGCTGCAACCAACGTGAAGGTATTGATTTCAATGAAATCTTTTCTCCTGTTGTGCGTCACACTTCCATAAGAATTTTGCTCTCTTTTGTTGCTCTCTTTGATTTGGAGTTAGAGCAACTTGATGTGAAAACTGCTTTCCTTCATGGTGATCTCGAGGAGGAGATATACATGAAGCAACTAGAAGGCTTTGTGATTCCAGGAAAGGAGCATATGGTTTGTCGCTTGAGAAAATCATTATATGGTCTCAAGCAAGCTCCTAGACAATGGTATAAGCGTTTTGATACTTTTATGATTGGAAATGGTTATACACGAAGTCAATTTGATAATTGTGTATACTTCCAAAAATTTCCCGAGGGCTCCTACATTTATCTACTTCTTTATGTTGATGACATGCTTATTGCTTCTAAGAACAGAATGTTGGTCGAAAGGTTAAAGTCACAACTAAAAGGAGAATTTGAGATGAAGGACCTTGGAGCAGCAAAGAGGATTTTAGGTATGGAGATCCAAAGAGATCGACAAGCTGGTAAATTATTTTTGAACCAAAGAAAGTACATTGATAAGGTACTTGAAAGGTTCGGAATGATTGATTGTAAGCCCACTTCTACTCCTCTCGCTGCTCATTTCAAGTTATCTGCTGCTTATTGTCCAACAACAAATGAAGAAGTGGATTATATGTCTAGCGTTCCATATTCGAGTGCAGTTGGCAGTTTGATGTATGCTATGGTCTGCACAAGACCCGATCTTGCATATGCAGTAAGTGTTGTCAGCAGGTATATGCAAAATCCAGGAAAAGAACATTGGAATGCTGTGAAGTGGATACTTCGGTATTTGAAGGGAACCCGTGATATGGGTCTATTGTTTGAGAGGAGTGAAAATCCTTCCAACAATATTATAGGCTTCACAGATTCTGATTTTGCAGGTGACTTAGATAAACGGAAGTCTATTTCTGGATATGTTTTCACTCTCTGCAATTCATGTGTTAGCTGGAAATCTTGCTTGCAACCCGTAACTGCTTTGTCAACTACAGAAGCAAAGTATGTTGCTATATCTGAGGGGGTTAAAGAGGCTATTTGGTTACGTGGCCTAGTTATTGAGCTTGGAGTTGAACAAACTGTTTCAACCGTATTTTCGGATAGTCAAAGTGCCATTCACTTGACTAAAAATGACATGTATCATGCGAAGACAAAACATATAGAAGTCAAGTACCACTTTGTCTGAGATGTTATGGTTGCAGGTGATATTAGTGTGAAGAAAGTTCATACTGACAACAATCCTGCAGATATGCTCACTAAAGTTCTTCTTTCAACTAAGTTTGATCGTTGTTTGAACTTAGTTGGAATTCGAAGAGCTTGATTACCTCTCAGGGGTTTCTGGACAAGTCTTTCTAAATTTGATTCAAGGTGGAGATTGTTGGTATTGATGCCTCAAATTAATTCCAAGACTTGGAGTTATGGAAGACACTTGAGGTTACTTGGGGTTATGAAAATTAATGACCACATGGAGTTAATTATGGAGTTTCCATTTGGTTAATGGGAGTGCCGTTCACCTTTTCTTTGGCATCTCATAAGCCATTTTACATGGCTATAAATAGAGAGTCTATTGTTGTTGAATAGACACCAATTCCATCCAACTCCTTTATTCTCCAAAAGTGTAGAATATCTTCTTGAGTACTTTTCTTTTATGTTGGGAGTTTTCTACTTACTCCACAACTTTGTACGTTGAAGATTATTCTTTGATCATAGTGGATTTACTGGCTTGTCCAGCCCGTGGTTTTTCTCCCTCCTCTTTGGAGGGTTTTCCACGTAAAATTGGTGTCTTGTCTTTGTTCATTCTCTTCTCTATTTTCTTGTTCGATTTCACATTGGGTTTGCTTCCGCTAGTGCTCATTTATATCCAGGTTCAAAAGTCTATAAAAGACAACAAGTGGTATCAGAGCCCTTGACAACCAATTGAAATCCTCGACAAGATGACTGCAAAGTTTGACATTGAGAAGTTTGATGGCAAGATATCATTCTCGATATGGAGAATTCAAATGAAGGCAATTTTGACACAAAATGGTGTTCAAAAGGCTTTACTTGGTCTCGAATCCAAACCAGAGACCTTGACTGATGTCCAATGGGAAGAGCTCGATGAAAAGGCTCTTACTGCTATTCAATTATGCCTGTCAAAATCAGTTTTGCAGGAGGTGGTGAGTGAGACAACTGCAATTGGACTTTGGACAAAATTAGAGTCACTTTACATGACGAAAAGTCTCGCTAACAAGCTTCGTCTAAAAGAGAAGTTGTACACTACTCGTATGGCTGAAGGTACTCCAATTCAAACCCATCTTTCTATCTTCAATTCCATTGTTATGGACTTGGAAAATATTGACGTGAAAATTGAAGATGAGGATAAAGCTATTTTATTAATATGCTCATTGCCCCAATCCTTTAAACACTTTAAAGAGATCATGCTCTATGGAAATATGGATACTTTGTCTTATGAAGATATAAAATCTAACTTACTGTCAAAAGAAAAATTTGACTTTGAGTCCAGTTCTAATGACAAAGGTGAAGGTCTATTTATAAGAGAAAGATCCAAGGAAAAAGGGGAATCAAGCAAAGGTAAAGGTAAAGCTCGATCCAAGTCACATGGTCGAAAATCTGATGATGGGAAGTACTGTCGCTATTGTCGCAAAACTGGTCATGAAATTTCTAATTGTTTCAAATTAAAGGCCAAAGAAGAAAAGAAAAAGCAATCTCAAAAGGCTTCTGAAGCCGGAGAAGCTAGTATCGTCAATGACGATTCTGATGGTGAAGGTTTGGCAACAATTTCTTCTTACGATGACACAATGCAGTTAAAAGCTAGCTTTAAAGCGTAAAAGCGTACGCTTTTACGCTTTTAACCTCACAAATATCGTAGCTTCTATGTAAAAAGCGTTGTGCATCAAAAGCGATGTAAAAGCGCTGTAAAAGCGCAGAAGCATAGTAAAAGCGGTAAAAGCTACCTTTTCCACCGCTTTTGAAAGCTTTTGGTATTATGTTACATAACTAAGACCGGGTTGGGTTTTGGTCGGATTTCGGCTGGGGTTTGATGGCCAAAAAGATAAAACGACGCCGCTTCATGCCCATCAAAGTTTGAGAACTCGGTTGTCCTTCTCAAAACCAAAAACCCTAAATTTCCAAGCTTCTCTTCCATTACCCTAACTCTCTTACGGCACAAAAATGAAGCCTTCTCTGCATTTAAAAAGTGGAAAGTGCTAGTTGAAACTCAATCAGGAAGGAAAGTTAAGAAGCTTAGAACTGACAATGGATTGGAATTCTGTGAAAATGCATTTAATGAATTTTGTTCCTCACATGGAATCGGAAGACACAAAACTCTAGTTAAAACACCTCAGCAAAATGGTGTTGCCGAAAGACTTAACAGAACAATTCTCGAAAGGACTCGGTGTATGATGTCAAATGCAGGTTTATGGCATAGACGTGATTTATGGGCAGAAGCTGCAGCCATAGCTTGTTATTTAATCAACCGTTCTCCACATAAGTCGTTGGATTATAAAATTCCAGAAGAAATTTGGACAGGTAAACCAGTTGATTATTCCAAATTAAGAATATTTGGTTGCCCATCATATTATCACGTCAATGAGGGTAAGCTCTCTCCAAGAGCCAAAATGTGTTTATTTCTGGGATATTCTATGGAGTCAAAAGGCTATCGTTTTTGGTGTGTTGAACCTCACAAGGTTATTCAAAGTAGAGATGTTACATTTAATGAAGATGCCTTATTTTCAGCTAAAGATGGTACTTCTTCGTCCCATGATGCAGAAAATTTTGAGACTCAAAGAGACAAGGTGGAGTTCGAACAACAAGTTGATTCACCTACCCATCTATCTTCTCTAGAGTTAAATCCTAGTGAAGTTCAAAATGAGGAAATGCCACCTCAAGTGCCACAAGATTATATCTTGGCTCGAGATCTGCCAAGGAGAGTTATACAAAAACCTGCTCGATATAGAGATGATGAGCTTGTTGCGTATGCTCTCGCCGTTGCACAAGAAATTTCAGAAGAAATTGAGCCTTCTTCTTTCAAAGAAGCTATATCTTGTGTAGATTCATCTAAATGGCTTGCGGCAATGAATGAAGAAAACGAAAGTTTGTTGAAGAATAATACATGGGAATTATGTATCCTTCCTACGGGGAAGAAAGCACTTTCAAATAAGTGGATATACAAAAAGAAAGAAGGAATTCCCGGTATTGAAGAGGCAAGATGGAGGGCGCGGTTGGTTGTTCGCGGCTGCAACCAACGTGAAGGTATTGATTTCAATGAAATCTTTTCTCCTGTTGTGCGTCACACTTCCATAAGAATTTTGCTCTCTTTTGTTGCTCTCTTTGATTTGGAGTTAGAGCAACTTGATGTGAAAACTGCTTTCCTTCATGGTGATCTCGAGGAGGAGATATACATGAAGCAACTAGAAGGCTTTGTGATTCCAGGAAAGGAGCATATGGTTTGTCGCTTGAGAAAATCATTATATGGTCTCAAGCAAGCTCCTAGACAATGGTATAAGCGTTTTGATACTTTTATGATTGGAAATGGTTATACACGAAGTCAATTTGATAATTGTGTATACTTCCAAAAATTTCCCGAGGGCTCCTACATTTATCTACTTCTTTATGTTGATGACATGCTTATTGCTTCTAAGAACAGAATGTTGGTCGAAAGGTTAAAGTCACAACTAAAAGGAGAATTTGAGATGAAGGACCTTGGAGCAGCAAAGAGGATTTTAGGTATGGAGATCCAAAGAGATCGACAAGCTGGTAAATTATTTTTGAACCAAAGAAAGTACATTGATAAGGTACTTGAAAGGTTCGGAATGATTGATTGTAAGCCCACTTCTACTCCTCTCGCTGCTCATTTCAAGTTATCTGCTGCTTATTGTCCAACAACAAATGAAGAAGTGGATTATATGTCTAGCGTTCCATATTCGAGTGCAGTTGGCAGTTTGATGTATGCTATGGTCTGCACAAGACCCGATCTTGCATATGCAGTAAGTGTTGTCAGCAGGTATATGCAAAATCCAGGAAAAGAACATTGGAATGCTGTGAAGTGGATACTTCGGTATTTGAAGGGAACCCGTGATATGGGTCTATTGTTTGAGAGGAGTGAAAATCCTTCCAACAATATTATAGGCTTCACAGATTCTGATTTTGCAGGTGACTTAGATAAACGGAAGTCTATTTCTGGATATGTTTTCACTCTCTGCAATTCATGTGTTAGCTGGAAATCTTGCTTGCAACCCGTAACTGCTTTGTCAACTACAGAAGCAAAGTATGTTGCTATATCTGAGGGGGTTAAAGAGGCTATTTGGTTACGTGGCCTAGTTATTGAGCTTGGAGTTGAACAAACTGTTTCAACCGTATTTTCGGATAGTCAAAGTGCCATTCACTTGACTAAAAATGACATGTATCATGCGAAGACAAAACATATAGAAGTCAAGTACCACTTTGTCTGAGATGTTATGGTTGCAGGTGATATTAGTGTGAAGAAAGTTCATACTGACAACAATCCTGCAGATATGCTCACTAAAGTTCTTCCTTCAACTAAGTTTGATCGTTGTTTGAACTTAGTTGGAATTCGAAGAGCTTGATTACCTCTCAGGGGTTTATCGACAAGTCTTTCTAAATTTGATTCAAGGTGGAGATTGTTGGTATTGATGCCTCAAATTAATTCCAAGACTTGGAGTTATGGAAGACACTTGAGGTTACTTGGGGTTATGAAAATTAATGACCACATGGAGTTAATTATGGAGTTTCCATTTGGTTAATGGGAGTTCCGTTCACCTTTTCTTTGGCATCTCATAAGCCATTTTACATGGCTATAAATAGAGAGTCTATTGTTGTTGAATAGACACCAATTCCATCCAACTCCTTTATTCTCCAAAAGTGTAGAATATCTTCTTGAGTACTTTTCTTTTATGTTGGGAGTTTTCTACTTACTCCACAACTTTGTACGTTGAAGATTATTCTTTGATCATAGTGGATTTACTGGCTTGTCCAGCCCGTGGTTTTTCTCCCTCCTCTTTGGAGGGTTTTCCACGTAAAATTGGTGTCTTGTCTTTGTTCATTCTCTTCTCTATTTTCTTGTTCGATTTCACATTGGGTTTGCTTCCGCTAGTGCTCATTTATATCCAGGTTCAAAAGTCTATAAAAGACAACAGTTTGTATAAAGGTTGACTAGTTTTCTTGCCCGCGCTCCGCGCTGGGACTTGAGAACCAATGGTGTTATTCAAGAGATGATTTTGTAAAGGAGCATTAAAAGAAATTCACATCCAAGTGAATGTATAATTGAAGTTGAATAAGCAAATTCGCCACTAATTTTCATTGGCACACGAGGTAAAGGTTGATGACCTTCTTTTGATATCTCCAATTATGATGCATAAGTTTTCATGAGTAAAGTTCTAGCAAGACAACTGTAGGTGCTAACCATTGACTATAAAAGAAGTCATTTTACAGGCCACAACATATCTAGTTACCTAGAGTTGTTTAAAACTTTACATGAGAAGCAAAGAAGTCTATCAGCACGTACAATCACTGCCAAAACCAAATTATTACACATGCCATGTTATGAGTATCAGCTCACTGATGATAGAATTTACAAAACAAATAAGAATTTGCATAGCTCATTGTTGAGAGAACCTGTGGAACTGTTTGACCATGAGAATTTTGGCACAGGACCATAAAGGAGGGACCGAACTGTAACCTCAGGAGAAAAAACAACCTAAGCTAAAGGATACAACAAACTAAAAGGAAATAAAGAAACAAAAAAGTCAAACAGATGCACCACCAATAAGGTTCACCCACAAATTGAAATCATTCTCATTGGACAGTATTTAGCTGTCACAGTTATGCCCGAGGAGAAGAGAAGGAAAGAAGGTAACATAGAGCGCCAAAGCTTCAATCCGCTGACACTGCAAGGGTATTGAAAGTTGAAAGCATAAGAATAGATAGTTAATGAAAACATATTGGGTACCAAAGACTGCAATATTTAGTAGACAACCACAGTAAACACGAATGAAATTTCTCATTAGGTGACCCAAAGAAGGAACCAACACATTTTATATCAGAGCTGCAAAATTTCAGAAAACAGCAACTGGTGACTACACAAACGAATGATCGTGGATTTTAAACTACTGGCATCCAAACAACCGAAGAAACCACCGACAGAGATAACAGAGTACCAAAACAAATGATAAAGCAGCCAAACAAATAAGTGAAATATTTGAAGGAAACATATAGTTGCAAATCATGTAACCTCGATAGTTAAAAGGGAACATATAGTTGCACATCCTTATTTCCGCAGTTGTTTTGTCCGTCGTATCTCCATTTTCAAACCGTTGTCTCAACACTTCTCGGTAGAAAATAAAACAGATCTAACAAATCTTCTCGTGGTTCTGGAAAAGAAGCTTGGTTGACACAGTAGGGACTTTGTTGCATTGGACCACTGATTTGGCTCCTGGTTGGGGGTGCTCGCTCACTGAGGGTTCTATCTTTGCCCCTCGCTCGCATAGACCACCCGTAAGCTAGGTTGTTTGAGACTTGATCACCCGTCGTCGCCGCGATATATCTGGAAAAAGGTGGATAGTGAGATGTTCTCTTTCAATTAAAAAAGAAAGAAAAAAAAAGAGGGAATCGAGATGATTTAACATAATGGATTCATTAAGGGCTTTCAGGACCCGGAATCCGATCTACAGCTCTAGATCGGCTTCTTCGTCAATGGAAGGATGTATGCATACTGGAAAAAATACTATGCATGAGAGGTTAATTGACACATCACTTACCAATAATCATCTGTCAAATCCAAGCTAACTCCTTTCATCGCATCGTCCATCAAACAAACATACCTGTACGCAAGCTCACTCCATTCCATTAAGATCAATTAATAGTAGAACATAGCAAAACCCAACAAAGATCGGTTGTCTCTCGATAATACTGGCTCAAGAAATATTAAAGCACAATGAGAAAGAATTACTTCCTTAGCCGTATCGCGCCAACGATTCCATAGAATGGATCCCATTCTTTCCAAACATCCATTGTAATCAACCACACTATCTGGAAAACAGAGAAGAAAAAGAGTTAAATACACACGCCAAAGGCAAGAAGAACGGTAACAGAGGGATTCCTCAAACCCGGTTCAGATATGTACCTTTAGATCGTCTTCTTCGTCTCGATGGTCTTCCACAGTCGAGGATCAAGCCCAGGGCAGAAAGGATGAGCGCAGGATTCGAGATCCGCAGGCTGATGTCTATAATCCCAGAAGACGAACAGGCAATATCCCGAGCAAGCATCTTTAGGAGAAGGGGAGAAAGACGCAGAGAGAGAGTGGGGAAATTGGGGTTGTTATTGAAATAGAAAAGAAGAGTGTAGAAAATAGAACGGCATGGGATTGTGAGCTGATGTCAGGAAAAAATTGGGAGTAGGAAAGAGTTTCTCTGTGTTTGCTTTTTCCTGGCCTGAGCTCCAAGAATCGAGGCGGCAACGTGGCCTTGCTTACAACCAAGGAAGTTGCAGAGTGCAGACTCGCCCCAGCTTCCCTCTCTCCAACGTGGCCTCACTGCTTCCATGCGTTAACTCCAGCCCCCTCCCATCAACGGTCATCTCAAGCAAAAAGTGAAACCCAAAATAGCAGCCTCTGCCTCTCTAGTCCCAGAGGCCAGAACCGAAGGGGCAAATAGTTGCCATGTGATCAACACGGGTGAGGGGGATGGAGAGGATCCAAGTGACCAAACTTCAACGAAGACAAACCATGATAAAAACACAACTAAACCAAGTAAATCCCATCAGGACCCAATGAGTGACCATCCTGCACCCGCAAACACCCCAGTCCAATCCAAGTTGAAACAGTACACATGAGTCTGTATGTACAGTAATGTGTATCTGAGTGCACAGTACCGGCCCCTTAGTGGGTTTTCTTCTTTCAATGTGATGATGGATAATATAGTGTGTTTAATAGTAATTGTTTGCGGAAAGGTAGTTGATGAGATGATGATAGTAGGGTAAATACAATATATTAGTCACAACTATTATGAAGCGGGGAATTATAGCCATAACTATTGAAATTCAAATTATTAACCAAACGTTAACTATCTGTTAACAATTTAGTTAGTAATACTGATTAAACTTTTATGTTTTGAAGTTATAAACTAAAAGCATTCCTACGTGGCCGCTGTCGTGGCCGATGACGTGGCCTTCTCCGTCAAAAATTCAATAACAGTAACGGACAGTTAGTCATATCTTGACCTGCAATAATAGTTATGGCTAATAATTTGAATTTTCATAGTTGTGGCTATAATTTCCCGCTTCATAATAGTTGTGGCTAATATATTGTATTAACCCATGATAGTATAATGTGTTTAATGGGTAAAATAATATAATGTCACTTAAGTTTACTAATTGGTGAAAGTTTGCAACTTCATTTAAGGCATTGTTAACCACTAAAATCACTTTCATGTGCACCGCGTATCATTTAACTTGTTTTTTAAGGGAAGTATCACTAACTCTATATAAGTACATTCTATTAGAGGTGAGAGAACATTTTTATGGATATTTTGTTTACTAAATTTCAAAAGTAGCCGCTCTTCTTTTCCTTATCACCAAAAATCTTATGGACTTTAGAAAAATATTGTTATTTAATATTTTTAATTCACAAGGGCTCTTAAACCAACTATGGTTAGACTCCACCTTTGTAGAAATTACTGAGAGATATTATATAAAGTAAGCTAATTTTTACGTTGAATTTTATTCAACTTTCATATTCTATCCTAAGCAATGTAATTCCTTCGGATACATGTTGTTCATAATGAATATTATGGAAAACACTTGAACTTATAACCAGTCTTAACGAGTTTTCTTTATAAAGAAAATCGTCATTATTTCTACGAGGATAATTAGGTTTAAACTCATGTTGCCTAGCGGTAACAAGCTTATTAAATATTAGGTCATCTATTTAGATCGAAGTAGCTTCCATTAAACCCATAAACTTTCGAAAGTGTTAAAAAAAAAAGAGTTTCGAAAGTTGTTCGCTAAGTGACTAGTATTAGACTTTTGGGCGAGATTTGAGTTTCATTTAGAAATATAAGACACTTCATTGGTTTCCCTTAGTTATTTATGAAAAAAATGATTTTTAATAAAGTTATGAGGACCAAAATATAATTAATACAGTTCGCACAGATGTAATCATTTTATTAATTTCATACCGTTATCATATATATATATGGGGAGTTCTACGGTACCCAGATGAAATCCGGGGTACCGCATACATTGAGTAAGAAAACGCTATCCAGAACTTGAATTGACTGATCTTTCGAACATGATACTATACTCTAACCCTTAAAGATCAAAATCTAGGTCTTAATTCTTTGTACGCTGTACGCTTGTGTTCACACTTGGTTTTTACACTTCAATATATTTCGTCGAATCAGAACCATCGGTTATTATTTTTTAGATTAAATGAGTCTTGTGGCTTGGGTTACAGAATTAGGGACTGGGGTTCACCCATTAGAGGTTAGGGTATAGTGTCATGTTCGAAAATTCGATTAATTCGTGCTCTAAATAGTAAAACTCGACGGGCGTACAATGTACGACTGACATACGCTAGCATGTTAGGTGATTACTTCTAATGACTGAGATAATTCTATTATTTGCATGTATTTATGTCGGTTAACTATATGTTGATTGTTATACCTTATTCATTATATAAATTACGAGTTCATGCATTAAATGGAGATTTATTTCTTAAGTAATGATAATGTTAAGTCATATTGGCTAACTCGTTTAACCAATTAACCAAATCAATTAATCTTTATTGATTAATTTGGTTATTGTTTGAGCCTAAGTGACAGGGGGTCGCTTGGGTCGGGGGGGGGGGGGGGGGGGGGGGGGAGGGTTTGGGTGATAGACATGGCTCTGAGAGTGCAGGCGCCACCCACGCTTAGCAAGAGTACGAGGGAAAAGACTAGAGAGAGAAAGTAGAGAGAAGTTATAGTAAATGTAGATAGCTTGCCATTCATGAGGAGAACACTCCTATTTATACAAATCTGGATGTTATGTGGGTGGTCCATGCACCTCAGACTCTCTGTCACTCTACATTGTACTTCTTGTCAGAAGGTGTCTGGTGGTGCAGAGGGTGTCCCCCTAACCTCTTTCTTGCTGTTGTCAGGTGTGCCAACTTGTCTTCTTCCTCTGATGATGTAAGCCTCTAAGGTTTTGCCCCTATGCTTCTCTTGGAATCTTCTTGTGGACATTATCCAAGTATTAGGCTTTACCTTCATACCCCATCAATTTCCCCTTTGGCTAATCACTTGTAACCCAGCTTGTCGTTATTTTCCTTAAGACCCAAACTCAACGAGGTTCCTGGCGACTCGCTCCTTTGTCGAGGTTTCTGACCTTTAGTTGGGAGCCTAGCACCTCACTCCGTCAGGGAGGTGTCTAACCTTCAGTGGGGCGTCTGGCGACTCACTCATTTGTCGAGGGGCCTGATTTTGATAGGGTGCCTGACACCTCACTCCTTCAGCGAGGTGTCTGACCTTCAGTTGGGCTTTGAGGTCTGGTTTTCCCATGGTCTTTGTGTATAGTGAGAGACGATGCAAGGAGAAGGGTTTGGCTTGGCATGATATGTCGCTATGACATGAAGGAAAATTATTAGTCGTCGATTGGAAGTCATGGTGGTCTCGCTAACCGGTCAGCGAGTAGGGGTCTATGGGTGAAGCGCTCGATTTGGGGGGACAAGGTGGCCTCCAATTGGGGTTCGGGGGCAACGCCCCCGATCCACGATGTATGAGCTTACTGACGGTGTCAATTTTCCAATCCTTTCTAATAACACCCTTGAGTTGCTCCTTATTTTGAGAGTTTGAGCTTCACCCTTCTTCGGCGTTATCGACTTCATTCATCTTATTCTACTTTTCCCTCATGAAAATTGAAAAATCCTACCCCTCTGGCAAGCTTTTCCTCTCATTTTTTTATTTGTGTTTGACACGCACCTAGATATACTGTTATTTCCATTTTCCTCCTTCTAGCATTTTTGAGCGCTTGTCGTTCTACTTCGCCACACCATGTCGCCATGACTCATTCATATTTTTTGAGCACATGCCACTTTGCTAATCGCTAGAGCCGCCACCTTTTCATTTGAACGAGCTTCCCGTTCCAACCTTGACTTGTGTGACTTTTCTCCTTTATTGAGTGGCTAGCGCTCTCTCATTCTGTCCCTCGAGACTTATCTTTCTTTATTTATTCACTCCTTTCTTTCAGAGCGCCTGACGCTTCTACTTTGCCCAACCTTAGCATCACCAGCATTTAATTCAAGATCTAGCACTCTCTCCTTTATTGACACCACAACTCATGGAGGACTTGCCTCTGTTTCTTCTTCACGACCTCCTGAGTCATGTCGACGATTCTGAGCATGCTGCTAGGTCATATACAACAAATTGAGCGTTTATGCTCTTTGTCCTCTAGTTCAAGCGCTCTTTCTTTCTTCTTTCCAGTGTTCCGAAGAAATCATATACGTTAAACAAGTTGGTCGTCATGCTTCTTTTGTACATTGCTATAATTATCTTTTGGTAAATTCCTCTTGTCGTATTGCGCCTAGTCACAGGGTTTGGCGCCTTGATCCCTTGTTTTTTAACGTACCTTCAACTCTGTCCCTTTCTGAGACCCACATTATAAAGGTTCTAGGCGCTTCTACTTTTCCTTTCATTAAGGCCTCCGAGCGCTATTGCATTTTGTTTCCTTTGGTTCGATTAATCGTTCATGTGCTTCCAAAGTCAGCATCTTTTTATTTTTCCTTTGAACTTGCTTGTTGCCAACACCGCTTGATTACTTTCATGCGTTTGTGCGCTTCTTCGTGGCTGATTTTCCGTTGACTTGATTGTCTCTCTTTGCATATATACGACAATGCTTTTCTTTACTTCTATTGAGCACTTAAACACTCAAGATATGAACTTTCAGTTTGAACTTGCTCGGTGCCATGCAACCCTTCAATTCTTTCAATTTATTCGATTGAGCGTCGCTTTGACTTTCTTCATTCTTGCTTCTTTGGTTCTTTAGCATGGAATAATGCTTGGGCGATCTCCTGATAGGCAAGTAGTTTTGTTTTTTACTAGACACGAGCGCTAGCTTTCCGTCGCTATGTTCATGTGCCTCCTGTTAATTCCCTAAAGCCACATATTAGCTTCCTCATTTGATTCATCTCTTCAACTTTAAGCATTGGTGGTTGACTCCTTTACTTGTGCTCCCTCGTTGATTTTACAGAATTGTTAGGCGCTCACGCACTTTCTTTCTTCCACTCCAATGCTCGACGCCCCTTCTCCTTTCTCCGAGCGTCAAGATTTATCATTTACATCGGTTCAGCTATCCACTGATTTAGTAAAACTTGCTAAGCACCCATGCGCTTCCCCTCACTAACGCTCTTTCCTTAGTTTGAAGAGCCGATTTTGATTCTTGTAGGGTAGATTTTTTGCTCCAATCATCTTTACTTGCTTTCTAGCCTTTCTCAGGCGCAACATGTGGCCTTGTTTGCTCCTGTATGTTAGCATACGCGTTTTTAGTTGGGTGGAGAGCGATTCGTTCTGGGGTAAATCTTGGGAGAGCCTCATCCTGTTATCATTTTTTCTTTCCTCACCGAGGAATGATCGCCTAGGCGCTTGCGCTTTTCTTTGCTTTTTAATTTGATGCGAGGTTGACGAATTCTCCTCTCCATGAAGTTGAGGCGCCTCTTGCTAGTGGTAACGAGGAGGGCGCGCCAGCTACTGGTGGTGGTAGTGATTCTAGCTCTTCTGATTATTCTTCGAGCAAGTTGGATGTGGAGTAGCTTTGACGAGAGCATCACTGCTTCCTTGGTAGAGAATGATATATCTATGTTATAAAATTTTTGAGGGATGTGTTGGGGACCCCACCTCTCATGGGGACCTGTAATCCAGACGCCCAACAATGACTAAAGAGTTGAGCACAAGTTTTAAGGCTCTTCCACATTGGTGGGAAAGAAAGCGGTGGGGTTCAACACCCATAATCGTTGGTGGTGCTCCCCAAAGCATTGCACCGGCGCTCCTAAAAATGAAATAATGCGCCTAGCTTCTTCTCGACGGAGGAAGTGAACTATATGAGCTCCATCTGTCTGAGCATGGAAATTTTGAGGGATGTGTTGGGGACATCGCCTCTCATGGGGACCTGTGATCCAGGCACCCGACACTTAACTAAAGAGTCGAGCACAAGCTCTAAGGATCTTACACGTTGGTGGGAAAGCAAGAGGTAGGAAGCATTGCATCGACACTCCTGAAAAGGAAATAACGTCTAGCTTCTCCTCGACGGAGAAAGCGAGCTATATGAGCTCCATCTGTCTAAGCAAGAAAAATTCGAGGGATGTGTTAGGGACATCACCTCTCATGGGGATCTGTGATCCAGACGTCGGACACTCAACTAAAGAGTCGAGCACAAGGTATAAGGCTCTTCCACGTTGGTTGGAAAGAAAGCGGTGGGGTTCAACACCCTTAACCGTTGATGGTGCTCCCCAAAGCATTGCACCGACGCTCCTGAAAAGGAAATAACGCGCCTAGCTTCTCCTCGACGGAGGAAGCGAGCTATATGAGCTCCATCTGCCTAAGCAGAGAAGATGATATCCTCAAAACAATCAGCCATGATGCGGTGGAGGCACTCTCTTTTTTCTTTAAGATTCATGACCAAGGAGCACACCTTCATTGTTTTTGCGTTTTGACCCGCAATTGCTGCATCTTTCGGTGAAGGTAAAGGGAGACTCTTAGTATAGGATATGTAGTTGCATCTTCTGACAAATTCATTTATGTGGCCTTCATGATCGGTCCTTCCTTCGTACACGGGGATGCTTGGACTTGCGAGGTTAGGTCTTGGCGCTTCCAACATTCCCTTAGTACTTGTCAAATAATGGCATGCCGCTGGCGTCTCTTCCTCTTGCCAGGCGCCTGCTACAACTATCAGTTAAGGTAGAGATGGCTTTTCAATTATTCCATCTTCCACATTGCACCCTTTCTCAGAGACGCCCTTGAATGTTCGCCATCTTTCATTTTTGTGTCTCTTCGAGCTTGGCGAGGAGACACCTTAAGCGTTCAGTCTCCTCTTTTGTTGGCATATCATCATCGGACAGTTCCGTTCCTTGTGTAGCGACCGCCTATAGGTTAGGATCCTCTCGACCATTCACCTGTTAATGGGGTGTCTTGGTTGCGGCCACACTCTTCTCTCGTGCTCTATTCGAGGAAAAAACGTCTTTTGAAGTCATGCCTGGCCCCACGGTGGACGCCAATTATTTGACCCTAAGTTACATGAGGTTGCTCGGGTCAAAGAGGGGTTTGGGGTGATTGACATGACTTAGAGAGTGCGGGCGCATCCCACTCTTAGCTAGAGCACGAGGGAAAATACTAGAGAGAGAAAGTAGAGAGAAGTTGTAGTAAATGTAGATAACTTGCCATTCATGAGGAGAACACTCCTATTTATACAAGTCTGGATGTTATGTGGGTGGTCCATGCACCTAAGACTCTCTGTCATTCTACATTGTACTTCTTGTCAGAAGGTGTCTGGTGGTGCAGAGGGGGTCCCCCTGACCTCTTTCTTGCCGACATCAGGTGTGCCAACTTGTCTCTTAACCTTGTCTTCTTCCTCTGATGATGTAAGCCTCTAGGGTTTTGCCCCCTATGTCTTGGCTTTTCTTGGACTCTTCTTGTGAACATTCTCCAAGTATTAGGCTTTACCTTCATACCCTATAAGTTATTTTATTAGTTTTGTCATCATATTATACTCCATGGTTAATAACAATTTAGTCATAATTGATTTGATAATTATCATAATAACCATTTGAACAACCCTAGTTGGACTGACTGTGGTTGAAAAACTCAATTCTCTTTCAAGTATTCATTTAGTATAATGTATGAATATTATCTAAATTAGGTGTCCATATGTTGTTGTCTATACTTTGTAAGAACAAATATAGTACATATATGAGTTTTTTTAGGGTCCTAAAGAGTGTAACATGAAGAAGATAAGAGCCGAATAAGAAAACTATGAAAAATAAAATGCCTTTAATTCAACCCTTAGATTTGGATTTTCTGGATATTTAGATATAAATATCCAGATTTAGTTACTAATAGATGAGTAACCAAGCCGTGTAACACTTGACTGTTGAATGTTTATGCAAAATAAGTATGATATTAAATATATTAAATATTTGATTAATTATTTAATTAGTTAATTAGTATGATTTGTTAGAAGTATAGAAATCAATCCAAACCATCTAAACTAAACAAACTAAAAAATTTAACTAAAATAAACAAAATTTAACGATAACCAGTGTATTTCAACTACAATTCAACCCGTAAAAAAAAAAAAAAAACTACAATTCCAAATATTCAACGAAAAAAAAAACTACAATTCCAAATTCTCTTAGGTAGACCGTAGTAGTCGTCGTCCTCTGAGCAAAGTCTAATTTTTTCCTTCATCTTTTTTTTTTTCGTTTTGTAATTAAACCAAAATTCCGCTCAATTTTCTCTCGACCTCCTCGACTCCAGCTCGTCCCTGTCCTTTCTTTCTCCTTTCCCTTTCGCAATTTTTAAATTTCTCCGAATAAAAAAGTAAAATTCGCTGTTCGTTGTTGGGGTCGTGTTCTGGATCTAGGGTTCTTTAATTTTACTTCCTTCACCCCGATCTATTCAATCTCACTCTTCCACACAGCTCCTCTCTCTCTTTGTCTTCCGTTCACTTTCTTCAGATTGAAGCTAGGGGAGAGAGAAATAACCATATCATCATCTGCGTCCTCGATTAGCCGAGTTCTTCTCTCCGTAGAATCGAATTACTGTGTCTCAGGGGTTTTTCGAATTTTCCGCTGCCGGCCTGAGATTTTCCCTTGCGCCTTCGATCAGGTAATTATTGAATTCTTCTCTTGCTTCTTCGCACTTCGGCTGTGGATTGAGACTCTCTTCTGGTTGCTGATCGATCTCCCGATTCCATTCTCCACCTGGTCTACCATTATCTTTTTAGAGTTTTGGGCTTATAAACCAGTCAGATGGGGTGCTTCCAACTAGAGAAAGCTATGCGATGATTCATGTTTCGATGTTTTGCTTCGAAGATAAGACAATTGAACTTTGTAATTAGCGTTTGCTTGATTTTGGTGAGAACTTAGATAACTAGTTTTCAAGGACTGATCGGACTGCTTGGTGGAGTTGATTAGAGTTTTAGCTCGAAGCTTTGTTCTGTTCGTATCTACTTGAGGTGAACGGTAGCTCATGTAGGGAATGCGTTTTAGGCGTGTTGTCCTTCAGGCTGTAGATCGTTTATTGACTTCTTTAGATGATTGCTTCAGTGGGTAAAATCACATGCACTTGTCAAGTGAAATGGCTGCCAAATGCTGTTTTGACATAAGATGATAATATATGGATTGGTTGCCGATTTGGTGGTAGTGGCTGTTTGGCATTGTAGTCAATCTTTTTTTTTTTTTTTTGGGAGCGAGTATCTGGGTACTTGTTATTCAAGCTAGGTTCATGAACACTCTGTGATGTATTTGAACCCTTTGTGGTCTGGACTTATTATTTTTTCATACTCTGATCCTGTTGGTAATTTAACTATGATGTTGACAATGTGAAGAATCATCTTATGGAGATCAATCCTGTAGTCATTCTGTTTGTCAAAACGTTCCCTCTTTTTTGTTTTTGCAGGTGAGGTGATGGATGCATAGGCGTACCAAGTAAAAGACATAAATTCAGAAAGTCATGGGGACTGAGAATCCTGGTCGTCCAAGTTTTCCAGCCTCTCCTTTTGCTGCCGCTCCTCCAACGATAACTCCATTTTCCAACTCTGGCCATGTGGGTGGATCAGAGGCCTCTAACTTGAGACCTACGCGGCCAAGTTTTCCGCCAAATACTTTGCCACCTATGACAGCTGGACCTGCAGGTTCTGGGGAGCCACCGGCCTTCAGGCCTGCACCACCAACTCGTTTTAATGATCCCTCCTTGCCCGCCCCACCTTCGTCATACGGCCCCCCTGCTTCTGGAACATTCAATCGCTTCCCAACTCCACCATTTGGATCTATGCCACCAGGTCCGCCTGCCCGTGCTCCACTTGTAGGCCAACCACCGTTCCAGCCTCCTCCCAGTCAGGTATCACCTCCTCCGCCTTTTCGTCCACAGGGGCAGATTCCAGCAGTGCCTATGGGATCTCCTCCACCCGGTGTAAACACTCCTCAAATAGATTCATCATTTCCGGCATCAAGGCCAAATTTTCAGCCATCTTTCCCCCCTACAGCTTCTGGGTACCCTGCAACTGGAGCCTCTTCGCAGCCGACTTTACCTGGGTATGTAAAGCAGTCAAATGCACCGTTTCAAGCTCCACAAGGTCCTCCTGTACAGTCACCTTTCCAAGCTCCGCCTGTAGGTTATGCGCCTTCTGCACCTACACCAACCCCACATTATCTTTCTCAACAGGGTGGTCTAGCTCAGGCTCCACCAGTAGCATCTCCATATGGCTTGCATTCTAGGGACCAAATTCAACATCCAGGCACCATGCCTCCTATGGGTTCCATGCAAGGTTTGATAGAAGATTTCAGCTCACTCTCTATTGGATCTGTTCCTGGATCAATTGATCCTGGGGTTGACTCTAAGGCACTGCCGAGACCATTGGATGGTGATGTGGAGCCCAATTCATTACCTGAGGGATATTCCGTGAATTGCAATGCTAGATATCTTCGACTTACAACAAATGCTATTCCAAATTCCCAGTCTTTAGTCTCAAGGTGGCATTTGCCTCTCGGTGCAGTTGTTTGTCCTCTAGCTGAAGCACCTGAAGGGGTTGGTGGTGCATCTCAATTGATAACATTAAGATTTCTATTTCTTACGTTGAGTAAGAACTGAGATTTTGTGTTTTGTTCCATGGTTTACATTATCACAGGAGGAGGTCTCAGTACTAAACTTTGTTTCAACTGGGATAATTCGGTGCAGACGATGTCGTACGTATGTAAATCCCTTCATAACGTTTACCGATTCTGGGAGGAAGTGGCGATGCAACATCTGCGCTCTACTTAACGATGGTGAGCATAAATTAGTTCCTTATAATATTCCATTTGTTGCCTTGGTACTGTAAGGAGTAATGCCTACAGGATTGATCTGGCCTGGAGCATTTGGTGGCATTTTTGTTGTTGCAATGTGAATTTCTTTGTTGCCGAGTTTTTTATGTAGATTTCAAACCTATATGGGGAGTGTGAATCATTCTGCACTAAGATTCATTTACCAAATTTTCCTTCTGTTTCCTTGTTGTGAAGAGTCTATAGGGTTATTGACGAATGAAGAAAGCTATTAAGGCTGATTCAGTTGTTATTTGACAGAATGCAAAAAGACGTGCTGGTTTTTAATTTTTGTGAATCCTAGTTTGAAGGGGGGAAAAACATTTTGCTGAAGGTGCTGCACTGTCAGGCGCTTGGAAAATGGGAGAAACAGAATCTGGAGAAACAGAAAAAATAGGTCATTAGAATGGAGTACCTAACTGTTGGCCAAAAACTCGAAACTGATCTTAGTGACCAATATTCTCAAACACACACTGTTTATTTTTATTATTAGATGCCACTTAAGGTCTTCTCATCAAATGAGACTCAATTTACTCATTTAGGTGGGGTTTTTATGAGGATGACATCTGTGTATTTATGTTATTAGACGCCACATAAGTATTTTGAATCTGGGACTTTCAGGTTGTAGACTGGCAGTAGTCATTTAGGTGGCTGTGCTCTAGATCTACAGTTTTTTGCCCATGTGCTTCTCATGTTTTGCAACTCATCTGATTTCTTTCTTAAATTTTCTTTGTAGTTCCTGGCGATTATTTTGCCCATCTGGATGCCACAGGAAGAAGAGTTGATCTGGATCAGAGGCCCGAGCTTACAAAGGGCAGCGTTGAATTTGTTGCTCCTACCGAATATATGGTGCGGCCTCCAATGCCACCCTTGTATTTCTTCCTCATTGATGTATCAATCTCCGCAGTCAGAAGTGGTATGATTGAGGTAAGTTCTTCTGATAATCCAACGCATGTGCTGAACTGTCTCATATCATTCTCTTTGATTTGCACATGCTTGCTGGGGCTGCAGCCTTAGTTTGCGCTTGTGCATGTATGTCCGTACAAGTAAAACACTGCTATTGACTTTCAATATCCTTATGTAGGTTGTAGCAAAGACTATAAAGTCTTGTTTGGATGATCTGCCTGGATATCCCAGAACACAGATAGGGTTTATCACTTATGACAGCACAGTACACTTCTACAACATGAAGGCAAGTGAGGAATTGTCGTATGAACTTGTGATCTGAGGAATATGAGATTGTTCTACCATTTGCAGGAGTCAGGTTTACTTACTGGGTCCTTTTTATTGCAGTCATCCTTGACACAGCCTCAGATGATGGTCGTTACTGATCTTGAAGACATATTTATTCCGCTACCTGATGATCTCCTTGTTAATTTGTCTGAATCAAGAACTGTGGTGGATGCATTTCTAGATAGCTTGCCTACAATGTTCCAGGACAACCTGAATATGGAATCTGCTTTTGGTCCCGCCCTGAAAGCTGCATTCATGGTTATGGTATGCAAGCTCTTTTATCTCATTTTATAAGTTTGATTCTCACTAATCCCACAATATCTTATTGGTAGGTGGTTCTGCTACTTGATGTCTTTGTGTGATCTTAGATTTGATAGAAAACATTATGAGATTGCATTTAAGGTTACAGTTTGTAATGCTACAGAAAAATGCATTGCTGAGTGATGTTGATGGTAGACTGTATAGTACATGCTTGAATCTTAATTGGGCATTCATGCTCTTGATTTTATGTCGGTAGGTTGACCAGAATAAGCGCAATGCTAGCTCTTGGAGTTAGAAATCCAGAGGCTACATAAGCCCCTCCTTAGAATCTAGTTTCCCATGTGTTATTCCAAGTCTTCCACCTGGTAATCAATGCTGTTTTTGAGTCCTAACTAGGCTGAGGCAAGTTCAGGAATGTTAACTTCAGAACGAAAGGGATGTCATTCTTAGAGGCCTTGGTAACGGCTTTCTATTCAATTTAAAGACTTATAATGCCATTCACCCAAGTTGGTGTCAAAGTGCATACTTTCTAGTCTCGAACTTCGCAAACTATCCTACTTTTTTGAAATTAAAGAAACTATACGCTAAGTTAAATTTTCATGTCAAACAAAGATACTTATTGATTCTCGTCCCCTTATATCTTGTTAAAAATAAACTTAAAAACTAAATGTTAAGTTCTATTCTCATGACATCGAAAATATATTTTCATTCCTAACAACCAATAGATTCTCTTTTCCATTTGTCTTGTTTCCATCGTTTCACTTTGCTTGAGGAGTTTCTTTTGGAGGATGGTTGAAAGTTGAACACAGATAAGACCTTTTTCGTGTCCAGCTGTCTCATTTCCGCTTGAGTTGTTCGTGCTACTCTTTACCTCATTTGTCACCTCTCTTTCTTGTGACTGTTTTTAATCTTCCCATAAATTTGTTTGTTTCTTTTCTGCAGAGCCAACTAGGCGGAAAGCTTATAATATTTCAGAACACAATGCCATCTCTTGGTGTTGGTCGCTTAAAATTGCGGGGAGATGATCCACGTGCATATGGGACGGATAAGGAACATTCTTTGCGTGTACCAGAAGATCCATTTTACAAACAAATGGCTGCTGATTTTACCAAGTATCAGATAGGAGTCAATGTTTATGCCTTCAGTGATAAGTATAGTGATTTAGCCTCCATAGGTACGTGCTATCTTATTTTCTTCAATTAATTATGGATCAGAAAGTAATGCTTTTCCAGATTGTAGATTCCTTCTGTCTAAATTTTAGCTGCTTTATCTTTTTATGTTATTTTCTTACATCACTGAAGTGTGTCGATATGCATGTCACAAGTGATTAGTATGCTTTTGTTTGATCTTCTTTTAATGACTTGCTTGATGTCCAATTTCCATTGTTTCAATATTGATTCTCTTCTATTTCTTTATGCAGGAACCCTTGCTAAATATACTGGTGGACAGGTGTATTACTATCCAAGTTTCCAAGCTGCTAATCATTCAGAGAAATTGAGTCGCGAGTTAACCAGAGACCTCACTCGAGAAACTGCATGGGAGGCTGTAATGCGCATCAGATGTGGCAAAGGTATACCCATCAAGCGGGTGCTGGTGTTTTTTAAACAGAGCCAGAATACTTTATCTACCATAGCTGAAAATGTTTTGCCCCTAAGAATGGGCAGAGAGCTCATATTTCTTTGTACCTGTATAATGCAGGAATTAGGTTTACATCCTATCATGGGAACTTCATGTTAAGGTCCACAGATCTAGTGGCGCTTCCAGCAGTTGATTGTGACAAGGCATATGCAATGCAGTTATCACTGGAGGAGACATTACTGACGAATCAAACTGTATATTTCCAAGTTGCTTTGCTGTATCCTTTCACCAAAATTGCGTCACATCAATTCATCATCTTAGCTTAATACTTGCTTTCTGGATACAGCACTGCTGATTTGCAAAACATAGTTTTTTAAAGAACGTTGTTCTTATTCCCGTGTGAAAATGAGTCTTTTTTAGAACTTTTTTATTTTACTAATGCGACCAGGATAATCCGAGAACATATCTCCATTTGATTGTTTCTAGTCCTGATTCCATGGCCAGGTAGAGATATTTCCCACTTAGGCAGGGATTTTCCCAAGTTTGCAGTAGGCTTGTTATCCGTATCTCCTTTTCACTAAATTATATTTGCTGACATTCTGTCAGTTCTGTTTGAGAGAATGCTTAACCTTACTAGGTGACTGGTGGATGGGTGATTGTGCATTTCCTTAACTATATAAAGATATACTGCCTCTTGTGGAGAGAGGCGTATAAGAGTACACACTGCCGCTGCCCCAGTTGTCTCAGATTTGGGGGAGATGTATCGTCAGGCTGACAATGGTGCTATTGTTTCTTTGCTTAGTCGTCTAGGTAATTGCAGATTGCACTTTTGTTGGCTTTTTGTACCGATTTTCTTTCGGATTGAGGATATACATATTCTGACCTTTCTAATAATTGCAGCAATCGAGAAAACAATGTCCAGTAAACTGGAGGATGCTCGCAGTAATGTACATCTAAGGATTGTCAAAGCTCTCAGGGAATACCGAAATCTTTATGCTGTACAACATCGGTTAGGAGGTCGGCTGATATATCCAGAGTCTTTGAAGTTCTTACCATTGTATGGATTGGCCCTCTGTAAATCAACACCGCTCCGAGGAGGATATGCAGATGTTCCACTTGATGAGCGATGTGCTGCAGGATTTACAATGATGGCATTACCTGTTAAAAGTTTGTTAAAACTTTTGTATCCCAGCTTAATTCAACTAGATGACTATCTCTTGAAGGTGAGAGGAAAATTATCCCTGGATCTGTCATATAGTTTCTGTTTTTTTTTTCCGTTCATTTTTTGTGAATATAAAGTCCTGTGCAACATCTTTTGTGCAGCCATCTGCCAATGCCGATGAGTTTAGAAAGGTGATGAAGAGATTGCCTCTGACAGCAGACAGCCTTGATTCTAGAGGCCTTTATGTATACGATGACGGCCTTCAGCTAGTTCTATGGTTTGGAAGAATGCTATCACCTGATATAGCTATGAATCTATTGGGGCCAGATGCTGCAGCTGAGCTATCAAGGGTATGCTGCCTTTACTCTTTGTAGTGTATGCATTTAAAACTTACGTTGCTGCTTTTCATGGATGCGCCACTGGTCGCGCGAAGTATCACTGAATACTGATCGTCCTATTGAATACTGGTCGATCTTCTTATTGCCTGGTGTTGACTGACCCTATTATGATTCTACATTATTGATCAGGTTACACTCGTGGAGCGTGAAACAGAAATGTCAAGAAAGCTAATGCTATTGCTCAAAAAGTTAAGGGAGAGCGATCCGTCGTACTATCAGTTGTGTCATCTTGTGAGGCAAGGTGAGCAACCCAGAGAAGGCTTTATGGTACTCACAAAATTAGTGGAGGACCAGACAGGCGGGACAAATGGTTATGTTGACTGGTTGGTCCAACTACATCGGCAGGTCCAACAAAATGCCTGATGCATCATCTGGTACGCCTCTCTAATTGTTGTATGTTTTGCGCAATGGGAGGGAAGAACACATGCATTACTGTTTGATGGAAGTAATTCTTTTATCTGGTAATTGTGTTTAACCAAAAGCCGCGGAGAACGATATTACATTTAGGTTGATGTGGGTTTTGATGGTTACTTGGGAGGAGGAAATTAACATACAATGTCTTCAAACATTCTGCATGTATGCAGTACCTTGGTCTGTTTTGCTACACCAGATGCAGTGTGGATGGAGAGAGGAAGGATCTTCATTTGTAAAAGCATATAGAATAACTTAGTTTCTGCCGTCGGCAGCAGCCCCTTATGGAGCGAAACGTGGGACGAAACGTGCTGCGAGAGGGGGCTAAGCTTGGTAACCACAGAACAGCAAGATTGATAAGAGGCAAAATTCAATTGGCAATGCCCACCATGGGGATTCAATAATGTATTTATTTGCATTTGGGGTATGTACTTTTTTTGGTTGTGGGTGCCACAATTTTCTAGTTGATGCAGAAGCAATACAGAAATTGGGAACGAGAAAAGGGAAATTTTTGCGTGTAGATTGTTGCCCGGCGTCGTGCTTTTACTTGATTGTTAATGTGAAAACTACCTTCAGTCATGTTTAGGGTTTAACCGGTAGAGCCTTCTAATTAGTTGCTATTTTTATGTGTACCCATGATCAGGGAATTTGCCTGTTGGTAGTTTGAGTATTGTGTTACCACTCTACCCTTACGTCTCGTTATAAACCACTTATCGCTACAAACATTATGTATATTTTAGTTTCATGTTATGGATTATCCTGTTTTTATAGGATCATTAATCTCCACAAATATTATGTATATTTACGTTTCACGGCATTGACTATCCTAATGCTAGGACTTACACACGGGTAAGTATCAAATCATTTTAATACATTAGATTGTTCCTTTGCACCCAAATTCTCAATAAGTAGTGTTTCAAATTCAAGAACCCTCTTCTTACTGTTTGGTCAAAACATTAGGAAAGGTAAATGAAATTTACCCGTGCTACCCAAAATGGAAAAGAGACATAGAAAGTGGGGAAAATGGAGGATGAAGTGATGAACACAACATGTGAGTGTCCTTTTGATTTTGACAATACAGAACATGTGATGACTGATGAGAGTATGTTAATGCAAGAACAATTCAACATTAACCAAACACTTAGCCCGTTTTCTTAATATAATATATAAGGCTATAATTGAATAGACCAATTTTTACTATACTCTAAATTAAAGTATTGGTACTTTGAGATATAGATTGACTTGTACTATAACGTTGAAGTTACAAGTTTAATTTGTATCATAAATGAATTTGTATTTTTTTATGTTATGACCAAGTTTAGTTTGTACTAATATACATGTACAAATTCAGTTTGTACCATATATTTGTAAAAAAAGATAGAGGTACTAACTGATTTTAATTGTACCATAACATTATAGATACAAGTTCAGTTTTCACCATAAAGTAGTGATGGTAATGGAGCGGGGTGGGGTACTTTTTACAATAAAACGTAGGGAAAAACACTTTAAAAATGAAAAATATTGATAATAGAATGGATAATTGAGCCTGACAAGTTGAAAGATCGACTCTAACTAGTTGAAGAAAAGTAAAAATAGGAGAAATATGTATAGATATTGTAAGAAATTGAGATAAAATGAGTCTAGAATGGGGCGGGGCAGGGTAGGGCGGGTCGGAAGTAGATACCCATGCTCCGCCCCACGCTACTGCGGGTCAGGTAATACCCGCCGCCCCATCGCGAGTTGGGTCGGGTAATACCCGCGGGGCGGGTTGAAATTGCCATCACAGTTTTTTTTTCACGTAAACCAAAACAACACTGAAGTTCTCATAATTGAATTGCGGCAGAAAGAAAGATGAACAAATGTAGGATTGCCGACACTAGTGTCCATTTATACAAACTGGAGTATCAATGTACAACATTCAACGTTAATATTTTCAAAACTCGACATAATTTTGAAATGTGACAATATCGAGTGACAAAGTTAATTTCAGATCGTATTGATATAAAAGATTTTCACTTCGATTTAATTCAAACTTGAGTCTCAACCACTATCATACTTTCTCTCTATGTTTGAGCATGATAACTTAAAATAATTAAGGGTAATCTCTATTTTTTTATCCAAACATTTTCAGATTTTTTTTATATTATCCAGACCTATTAAAATGCTATTAATTAACCAAATCTTTCATAATACATCAAAATATTAATCATTTTTAGTTAATAAATTTGTAACTCTTTGTTTAGTTAAAATACTAAAATTTCAGAATGTTGACCTTCATGTGTCTCTTCCAAGTCAGTATTATATTGCCAAGTCAATATTACTAAAAGAATTGTTAACGGAAAGTTAACATTTGGCTGATTCTTAGTATCTCAATAGATTTGGATAACATAAAAGAATTTAAAAAAATTTTGAATAAAAAATACACATTACCCAATAATTGATTACATCTGCACTACAAAAGAAAGGTGAAGTCGCGCAAAAGCTTGGTACAAAACATAACACATGCATCAGTACTCGATCTAGGAACCATTGCACCAAATAGTTAATCTCTCCTTTAATTACCTTGTTCACAACCCAACACATCATGTTCAATGCAATAAAATAAGTGGCCACTAAATTAAAATTCCAATTGGCGATAATGCCTCCTTTAAATATCCTTTACCACTCCATTCGCCCCTCCAAAAGGACAAAAAGAACGATCAAATCAAACTCAACGAGCCCACAACGTACGTACAATAACATGCCTTCCTCCTTATCATTCCCTTTCACTCCACTCCTCCTCGTACTCTTAACCGCCGCCGCCGCCGTCCCATCTCCGCCGTCGCCGCTGGTCCATGACATCTGCAACCAAACCTCCTCGCCCTCTCTCTGCGTGGAGGCGTTCTCCGCCGACCCACAAACCGCCACCACCACCAACGAGACCACGATGGTCGGTACAGCTGTCCGGCTGGTCGGCAACACATCCGGTTCGACCTACATCTACATCTCCGACCTCACGAACCAACCCGTGGGCCGGGCCGGGCAAAAGCGGCTGCACATATGCGAGATGTGTTACCTGTCGGTCAGTTACGACATGTTGCTTCTCAGCAGCGCGTTGAGCGACAAGTCGTACGGCGCGCTGGCGTCACAGGCGGCGGAGGTGGCGGCTCAGGCTAGGAGATGCGACGCTGCATTCTCCAAGTCCACGTGGCAGCCCATGGGGAATCGGAACAAGGTGCTGGTGGTTCTTTGCGAGGCTATTAGGGTTCTTTGCCGCTCCATCGGTCATTAACTGTCGTCGGTTATTGGATTAAAGAGGAATGGAGGGTTATTAAGTGGAAATGTAGAATCAATTAGCGGTTAAGTTAAAAATAACGTGGTACGTACGTGGTTATATGTACTGCATGCATGTTTGAGTTAAATCCTCAAATTAATAAGGCTTTTGGGCTTGTGAGTCCATATTAAACGAATAAGCCTTTTGGGCTTGTGAGCCCATTTTTATTTGACAAGAGGAAATGCAGGCCCGGCCCTCCAGTTTCCAAGGCTGAAAAAGAAGCGCGGGAAGGAAGTATAGTAGTTTATTAGCATTTGCTGAAATTCCCGCCAGATGTAGACGATAGTGACGGGATGGCCTTCAAGTTGAATTCCGCCGCCCCAAGTTTCTGTCTCTTTGTCTTTGGGATGAATCGCAGCTACCTCTCCTCTCTTTCTTCCCTCTCCACTCCCGACTCGAACCCAGCTGCTCATCTACCGCCTCTGCCTCCCGGCTATTTACTCACCTCGCTGGAGTGCAACATGCAAGCAAGCTGTTCGACGAAATGCCTCACCGAACTTTTTCATACCCACAATCCGTGTTCCGCTTGGCCTTGTGCACAATCGTGTGTTTCTGCAATCTGGAAGCTCGTTTTCGGCTATGAATGACTCAACCTTTGTCGCTGATCCCCCCCACCGCGATCTGTGGCCTTGTCGAGGTTGGTAAATGGGAATGTCCACAAGGCTGGTCATGTTTTTGATCGCATGGTGCATAGGGATAGAGATGTCTTCTCTTGGACCAGTTTGGTTTCCGGCTGTTTAAAGATTGGGGATGTCGATGAGGTTCTTTGTCCTTTTCATCTAATGTCGGACAAGAATGTGGTGTCCTGGACGGTTACTGTTGCGGGTTGTAAACAGAATGGTCACATTGATCAAGCTCGTCAATTTTTTGATCTGAAGCCTCATAGAAATGTCGTTTCTTGGACTATAAGGGTCAATTCGTGCACTGACGTGGACCAAATTGATGAGCCTTGTCAAGTTTTCAACTTGATGCCTCAGAGAAATCCATGTTCTTGAAAAATTATGCTGTTCGGTTTTCTTTCTGCTAATAGACTGGACGAAGCAGTTCAGCTATTTAATTCCATGCCTCAAAAGAATGAGATATCTTGGACGACAATGGTCAGTAGTCTGCCAAGCACGGGATTTTGATGGAGAATATTTTAATGCAATGCCTACAAAGGACACAGACGCATGGAACTCCATGATCACAGCATATGCTGAACATGGCATTGTAGCTGAAACTAGTAAGCTTTTCACTTCTTTGCCAATAAAAAATATTGTTAATTGGAATGCTGTACTAGATGTGTATGCAAGAAATGGTTCTCAAGGTCAAGCCTTGCATCATGTCTCCCTGATGCTGCAATCGAGTTGCAACCCGTATGAATCTTCTCTGACTAGCATCTTGTCTTCCTGCAACTCCATATTGGAGCTCATACAGACTCGTGCCTTCATTGTCCTTCATGGGTTTGAGCTTTACTTATTTCTAGCGAATGCTCTTGTCACCGCTTATTCCAGATGTGGGGATCTCCAATCAGCTAGGTTTGCTTTTTACCAGATCGAATTCAAGGACAGTTTCTCAGACTGCAATGCTTTTAGCTTACTCAAACCATGGATATGCTCAACATGCACTGCTAGTTTTTGCACACTTACACTTTCTGAGATCTGGATGCAAACTGAAAAAATTGCATATCTTGGAGTCTTATTAGCGTGTAACCGCGCAGGTCTTGTCTAGAGAGGTCAACAGCTTTTTGATTCAGTGAGTGGTATATATGGAGTAGAACCAAGTGCTGAGCAGTATTGGTGCCTTGTGGACATTCTAGGTAGGGCAGCAAGTGAGTAAAGTCATGGAAGTGGTTTCTAAAATACCGCGGCATGAGCTCGTTGGTGCTGTATTACGAGCATTGTTGAGTGCTTGTAGATTGCATGGGGATGTGGCAGTGACAACTCAGATGGTTGACGAGCTAAACAAGTTGGAACTAACAAACTCTGGGCGTTACGTGCTGTTGGCTAATATATGGACCAGGTAGTAAGTTGAGCGAGTTTGCACAATTAAGAAAAAAGATGAAGGAATGTGATGTCAAGAAAGAACCAGGCTTTAGTTAGATACAGAGTGTAGGGAAGAAGCATATGTTTTTGGTTGGAGACGGATTCCATCCGCAAGCTAAAGAAATCTTTAGCTTCGTTAAGGAGATGATGCTACCCATGATCAAAGAGTGCAATGATGATGCTCCAACAACCATCCCTGAACTAGCGTATCAAGATGATATTCCATTGAGGGCCTAGGTGAAGTGGCTCGGAATCATTTCTTTTCCCGATCAATGGATTCACTTGTTAGTATGTGATGGATAACTTATTTTCTGATAGTTCAGGGAAACTAAGTTGAATCACTGATGAGAAAATCAGATAGAAAAGAATTGAAATTTCCATTAATTGTATGCGTTGTTCCATGTCCATATAGAATCATTTTATACACCCTTATACAGACTTTTCTATTTTTGTATTCTGCGCAGCTTGCAGCTTGGTTGGTTTGGACACGCCTATCAGACGCCTTCCAGAAATTGTTGTGCTCATAAATGGACGTAGACGTCTCGAACTTCTGGTTGTCATCTCACATTCTGTAGCCATGCAAATGCTTAGCCCATCTTCTAGCCATGTACGGATTATGGTAATCCCAGCTCTCAACACTACTAGTCCTTCCACTAACCATACTCGCATCCCTCTCAGAAGCTTCCACGTCACTACCATGAGTCTCACTTTTCTCTCCTAAACTCACCACAGCTTCGCCTGTCCTTGTACATTCATCAATCCCACCCTCATTGTAGCTGTACTCCACTGAGATCACCTCCCCATAATCTCCCAAATCCAACAGGAACCGCCTCTCTTCACCACCTCCAAGGTCACCAAGCTTCATGATCTTGCTCCTATCGCCACCGATTCTCAGCTGAACATCTCTTATAACACCTCCAAGTATCCCCCCCAAGAAGTCCTCAAACTCATGCATCACGAACCCATTCGAAGCACCAAACCCGAATCCCACATGGAACCGATGGACCGGAAATGAAGTATGCAGAGCTACAACATGACATGCTCTTGTTGGTGTGTCCGAAAGATGCAAGATGCCGCAATGTGGGTTCTTGTGTGCACGATCTTCCAGCACTTTGATCCCCTTCTTCAGCCCTTCACTTGGATCAGCTTGCCCCATGTAGAATATCCGGTCGATGACTTGAAGTGCTGTTCTTTTGCCGTATGACGTCATTCGCCTCAGAGGGAAGACTCTGGCTGCAGCGGAGGAGTACGTCACAATGGACAAACGGTCGATCGGTCGAAGAGAGAAGACAACCAATGCCATGGACTGCTTGAGAAGACGTAAATGTGGACCATTGGGGCTAGCAACGAGGACCAAGTCGGTTGCTGGTTGGTTTATCAGTTTCACTGAAAGACAAGCAGTAGCTGTAGCATTAGCCGCTGTCATTCTTCTGTTGAAATGCGAAGATGATGTTCCTGGTAGAAGCTGTGAGTGATGTTGCAGGGAGAAATGAAGGCGGGAAATGGTGGGGATGTGGTCCGGGTCAACTGGGTCGTCGTCGTCGTAACGGGCGGAGCGAAGGAAGGACCGGCGGTGGACGCGGAAATGGGCTATGGACTCATCGAGGATCTGAAATACCGGGTCGTTTTGGGTGGAGGGAAGGCAACAAGGTGGGTTGTTGAGATTGCGGGGGAGTTGGGTCCAATGGGCCCGGCAGATGGGGCAGGTGACGCTGCCATGGCGGACGTTGGAGGAAATGCAGGCGAAGTGGAAGGCGTGGGAGCACTGAGCTGTGAATATGGCTTGGCCTGGACTGTCCCCGTTGCTGTAGTTCAAAGCTTCTAGGCATATTGCACACATGCTCTGCTGCCACCAAACAGAAACAATAACACAAGGTTAGATATCACTAACAAACACACGGTTCGATACTCATTACTTGTTAGTCCTTTTTACATGCACGCGTGCAATCTGTGGCCACAAGAATATGAAATTGTACTAGTACTGATGTGGTCCTATTGTTAGGATTGTTTGTTTCGGCAGGACTTGGTGGGAATTCATGCAATCATTATTATAGGGGTTGTGGGGTGAAGGGACCTTTAAGGCAGTGGGATATGCAATGATGATGAGGGTTTAGAATGTTGAGCATTCACATGGCATACTGAAATCATGCGGTGGGTAATTGGTATTAATTTAGAGCCAGTATAACTGTATAAGCATAGGTACACCTTCATTTTCTGGTGGTGATTTGAGGGAATAGAGATTTGTTGAACTTGAATGAATGAAGATGAACTTTTCCTACTGTAATTTTATATATTACCATAAAGAAAAGGGAGTAGCTAGCCTCATTTGTAAGAGAATAGAGTGGGAAACCAGGGAAGAATCTAGACCAGAAAAGTAGGTAGAAATAGGAAACAGAGAGGACAACACGAATATATGTCAACATTGATCACTTGCTAAAGCAAGGGGGAAAGAACAGCAGGGCAAAGTTAAGGCATTGGATTCCTATAGTGAATGTAACGGCTGATGAATGCTTTTTACAACGGAAACAAACAGTTTTCTGCTTACCTTAGAATTCACGTTACTGGTAATGTTGCCCTTGAAGTTGTGGATGATGGTGTCTTGATCATCGTATTCCTCTGGACTATTTGTAGTTGAAGAGGCTGCTGTTGTTGGACAAACTGATGAGATCTGTCAACATAACTAGCAGAGTATTAGCTCACGCCTAACTAATTATTTGAACAGGAAATTCATAGACAGGGACAGATGGAGAGAGAGAGAGAGCGAGAGAGACGAATCTGCCGATTTTCTGGTTGCATGATCAAAGACAGAAAATTTGAAGTATGAAATGACTGATAAGGCTTAACAAGGGCGAAGAACACACGCTAGGCACATATAGAAGATAAATACATGAATAAAGGAATATGCTTTATTATGCGTTTGATTGAGGAGGTGAAGAATGAATGAATGAGGAAAACTAACTAACAATAAACCCTGTCATGCAAGTTTGTTAGGAAAGGAGAAACCTTGGAGAATGCAGCAGCAGAAGAAAGATGGAATCGGGAAGAGAGAAGTGGAGTTGACGGACTGACTTACACTGAGAGAGGAAGAATGAATGGTAGAAGGAGGAAGAGGAGAAGAAGACATGGTAGAGGAGGAGAAAGAGCCACATGCTGCCACCACCATTTTCCGGGCTACCTTCTTCAGCTTTGAGCTTCTGGTACTTCCTCCTCCCATCACTGCTTCTGCTGTTGGTTTTATTTTTCCAGAATGAATTGAGTGAAATTAAGAACAACAGTATAGGCTTCTGGGTATTGAAACTGAAAGTGGGAGATTTATGTGGGTATATATAGCAAGGGGAAGGGAAGGGAAGGGAAGGTGTTTGATAGGAATGAAGGGCAGACAAAAGCTTCCCTCCCCTGCAGATTGATTGCTCTGCTATTTGTTCAAAGCATCACCACCAGCACCATTACTCCCTCAGCTTTTTCTTTATGGTTTCTTTGGGCGAATACCATTTCTGACATCAATGTATCGTTAAAAGAAGCCAATACCATCACTTTCGAAGTCGCCCCCACCCGACGCTTCCCTTTATATTATTTCATTTTCAAACTTGGAATAGCCCCACACCCCCGCACCCTTCCCCACCATTTCTATACTTTCTTTATTATCTCTAAGCTAATTGACTTGACCGCACTTCTTGACCATTGTCATTGCCCTTATTTTCACTGCCCTTTCTCTACCTCTTCCTAGTAATAATGCTCCCAAATTGCTTTTCCTTCTCTCCCATCTCGTTTTCACCTTTTCCTTGTTCTCTTTCAATTTCCCCGCTCACCTAGCTGGCTTTAGAGTTTCACGATTCAATTTGAGATTGTAAACTACTCTGAGTTATGGTACACACATTTAAATAAAGATGTACAATTTCACAAGCTAAGCTCAATTTGTTTGAGTTGATATTAGGTTCAAATCGACTTAATCAGTATATGATTTTGTTTCACTGGATTTAAGTTTTATTTTTTCTTCTCATTAGATCTTTATAAAAGTGAAGAAATAGACAAATCAAAGACTCAATTGAATCGTTTTAGTTATGTTTTCGATCTAGTTTTGACTCTCCTATCTTTTTTTCCACTTTGATTTTACGATATGCCATAGGTTGATCTGGTTTAATAACATGACAGTCTCTGCGGTTTTTTCTCCCAGATCTCTGTGTGTTAGCTTTTTTATTCAAATCTTTGTATTTAAGTTTAGATGTAAATTTAGAGTAAAGAAATTAGCCAAGCAACACCAAAAGTGGTAATTAATGTCTAATAAGTCAAACAACGCTTAGTTATTCGTTGATCACTTGTGATTAGTGATTACTATAACCACTTCACAAGCTCGACATTAAAAATTACGGTCAAATGATCCCCTTCGCCGGCCCGAGACATTCATATGTTAACACAAAACAAAAATGGGCTGATTTTGATTATATAAGATAGGAGACGGCAGAGCATATATATAAAAACTCCAGGGTGATGATCGTCGGGAGGGAGTAGTATCAAACACTTTAAATAATGAAATGAAGAATAAATGTGTGCATGGTGATAGGTGTGGCGAGGTAGCTGCTCATCATCAAGATGATGATGATTCATGAGGTAATGTTGAGCTCCCTAAGCATGGCGACCACCTGCAACATGTTCGGCCTCTTAGAAGGGAAATCGTCCACGCACTGCAGCGTGATCTCCAGGTACCTCACCATTTCCTTCACCTCTTCCCCGGCCTCTTTTTCTTCATCCTCCTCTTCTTGCTGCTGCTGATGGTCGTGATTATCTTTACTGCCACGAACCTGCGTCGGCAGAAGGTCAGGATCAATCACTTCTATCTGCTTCCCTTGTCTCACCATCATCTTCACCCACCCAACCAAGTTGGTGTCCCCGAAGTCCTCCTTGTCCGTGGGGCGCTTCCCTGTCACCAGCTCCAACAGCACCACTCCGAGAGAGTAGACATCTCCCTTGGCCGTGCACCGGAAACTCTGATAGTACTCCGGGGGCACATACCCGGGAGTCCCTGCCAGGGTACTGACGCTGAGATGTGTGTCCAGCGCGCTGATGAGGCGTGCCATCCCGAAATCCGAAACCCGAGCCTCCATCTCCTTATCCAGAAGCACATTGCTTGACTTCATGTCCCTGTGGATGATGTGAGGGATGCAGTTGTGGTGAAGAAAGCAGAGACCTTTCGCTGCCCCTCTTGCTATCTTCTTCCTTTCCTCCCATGTCAACACATCCGCCCCGCCCTTGGTATGCCTCCTCCCGTGCAGCACTTCCTCCAAGCTCCCGAACGGCATGTACTCGTACACCAGTAGCCTCTCTTCCCCGACTTTGCAGTACCCTAGCAGTGGCACCAGGTTTCGGTGCTTGATCTTCCCTAGAGTCTCCATCTCAGCCATGAACTCCCTGTCCCCCTGGCAGCTGAGACGGATGAGCTTCTTGATCGCCACGCACGAGCCATCTTTGAGTGTAGCCTTGAACACCTCCCCGAACCCACCGCATCCAATCATGCTTTCCCCTGAGAACCCGTTGGTGGCCTCGATCAACTGTGAGAATTTCAGCTTCCTCAGGTTTCTCTGGAAAGTCGCCACGTTGATGCTCAGTGGCTCCTTCTCCTTCTCGATCTTCCACGTCGTGGCAGCGTGGGATGCCTGCAGGCTCTGCAGCATCTTCGCCTCTTGTGCCTCCTTGTGCCTCACCCTCATTGCTATGGCCCACACCACAAGGATGCAGACTGAAGCCACCGAGATGAGCACCCCTAGCACAACGCTGTTGGCCCACGTGGATGCCTTGGAAGATGATCTCCTGCTGGCTCCTCTCGAGGCAGCATCTTGATTGCTGCTGGAGGACATAACTAGCCTGCATTCAGGCAGGGGAACGCCGCAGAGGCCAGGATTGTTTGCGTATTGGGTGGCGGGAAGCGTGCTCAACTGTCCTAACTGTGGAATCTGCCCTGTCAGCTCGTTATTGGAGAGGTCGATCTGGACTAAGAATGAGAGGTTGGAGAAGGAATCAGGGATTTCTCCCTGAAGCCGATTGTGGGAGGCGTCGAAAACTCCCAAGTTCTTGAGCTGCCCGAGGGATGCAGGGATTTCCCCTGAAAGCCGGTTGTGGGAGAGTTCCAGGACTTGGAGAGCCATCATGTTCCCAAATTCGTCAGGGATCTTCCCCCGGAGCTCGTTGTAGGAGAGATCCAAGTACTCCAGGGTTTGGTACTGCGTGAAAAGGCTCAACACTGGCCCTGAATACAACCTCGTGAAATCACACGACTTGAGTGTAGGGATCTGAAGCAGTCTTTCAGGTCTGATCCCTGCAAATTCCAGAAGTCCACCCACTCCTTTGCAAGAATTCCCGACGTTTCGGACGAACACAATAGTGCTCCCGGAAGGGATTGCGGTTAGGGCTTTGGAACCGAGCTGGCGGCCCAACCGCGGAGGGATCTCACCCGTGAGCTTGTTGCTGTTCAAATCCAGCCACACCAAGCTGCTGCAATTCCCGAGCTCCGGCGGTATCTCCCCGCTCAAGCTGTTATTGGCTAGTTGTAGAACTGCAAGTCTCGGAAGGAGCCCGACTTGATTTGGGATTTGGCCGCTGATCTCATTGCTGGTGAGGGATATCCACTCCAAGTTACTGCAACCGAAGAGTTCCACCGGAATTGGCCCGCTCAGGTGGTTGTTGTTGAGGATCAAATCCTTCAGGTTCCTGCATTTCCCCAATTCCGGAGGGATTCCGCCTTCCAAGCCGTTGAACCAAGCAATGACCTGCTCCAGGTTCTCCAGGTCTCCAAGCTCGGGAGGGATGGAGCCGTTGAGGTAGTTCAAGCTAAAGTCTATGGCTTTGAGCTTGGAGCAGCGAGAAAGCTGAGCCGGGATTGGGCCCGAGATGAGATTGTCTGGTAATCTCAGCTCTTGGAGGGAGGAAGCACCAGGGCAAATGTCAGGAGGGAAAGTGCCAGAGAATCTGTTGGAGCTGAAATCGGCCACCTTCAAGTTTTTGCAGTAAGAAAGTGAAGGCGGGAACTGTCCAGAGATGAGGTTGCTGCTCAACAGCAGAGTCTCCAAGGAGCCAAGGGTTTGCAGGATAGAATCAGGGAAGGGCCCAGAAATATTGTTGGTGGAGAGGTCGAGGAGCTGGAGGTAGGAACAAGAAGACAGTGAATCGGGGATGGAGCCGGAAATGTTGTTAAAGGAAAGCTTGATCTCGAGGAGGGAACCGCAGGCTTCATGGAGATCAGAAGGGATCCATCCAGTGAGGTGGTTGTGGGAGAGGTCGAGATGCTGGAGGGCTCGAAGCTGGGCGAGGAGGGAAGGAGGGATGCTGGAGGATAGGAGGTTGAATGAGAGGTTGAGTGTTTGAAGGGAGGTGCAGTTGGAGATGAATGTCGGAATTGTGCCCACAAGATGGTTTTTGGAGAGGTCCATGTGGATCAATGATGGGGTGGGAGATGTGATCTGGAGGAGGGAGGTGATAGGTCCAGTGAAGTTGTTGTCGGAGAGGTCAAGGAATTGGAGGCTAGAGGGGATGAAGGACGATGATTCAGCAGTGGGGGTGGTTAAATTGTTGTGTGACAGGTCGAGTTGGAGGAGGTTGGGATGGGATATAAGGAATGAGCTTGGGAAAGGGCCAGTGAGGCCCGTGGAATGGAGGTAGAGGTGCTGGAGGGAAGGAGGGAGGCGGAGAAGAGATGTTGAATTGGTGAGGGTGAAGTTGTTGGAGGATAGTTTGAGGGAGGAGAGGAGTTCCAGAGAAGAGAAAGTGTCGAAAGAGATGGAATCGGCAGCGAGAGCAGCGGAAGTGAGATCAAGCTGAGTGACCCGGCCGAGGTAGCATGTCACTCCAAACCAGGAGGAGGAGCAGGGGTTGTGAGCAGGGAGCCAGCCGGAGAGGACATTGTTGGGGTCGGAGTGGATCATGCGCTTGAACATGAGGAGTGCGGCTGCATCCGTCTTTATAGAATGTTGGAATTGCTCTCCCGCGACGACGATGACTAGCAAACCGTTGAGCAGCAGCAGCAAGAGTGCGTTGATGGCCATGGAGGAGTTGTAGTGGTAGTATGAATATGCAGGGGAATCAGAAGGAAGGTGGAGGGAGAGTGAGTGTGGAAAATGGAGATGGAATGCATGACAGATGAGGAATGCGGGTGCATTTATCAAAGGAGAGGGGGAAAAGCAAGCAAAAGGAGGGAACTTTCAGAGTTAGTGAAGCGGGAATGATGGGAGTGTGCAGTAATGTGTAATCATGATATCCAAATGCAACTATTAACTATAATAAAAAGGTGAATAAAGGAGCAGTGGAGTGGAATAATAATGATGGAATGTGTAGTAAACGGTAATGCGTAATCATCATCACGATCAAAGACAGACAGAAAAATCTTCACAAGGCTGATAAAGGTCAAAAAAGATGGATACCATAGCATGCCAAGGCCACCACCATATGTAAAACTCATTCACTAACTAACAAAAAACTTTCTGTTCTGAAATATTGTACGCAGGGAAGTAGAAGACTTGTAGAAAGCTGCAGCAGCAGCAGTAGCAACTTATCAGCAGAAGAAGAAAGATCGGGACTGATTGACTTACCATAACAGAAGTAGAACGCATGCTGGAACGAGGAAGAGGTGAAGCAGAAGACTTGGCAGAGGAGGAGAACGAGCCGCAAGCAGCCACCACCATTTTCTTGGCGAGTCCCTTGAGCTTTGAAGTTCTGGTACTTCCTTCTCCCATCACTGCTTCTGCTGCTGTTTCAGTTTCCCCCCAGAATGAATGAAATGAAATGCAACAGCAGCAGACGAAGAAGGCAAGAAGAACAGTTTTGGCGTTCTGGGTTATTGGAACTGGAAGTTGGGATGGAGTTTTTATATGAGTATATATAGAATAAGGAGGAAGCAAATTGAGGTGTTCGTTTGATATGAATGAGGAAGAAAAAAGAGCAGACGATTGAAAGAAAGCCTCTCTCTGCCTTCTTCTGCAGCTGGTATTTCTCTTTGTTCAAATTAAGGCAGCAGCAGCAAGCATCATCCCGCCCCCACCCAGGTAGCTTTTTCTTTTCTTTTTAGGGTTTCTTTCTTTCTTTCTTTGGCTGGGTGAATAATACTGAATAGATTAGCATACCCTTCACCATCTACCACACAGGACCATGATTTCATTTTTAAAAGCACCCAAACTTCAAAAAGTAAAAGAGAGGAGCTGCTGGAGAATCAAAGCACCGTTGGGTTGTTTATATTTCAAAGTCTTCTCAACCTAGAAATTTCAGTCATGCATCATTGATGAATAGTCACTACTATTATTATCATCATCTTGTCTTGGATCTCAGCTTAGCATCCACAAAATCATTTTTAATAATGCAAATCTCTGTAAATATGTCAAACCGGTTTATATCGTAATGCTGGTTTGACGATTAGGAATGTAAAAATTCATTAAATTCTTAATGAACTTAGACATTTAAAGAATCTTTCTAAAATCTACATTCATATTTAAATAAAATATTAAATATTAAATAAAATAAAAAAATTATCATATTTAACTACAACATTCTAAACTAACATCCAAAAATTTATACTTGAATCCAACAAATAACATAAACATCTAAATATTCATAATTGAATCCAACAAACAATATCAACATCTTTCAAATGCAAGAAACAAATAATTTTTTTTTTTTGTTACCTAAACTCACCAAAAGGACGACAATTTGTTTAAAAACCGGAAGTTGATTGGGAAAGTCTCTGCCCAGTTTTGTAATAGGTGCTGGTTAAAAAGGATGGCAAAAATATCCATAACCATGGATATCCGTCCGAATCCGATCTAATCGGGTATGGTAAAATCTGAACCCGAAGAACTTTTAGTGGATACGGGTAAAACCCGAACCCGAATATTGCTGGTAATGGATAGACATGGTTTTCTCACTATCCAACCCGAACCCGCCCGATTATAACATGTATATTTATTTTGTCTAGAAATAATCATTAATTTTCTCTAACATATTTTATATTTAGCATATAAATAAAATATTTTCGTGAAATTGTGTTATTTTAATTAATTTTCTTCATTCTAGTGAATTATTCTCGTACTTTTACGCTTATGTAATGTGAGAATATGTGTGAGTGGTAACATATTGGTTGAAGTTATAAAGAGAAATTATTATCCATGGATAACCGTGCATACCCGAAATCCGAACGGGTATGGGCATGCTTTTGGTTTTCTACCCATTTCTTATGTGAGTATGGGTATGGGTAAAACCCGAACTCTTTTGGGTAGTGTAACAGATATGCACTATCCGCCCCCGACCTGACCCATTGCCATCCCTACGATTGAATCCAGTTGTATTGGCTGACATTCCACTGACATGACAGCCATGATAAATACCATCAATGTCAAAGGGCTAAATTACACGTTTGGTCACTCAAATTACATAAATCTTTCACGTTTGCCACCGTAATTATTTTTCTTTCTTATTTGCCACTAACTTTACAAATCGTTTCACAGTTAGTCACTAGCCATTAGTCCCCGTTAACTCCGTTAGTTTTTCAAATGGCAAATGAAACTGCTGACTGGACGGTTAACTAATGACATGTAAATTTAAAAAAAAAAAAATTAATCCTCCACGTGTTCCTCTTGCTCCTTCCCCCTTCCCTCCACCCTCCCCCACCTGCCCCTCTATTTTCCCCTTCCATCGCCACCTCCAAGCTCCCTCACATCCACTCCACCTAGACCCTCGACGCTGGCCTCTTCCAATCGCACCGCCACTAGCCTCTTCCAATCGCCGCCGCCGTTGCCTCCCAAGCTCCCTCACATCCTCTTCGTATCCATCCCTTCCTCTCCCCCTATTAGTAGTGAGAAATCCAATTTCACCGCTACTTATGGCTTCCCCACCGCCTACCAAGCAGATTTTAACTACTCCCGAACCCCCTCCTAGGAGATTCCAACAACTCTCGCACCCCTCCCAGGCCTCCTCTATTTGGATCTGGAGAATTTCTACCCTCCTTCCCCTCCTGACTTCAAATTCTTCAATCACCAAACTCCGTCACGGCTGCAACTGCCACCACCTCGATGAGGATGGTGACAGGAGGACAGACTGGAATCGAATGGTTAGAGTACGATTTCTTCCAGAAGTCGAGCAACCCGCATCAGATGGAAACCCCACCACAGCCCACAAGCAATACAATGTCGTCGATGAAGAGAAGGAAGAAGCTCAGTGTAGCGAGTGGGCGGGGGGGGGGGGGGGGGGGGGGTCACGATTGTTACAGCACAACCAGCTTGTCTGACGGCGGAGTAGAAGACGACGACAAGGCGGCCAAATCTGAGATTGCGATGAGGTTGAATTTTGCGGGATCGATGCGGGCAGAGTTTGTGAAGCATTAACCTCTGTAGAATCATAAGCATTCGGCGAGTTTCAGGACTAGTGAGATGCCCGATATGAAAATGGTGGCGAGGCACAAGAATTTGAAGGCGATTATGGAGGCCATTAAGGAGAATTTCGAGAATGTTGCAGCCGCCGGCGACCACCTGTCGGAGCTGCTCGAAATCGGAAGAGTGCAGCTTGATCGCTGGTTTAGAGTAAACTTTTTTTATTTTTTAAATTGACGTGTCATTAGTTAACGGTCCAGTCAACAGTTACGTTTGAAACGTCATCAAAAAACTGACTGTGTTAACGGAGACTAACGGCCGGTGACTAACGGTGAAACAATTTGTAAAGTTAGTGGTGAATATGGAGGAAAAGTAATTCCGATGACAAACATGAAAGATTTATGTAATTTGAATGATCAGACATGTAATTTAGCCAATAACAAAGTCACAATTTCAAGTGAGCAGTTAAAAGAGAAAATGAGCAACGACTCTTTAAACATGTGACAAAATATAAGCTTAACTTCCAAAAATCTAAAATAATAGTCAGATCTTTCATAACTTCACAAAATTTTAGTAATTGATCTATAGACCTATTACTATTACCGTTAACAACACTCCACATAAGCCAACACATTAGATTCCAATAGAAAATGATATTGTATTGTTTTCCGGAATAAACACAATTTAACAGCCAAATTTTTTTAGTTTGACAAAATATTAGCTAAATGTTTTCTGTTGGACAGAATATTAGTCAATCCTTTTACAACATTGAAATTTTTTATCTATTTGATTTGTTGTCGTTAAGAACACCGTTATTTACACTCCGCATTAACTGCCACATCAAATTTCAATAAAAAAATGTGTTGAATTTATCTTTTGAATTCATCTACTTCAAATTTCATTTTGTATTTTATCATATAATAATGATCACCGCCAGAATTGTTTCCTTTCTACTTGGACTTTTTATTATTAACATACTATACCGAGGCCTGATTTTGCAAGAGTGGCGACATCGTCCTCGTCATGTTGCCATACCTTCTCCTGGATAGTGATGACGGGAAACATCGTCAACGCTTGCCGGAAGAACTTTGGAGGGGTTGGGAAGAAGATTTGGTCAATTCGTGTGTGTGAGATTGTTATGTTGAAAGGCTTTTAATTATTTTGGTTGAATTTTTTTTCAAAAATAAAATAATTAAAAAGATAACTAATGTGAAAAAAAATCCTCTTAAACTACTCATAAATCGATATATAAACAATATATATTTCTTTACCGATTCTTTCTTACTCATATCTACAAAATAAATAAAGGCAAAACATGGGTTGAAATTCTTTCATTTCAAATTTAGTGGTTTGGGAGTGATTTTAGGAATGTCATTTTTGTCATTGCACCCCGTTCATGTTTATATATTAAAAATATTATCGTTGGAGTACGAACCTTGGTAACTTGAATGAAGAAAGAACATTATAACACTAGGCTACATCTTATTGTTGAGATTTTTCCAGAAATAGCACTGTTTAAAAAATAAATTCCAAAAATAGCACCCAACTCCGAAAAATTCCAAAAATAGCACCATTTTTGTAAAACCGCCACCCGAGGGCGCGTTTTTCGATGAAAACCGCACTGGTAGGGAGCGGTTTTGCAGACCGCACCCCCAGGGTGCGTTCTACCTTTTTTTTTTTTTTTTTGCAAACCACACCCCCAGGGTGCGTTCTGTTTTTTTTTTTTTTTTAAATCCTAACTTAGGTGGAAACTTCAAACGAACGTATCTTTATGTTCGGGTATCCGATCGTCGCGATTTTTTTTTTGATTCCGCATAACTTTTTGAGATCTTGCAAGCCGAAGACTGCCAAAGGTGGTTTGGTCTCGCCTTCATACCAAACAATGTCGTTTGCTACTCCGAACGAGCTTTTTTCCGATTTCGTCAAACTTTGGACAACCGTAACTTTGTGCTCCAAATCCAAACGGCATGACTTTTTTTTTTATTTCGCATAACTTTTTAAGGACTACATTTTTACTAGGAATGTATTTTCAAAACAGGAATTATTTTTGGATATACAGGATTTTGGGAATAGCTTATCTTCCCTTCTCAGCAATCCACGTACATTTTGAAATTATGTCTATGATAAAAGTTGTATTCCTTAAAAATTTATGCGAAATAAAAAAAAAATTCATGACGTTTGGATTTTGGAACACAAAGTTATGGTTGTCCAAAGTTTGACGAAATCGGGAAAAAGTTCGTTCAGGGTAGCAAACGACATTTTTTGGGACGAAGGCGAGACCAAACCACCTTTGGCAGTCTTCGGCTTGCAAGATCTCAAAAAGTTATGCGGAATCAAAAAAAAAATCGCGACGATCGGATACTCGAACATAAAGATACGTTCGTTTGAAGTTTCCACCTAAGTTAGGATTTTTCAAAAAAAAAAAAAAAAAAAAACAGAACGCACCATGGGGGTGCGGTTTGCAAAAAAAAAAAAAAAAAAAAAAATCAAAACGCACCCTGGGGGTGCGGTATGCAAAACCGCTCCCTACCAGTGCGGTTTTCATCGAAAAACGCGCCCTCGAGTGGTGTTTTCATCGAAAAACGCACCTCCGGGTGGCGGTTTTACAAAAATGGTGCTATTTTTGGAATTTTTCGGAGTTGGGTGCTATTTTTGGAATTTATTTTTTAAACAATGCTATTTCTGGAAAAATCTCCTTATTGTTTTGATTGAATTTTAGGAATATGTTTGGTGATGATGTTTATATATTTATATTTTATCTTAAGTTATTTATATTTTATAGAAATATATTAGTTCTGAAATCGAACTCAAGTAGTATTGATTCAAACATTAATATTAAATTGTATGTGTTGTTTAGTTCACACAAAATACAGAAGTGTAACCAAAACATGGACCTTTGTGACGAGTATAATCATTTTTTTTGTGACAAATCTACACATAATATATTGATAAAATTGGAAAATAAGAGTCTCATTTCAAATTTTGTGGCCTGAGAGTGTTTCTAGGAAGCTCTTTTTAGTCATAGTGGCCAATTTATTTTTATATTATGTGTAGATTTGTGACAAAAAATTACTATATTTGTCACAAAGATCCATGTTTTGGCTACACATGTATTTTGCACCCACATACAATTTATTATTTAATGTTTGAATCAATGTTACTTGAGTTCCGATTTCACAATCAAACACTTTCTATAAGAAATAATAATTCCAGGTAAAATAAATATTTCCTACTTGGTTGAAGAAGCTCTTTCTATAAGATATATTCAATATTTTAAGATTTTCCATTTCAACTTTCGTGAAGCAAGAATGAAAGTAGGAAGAGTGTTTTTGTCATCACAATTATTATCTATTTCATATGAACAAGTATCAATATCAAGATTTGAACCATAGTCTCTTCAAATGAAAATAATGATCACAACCAATTACACTAAACAAATTTGTTTTATCTTCATAATTGTAAACATGCACTAAGCAAAGAGTGATGACTTTTCACTGTTAGCTAGCCTATTAAATCTTTTGAAATGCAAAATTTAATACGTGATTTATAATTTTTACAACCTATAAAATGACGTGTAATCTTAAAATTGCAACACAAATTTCATTGCCTGAAATATTGCATATCGAACTGCAATATTGAATATGCAAAAGAGATGTAGAATTATTTAAATTAATATGAATTTTCAGAACTAATATGAAACAATAATATTTTATAAAAACTATAGGTGACTGGTTCTCTAAAATTTTAGACTGGTTAACTGCTAAACGTTAACCTCTTGCTAATCTGGCATGAATGAAACTCGATAATAATGAGACGATATCGAGTTTAATGTGATGTTCATTTCGTCAGTTTTGGATCGGATGTGTTGATCAATTTATAGGGCATTAACATATAAATGAGTTATAGTTAACATCATTGTACAATTTTTACTCTTTATATTAATTAATTTAATCTTAATATTTGTGATGTTTGAAATATTTTATGTATGATTTAGAGGTATAATTATTATTTGTGATATCAGTTGTAGTTTATTCAAATGTAGTATTTCATTAAGTAGTCAAAATCGAATACTGAGTGCATTTATGACTGTTTTTATCTTGGTGTTGTGAATAAGTATGATGCATATAACTATACCTAGACACATGGTCGAGTTAGCACGACACAGTTAAAGCATACCATGAAGACAATGTATATGGATCGACCAGGTACAAGCATGAATGCTTCATGGGTCGTACCAGACTTAAACTTCAAAGGCTTGCACAAAAGTGTGAGCACCACACAGTCTACATTGGTGAACTCATATTTTTATGGAGAAATGCTCCATTTGATAAAAATAAAACAAAATATTCTAAAAATAACATATAAAATTTGAATTAATGAGTAATTTCTGACATCAACGTGTGACGGCTCATATTCTAAAAAGTTTATAAAATACATTTATTGTTAATTTTGAAACTCAAACTTTTTTCAATGTATACAACTAACAATTCATTTATAAAATCATTTTTGATTAACTTCATAGCTGAAAAATCTTTTTTACAACTTGCAGTAATAACAAACAACGTCAAAAATAACTTTAGAAGCAAGTAAAGTGAAGAAGAAATGGTGATTTAGTATTTCTTTACAAATGTGGGGGGTGGGGGAGATTTTTTTGTCTACAAAATTAGAGGAAGGGTTGAAACTCATATATCATTTGTTTGACTATTGAATTGAAGTATTAAACATTTTGGAAGTGATATATAATTCTTAAATTAGTATTAATTTTCAGCCCGGTTGACCAATAGCCTTAGACCTTTTACTAATCTGACATGGATCCAATAATCCTATAAGATGAGATTTAGTTTGATACGACGTCGGTTCAAAACCATTTTTTATATGTAATGAATTTGTACGACAAATACATGTAAAGTGAAGATGAACCTGATTATGCATTTTGATTCTTTAGATAAATACAATGGTTTAAGGCTTTAAGCGATGAACTAACTATACACTCACTCGATTGGTTTAACGAGTTTTGCTTTTATCACTTTTAATAATTAGTTTATTCACAAGCTATCAAGCTACTTTGCTCTGTCGATGAATAAGCGATCATCTATTCGCCAGGTTTCAGGTGCTCTGATTCACACTATCGATTGTGAATGGAGAAGAAGTATTTCGAATGCAAAATTGGAGAAATAATTGGGATGTTTCTAGGTTTCTCTCGATTCAAGGTGGTGGGAAAAAAGAAGAAGGAAAAATGGGGAGAGTTGTGAGACACAAAGCTGAGAGAGATGAAAGAAAAAAAGGAAAACAAAGAGGAAGGCAAAGAGAGAGTGAGAGCTGAGAGGACAGATTTAAAAGAGGAAAATGAGATAGTCTGAAATAATTGCTCTTGTGTTTTGATAGTAGATATTTTTGGCCCTATTATGTTGAGTTTTAATTTATTTTAGGAGATAACATCTGACATATTTTTTCCATTTCGATTTAAAATCATAAATCGATATTATCATTTGGAAGATTTTTTCCTAAATATGATTATTGTAATTTCTGAGATTTTAAGGGGTATTTGATAATGCCAATATTTTAGTGGTTTTTAATTTAAAGTTTGTATTGAAAGATCGTACGTACAACGGTTAGACCATAAAACTTCACATCATAGGCTAAATCGATAGGTGATATTTATCAATATGAAACGGTTGAACCACAGTTAAATTATGACTTCGGTATAATATACTCTACTAACAACTTTTTCGATGCGATTTTACAATCCTTTGGTTCAAACTATTCTTTTACACTGGTGGAAACAAAAGTTTTAAGACACATTTTGAACTATCTATTGCAAAAAAATATAAGTCAGTTAGCGATAATGAGAATATGTGATCTCATGCAACTCGAAAGACGCTTTGCAACTTCTATATTTTTAAAATAAATTTATGCTACTCATACCCTCACTCTTTCATCAACTTAATGAGTCACATATATTTCATGTAATATTATTTTCATATGTTTTTATTTATTGAATTATTTCATGAAAAAATATTTGTTGCATGAAAATTACTACATTTTTTCTAGACATGTCTGCGATATGAGAATAATTTGGGAAGTCCGTACACAACACATTGTCCAACTAACTATTAGCGACACTTAGCATCATGTCCTATATATTTCAAATCAAGCAACTTCATATTCATTACGAACAGTGTGGTAAAAAATAATACTCCCTATTGGGAAAAACTTGAAGGACATACTAAACTCTATGAGACATTTTCTTTTATCCTAAAGGTTGATTATGTATGTATTATGAGAAGCAACTCTAATATTCGATTATATTGTTTAATTAAGTAATGAATGACAATTAGTTATATTTTCCATTCAATAATTATATGTAATGCTTATATTATATTTTTTTCTCTTTTCATGGAGGTCTAAACACATTATGCATAGTTGGATTACTTTTAAAAATGTTATGTGCATAACTAATGTAGAAACAATCATTTTATGCATTTCAAATCATCTATTATATTCATTATTATATATCATATTTTTTGACAAAATTCTTCCGGCCAACTGTCCGATTCCTGTGCTAGGTTAAAAATAAGAATAGAACATATATAATAAGTAAATGGGGAAGTCAAACAACCCAATAGAAAAGCTCTATATTTTATAGCTAGAGATGATGTCAATCGGTTGTGAAGTGGTTGATAATAAGATTGTGATATCCTCCTTTGCTTGCTTGCTTGCACCCATCCTCATATTGCGTAACTTAGCCTTCTATTAGTCAATCATTCCTGCTAGGTGGGTTCAGGTTGTTAAACCATTAAACTTAAGGACAACTGATTGTTTTGAGGATAAGCCTCTCCTATTCTTTTTTTTTTTTTTCATAAGAAAAGTCTCTCTTTTTAAGTTAACTACAAGATGGGTAAACCACTCAGGAGGGGAGCGGTTTACAACAAATCTCCATCTTCATTCTTGTGAGCATATTAGGTTTACAAAGTTATACATCTTTATCCATAGTTGTTCTCGCTACTTAGATGTGCTATATAGAATTTTCAATTGAAATGATCTTTGCCTGAAAAACTCAATCATATCTTATAGCATGGCAAGTAAAATGACAATCTAACTCCAACAATGAGTCAATAACATTTAATATGCTAATAATAATGATAATAATATTGCATGCTAGGTTTTGGGTGGTCCTAATCTTTGTCACCAAATACATATAGACAAAGATAATGGGACGTGATGTTTGGTTTTGATAGGAAATTATTAATTAAACAATGAATCTGCTGGTTATGTTGGCCTATCAAAGGCAACAACCCCATAAGGTTGGGTGAGCGAAACACGAGTTGGGGACTTTGTTGATGGGATTCCATTTGGTTTGGATCGAAAGTGACAATTTGACGATTAGGGTAATTAAGGATGTCACGAAATGAAATGACTAACCAAGTTGCTAATTTTGTGTTTTTGAGATTCATTGTACTAGAATGAAGAACAACCCCTTTTTCCCTTCTTATGTCCCTTCCTTCTCTTTCATTTCCAAATTTTTTTTGTAGCATAAAATCCGGGGCAGGGTCTGAGTTTGACTGTGATGGGAAGCCCTTTTGCACTTGGTATCCGAATAATAGGGGTTTCCAAGTGAGTGTGTTAGTTAATTCCATCATATATACGATTTTTTTTTTTTTTTTTTTGACAAACCATCGTATATACGATTAACTGATTATAAGTATGATAAATTATTTAATTATATTAATATATATTAGTACTAGTCATTGGTCAATATATTTATTTTCATGTATATATATATATATATGCACTAGACACGATTGTTAACATCTTGCTTGTGTGTCAAAAGGCTGGTTTGTTTTAAATAATGACACAAAAATTTCTAATAAATTAGCTATGATGATAACGAGGTTAACTAGCTGCTTCAAACTTGGAATTGCACTCTTCATGTTCTATCTTTTTGCTGCACCCTTTACAAAGTGGAAGAACAGAACCTCTCCAGTTGTTACTCTGCAATAAAAACATCCATTAACTGCACTGCAAAGCAGAGCAGAGCAGACATTCCTTCTTTTTAGCAGATGGTTGGGTTGGCCTGGACGATCGCTTTCACTTTCCAGTTCTTTTCTTGTTCCACCCACTTCTCTTCTTTTAATGGATCTTTGTAGAAAACCAATTTGACCAAGTCAAACCCAAATTTCATGGCTAAGATACATACCGACTTATGTTTAATTGGGATCATCAGGTGGACAGCACAGCAGCAGCCTATTTATTTGGACTATTGGGTTTTGAACCAAATCCCATGGCTGGTTAAAGGCTTACCTAGTGTTGGATGGACCCCTATATTTGCCTACAAAAACTGCAAGCCACTGCAAATGGTCTCTTTTGCTTTTTTCACCTACTTGCATTACCTTTTCCTTTCCAATGGTTCCATAAGATTCTGCAGCTAAATATGTTCATAGCATATCAGCAAAGGTTTACAGCTGTTGACTGCTGAGCTGCTCCTTTTAACCATTCTTCTAGCAGTCTTTTATCTAGGTGGATCTTCCTTCACTTTCTCACACTAAACTATATCACACCAACATGCTACTTTCTTAAACTTTGTGATTTATTAGTGTTCTCCTAATCATTGGCATGTTCTTTTGACTGCAGCTTCTCCCTCATGCCAGAAATCTTGTTCAACACCACAACCAAAAGGAAAAGACAACAAATTAAAGGCTCGAGTTCAAGACCCAAGACCATGTGCTTGAAAGCAGTAGCTTGTTTGAATTAGGACCTCAGACCAGAAAAGGGGAAGATCACTGTACTGTTATTTGTTTGAATTGTAATTCCCACTATGGAATAGAGTTTCTCCTAACCACATTCGATTACAACGGATCCATGAGTTGTAGCTTGTAGGGTATGGTGACACCTTGTCATGGCTGACCTCGTGGTAGTATAGACTAGATCGGTTTTACCTTGATCCATCTTAATCGATTCTGATGGATATTTACTTGACCAACACGAAAGTATGGATCTAACAAACAGCAGACGGCACGATTACTTGATAGTTGATACACCCTATTCCTAGTACTTTACACAAATAATAGTCTAATAGTATGTACATACCAAGATTATGCAACTAATGTTGCTTCATCGTCTTCGGGGATTATGATATCAAGCCTCATCATAGGCTTATACTTGTCAGGGATATCTGCTCCAGCCTGCAAGCACATCTCAATCACAGCTGGAGCCTTCCCGTAAAACCTCTTCAAGCCACTCTTCAAAGGAGCTCCCTTGGGGTCTCTAACATGCCACACATGATTGGGAGGGAACACTTCATCCACAGTGGCATCCTGCCAACCGTGCTTTCCATCTCTCCATTGATGCTTGAACTCTCCACAAAGCTTTGCATTGTGACCCCATGGTCCCACATGAACCTCAGAGCAGTAACCACACGCCTTTACCGTGTACTTCTTCATTAGCTTCCTAACACCCCATCTCACTTTCTCGTATGCTTCCACTGTTTCCTGCGCGATTCGAGGTATGTCATGCAAGTCGGGCTGAGTGTATCGTTCGAAGGCCCCATAAGTGTCAAGATCAGAGAGGGCTGATGATGATGATGTGTTTCCCGAGCGCCATGGCATGGGCTCCTCGATGAATCCACCTCTGTCGAGCAATTTCCGACCCAACATTCTGATGGGTTTCGTTCTTCGCCTGGAAGGGTACTCTGGTATTTCTACGCCAGCTTGGATGCAGAGTTCCACAATTGCTGGAATCCTGTCGTAGTCGAACCGAGTTTCATGCTTGATGCGCCGCCCAAATGGGTCGTAGAGATGGTATGACTCAATCGGGATGAGTATGTCGTTGATCGAACCTCTAACCCATGAGTGCAAGCTGCGGCGGGTTGCATTCATAGGACCCAGGCAGTTCTTGATCTGATGGCCAGCGTGAGCCAAGTGGACTTCTGAGCATTCACTGTGAAGGAGCAAAACACAAAGGGATGCCTAAACTCATCATCGAAGCTCAGTCGTTCATTGAATTAAACGAACATTCTGTTTGCTTACTTTACCTGCAGCCATAGACAGGAATGACGTGCAGGAGCTGTGCAACACCTTTGATCAGTGCTTTCCAAGCATCAAGCAGCTCGTATGCAACGGGGACCAACTCCGGGACGAGTAATCCATTTTTGGGAGGTTCGAGTGGCTTCTCCATCCCCATTTGTGCCATCTTTCTATCCTCCTTGGCAGCCTGTTGGATCTTTCTGAAAGGGATAGGGAAGGGTTTCTTCTTCTGCTTGGGTAATACCGGTGGTAGATCAACATTTTGGAGATACCCATCTTGGTTCCTGCCCTTGGAGGATGGCTTCTCATAGTAACTGGCACAGTAGACAGCCCTAAAAATTGTTGGCCTTCTTCTTGGATGAACCTGCAGAGAAGCCCACATTGGAATAAGAAAAGTTGAGTACAATTGAAGCTCAAGTGCAATAATCTGCCATAGCCCAGAGTCGCAATTTACTATTACTTTTAACACTAAAGACAAGTGAAGACGTTCAGGGACCTTATTCTGGATGTAATTCAATGATTCGCTTGTTTTCTCTTTGTAATTTTTGGATAAAGATTCAGACTTGATGAACGGAAGATGCAATAGAGAAGACCGAGAGAGTGAAAGAAAGAAAAACCTTGAAGCTAAGGGCTTTTGTTGGGAACGCAACAGTAGGACCCCAGAAAGACACCGCACTGCCCGAGCAAACACCTGAAATACAGTCAGCCGTTGGAAATGAACTAGGGTTAGCTAGTTTTGCAGCTTTGAGAAGAACAGCGCCGGAATCCATGGCATGGCGGGAAGAAATGAAAGAGTAAAGAAGTGACCTCTGTGAGATGAATCCCATGGAGAATTGGAAGCAGATGGTGATGGTATGTGCGGCAGCAGCATTTATTTGTTTAGAGATGAGAGGAAATGGAAGTTTCCTGTTTGTTATGAACGAAGAAAACGAACATATAGAGAGCGTTCAGCAGTACGAACGGAACAGAGGAGGTTTTTGATCGAAAATCCCAATCTCATTCCTCCAGCTTCTGTTCTTGGGCTTTCGGTTAACAAACGATTTTGATCTGTCTCTTTAAATAGCCCACAATCTAAAAAGGCCAGTCAAGCAAGCCCAAATAAGTTACAGGCCCAATAGGGCGAGATCGGCCTGCACAGTGAGTGCACCCTACACTTCACTAGTTAACTTTATCCATTTAGAGGGGAGAGCCCTTTAATAAATGCTAAATATTGTGATATTGTATCTCAATTTTAAAATACTAGTTTTGGGCCCGTCCGTTGGTCGGATGAACTATATTAGTGGTACAAATAATAATAATAATTGTCCGAATCAAGTTACACTTTAATTTGGTATCATTGAAAATCATCTTCATTAATGAAACCTGATATTCACCATCAACAATCTCTTCCCTTTTCTCCTACATTCCATTGGAAACCAAATTTTAGTGGTAAACATTAGAAAATGTGAAACACATTTCGCGGTAATATAATTTTTCTCATCTAAATAATAAATATTATCAATAATTTGTTCTTTCTTCCCATCATTGAAATTTTTATATCCACCATCAACAATATCTTCGTCTATCTTAATAACATAATTATCTCCATCACTGAATTCCACTACATATACCATTAGCATACTCTTCCTTCTCCTTCTGCATTTCACTGAAAGCAAAAATTTAATGCCCAAAATATTTATAATTGTGAAACTACATTTTCAAGAACTTAAATTTACTCAGTACATGTCATGAACTTTGTCCGGGGTTGCTCTTCTTCATCTTTCATTATCTTCAAAACTATGTACCCACTTATGTTCGCAATGTTGTGATCAGTGAATTTGATATGAAAATTTAACATCATTCTCTTAATCTGTAGGGGATGGGGAGGTGAAGGTTATCTCGTTTTGGCGCTATCTTTAAGTAGTTTCTCAGTAGGCATTCCAAAAGATCTAGCACCCTCGCGACAAAACAATAAAGTTAGATTAAAAATATTGTCTGCTGAAACTGGATGCTAATCTATAAAATAATAAAAATTGAGATACACTATTTGATAGAAAAATTTATGTTTTAGTGGGTACAAATTTTTCTCTCGAATGAATGAACTTGAACTTAAAAATATTAGAATATTAGAGATAGATTATTATCCAACTACTAATTTCTTTGACGTTATATAATTCTTATAAAATTACTCATTAAAGTCTTCTTCGAATTTTCTTTGGCAAATTTAGTGAAAATAGTTGGAGAGATTATGAATTATTAATAGTTATCATCAATGGTCATATCATCAGAAAAATTATTCTGCACTTTTCAGATAGAGACGACTCAGAATCAACCACACATTCGGGTGATATAAGAATGACTCTCCTTTTCTCTAAGACAAATTTGGCATGAACATATATTAAGTTGTAAGATGTAAAGAATTACCTTAACAAAGATATATGTACTTATATTTTTTTTAATATCAAATCGGAGCATTAATGATTCTGAATAGAAAATTTTATTCGAGACATAGAATTGTAAAAAATTATCGCTAATATTTATATGAAACATAATATGTATAATTTTAGACATAGTCATTTAGCGATTGCTTGATTAACCACACATCCCTAACGACAGAACAGTGGCGGAGGGAGGTCCACTAGGATAAGTTTAAATGATTATGTATGTGTATATACTTATTTAATTTGGTTAGACTCAGAATTCAGGACCCCACTCCTATAAAATTTAATTGTTATAGTATTATGAAACACACAAATAAATTAGACTATCGGTCATATAATATTAAAAATTCTCATTTTTATAATTTTTTTATTAAAATTTTTTCTAGCCCTACTAAATATGTATAAAAATTCCCCGGCTATATCTACAAAGCCCTTAATTCAACAATTTTTCTATTAAGATAAAATTTATTTGTCAACAAATGTACTTTATGATACGTTTATGTGTTCAATTTTGCTTGGGAACTATTTATTTTAGCTAGTTATTGAAATGCCACTTATTAACTATAAGTTACAAAAAAATGTAAGATAGATATCTAATATCTTATGAGTTGATGTTAGACTACATGACTAAATATTCCGAAGAAAATTTGCTTGATAACTGAATATGGTGCCATAGAATTTTTTATAAATAATACACATTAAACTCGGATCCTAACTACGCCACTACCTAACCATATGCTATTGTGGTTCTATTTTATAGTCGATTAGTGAAAAAGTGTTTGCTTTCAGTCAAATTGCAATGAATTCATGATAATTTAATTAATCGCCCTGGACATTCCTAACCATATTCATAATGGACAACTTGGTCTTTGTCTTTAGTTAATTTAGACTTTTTTTTCCAATTGCTTCTCCTACAGAAGAAGCTTGACTATTCTGTGGTTAATTGAGTGACATTCGAATTTCGCTTTGCCCAACCGCGGCACTCAAAAGAAGCCGGACTCATGAATGAAAATAAGCCCATCTCATGGATTTAAAGAAAGCTAAGTAAAAGGACCGATGAGTCCTCCCGTACTATGCGCAGAACAAAGGAAAAAAGGAACGGAATGGCTACAGCCTACAGGCGGGGAACCTCCATATATGATTGGGAGGAGGAGGATATATGTATCTCAAATTTCAATCTCGCTATTAAACTAAGAGTCATATAATTCATAAGTATAAATACCAAGATTTAATAAGGCGTAAAACTATGTGTACGTGCTAGGTAGTGATAAAAAGCATCACCTAGGCTTTAAGCAGACAATTAGGCATTCATAACACCTAGACGGCATTTAGCCAAAGCTAAGTATGATTAATTGGCGTGTTTAAGTGCGATGTGTTTAAGTGCACTAACAGACCGACGATTAAAAAGAATTTATAGCTAATCTTCCCAAAATGACGTAATCTCCCGACTCTTTGTCATTCTCTTCACCCTCGTCGACGGTAGAGGCCACAATATATAACTTCTAAAACTTATGATTGTTTTCAAGGGTTAGCTAAGCTATTAGGCATAATACACTTGTATAGCCAAAACTTTAGCGTTTGTGCCAATAATGACCAAATTTGGAGAAATACCACTTATAGCCACTTTCGTTCAATTCTTTAACGGTGTTACTGTTAACTCAGACAGGACAAACGGAGTTGCTGACGTGGCGAGCTCTTATTTCCAATTTCCTATGTAATTGTCCACGTGTTTAATGATTAATTAAAAAATTTCCATAAAAAATAGAAATACCCTCATTTGACCAGACTTATCGTTCTTATCTTCATCTTCTTCGAAATCCCCTTGTCGTCGATTGAAGCGGCGATTCCTCACCGCTTTCCCGACCTTCAAAACCAAAGTCCCACTACCTCCGTTGTCGCCATCATCGCTGTTAATCCAAGAAACCCTAGCTCGAGAAAATAATCGTCGATTGTCTGGTTAGGATCGAGGGGGAGGACGATCTCATTGGAAGTCCTCTCGGTGAAGAGATTCGTGAAATCCGAATCTTGCATCAATTCCATAATATCAGGTATAGAGTATCCCTCCGGTAAAGCTCGTTCTCCTGCAAGTCGACGGTGAATTCCGAGACCTTGAAGTAGTGATAAACATGCAAGCGATCTTCCACAACTCTCCACCATTTTTGGGGGAGGTAAATCAGCCCAGTCTTGAACAGAGCCACGCGAAGCAGATAAAATAGAGCAGCAATGGCTATCGCAATAAGCATCGACTGGTAACGAATCTTCATGGTTGCGATTTTTTCCCAAAAACCAAGCGCAAAAAATTGAGCTAACCAGAGAAGGACGGGCTCTCCAATTCGGCTTAACAGCAAGCGGAGGTGAGAACAACAAGCTACCCTCATTAACGGCGCCAGACAACAGAAATCGTCCTCTTCTCTGATTTGCGGCAAAGTTGGGGAGGAATCGCCGCTTCAATCGCCGGCAGGCAGGGGGCAAACCCTAAAAACTAAATCGGGGAAAGAGGAGAAGAGACGTTTCGTGCAAAGCAGATAGGGTATATGAGTAGGGATAGCAATGGGTCGGGTTGGGGCGAGTTTTGCCAAACCCAAATCCATGGATTTATTCACCAAAAAAATTCGGGGTAAAATCCGCTGGTTTTGAAAAACTCAAACTCAACTCAACCCGCTGGGTATCCGCGGGTTCATGGGTACCCGTGGATTTTTGTGTAAAAAAACAACAATAACAAGTTTCTTTCAAAATAAAAGTCTAACATAAATTTTCTCATACAAATTATTCATACAAAAACACCAATCTAGAGCATACAAGCAAACCGCAAATTATCATTACAAATTGTTCAAAATTAAGGATGAACATCTATAAACAACATGATTAATTGAAAGCTTCTTCCTCCTTGTCAACTAAACTTTTTCAATCTTCACTCTCCACTCCATAATATCAACTTCATTATACACAATTTTAAAGAATAAATTAGACATGTCTCCACAAACATAAAGAAGATTAATTGTTTAAGGAGAATATATTGCTTAGAATATTAAATATACCGGAAAAATTAATTATTTAGGTGTAGGCAGGTACCCATGGGTCGGGTATGCCTAAACCCAAACCCAACCCATACCGTGAATAATGTAGCGGGTTTAAACCCGAACCCGGCCCAAAACTCGTCAACACGGGTTTTACCCACGTTGACCGGGTTGGGTTGGGTAGGGTACCCGTGGGTTCGGGTTTTGTTGTCATCCCTATATACGAGGTAGGAAAAAATTTAATTATTTTTTTATTAATTTATTAAGTGTAAATATTAAATCATTTTAATATATGTAGTGTCACTTTCAGCTTATTTGGTGCTGACGTGTCCGCTGAGTCAACGCCTAGTCAGCAAACCGTCAAATAAGTTGACGGTGTTAATACACCTTTAAAATATCTAACGAAAATGGATATATTTGTCATGAACAACTTTAAAAGCTGGCTATAAGTGATATTTCTTCAAATTTGGTTATTATTGGCACAAACCCAAAAGTTTTGGCTATACAAGTGTATTTTGCCAAATTATTAACCATTAAAAATAGAACTAAAGTAAAAACATGTTATGAAATTGTTATTTCTACTAAAAATTGTTAATTTCGAACCTTGATAAATACTGAGATCTATTCACAAAAAAACTGAATGAAAACCGTTGAAATATATCATCTATCTTTTATGTCATTTCCGACAACTCTAGTAAGGTTTTCAGTAACATGTCTATCTAATTTGGGCTCCAATGCAATAAGGAGGTTGTGGAAGAAAGATCGCAACTCCTAGCTAAGACTTTTATCTGCTGGTCGCTTGCTTCATTAAGTTTCAAGATCTTGTCTCTGAGTTTCTTGTTGATGGTTGTAATATGAAAAGAATTTTGCACTTGTCGTGCTTTTACATAATTATTACTAACAAGGCTCAATCTCAGTAAAAACTAAAAAAGAGACATCAAATCATTACTAACAAGTAACAAAGCAATGCTTATACTCCTATGAACATAGTAAATATAAATTGTTACCAACAATACATCAGATCATTAATAACAAACAACAAAACCATCATAATTGAACCATCGATGGATTGATCGAACTACAACGACACATCCAGCAAGCCACCACATGACCTTCATACTCTGTCATATGATTTTTTTCGATAGAAATATCTTCTTCAACAAATGAGTGGCAACATCGGGTTAATTGCATGGCCATGGTTGGTCACTGAGATTACAAAAATCGTTCAAGTTTGGTCACTTGAAATATTTAAATTCATTGGTGGTACTTCAGTTTACTGAAACCGTTCACGTTTGGTCACTCTCTGTCCAACTCCGTTAACTTTTGCTTACGTGGCGGTCAACTCTAAAAATTGAGTATTAAATGTGTGACGTGGCAATATAAATAAAATTTAATAAATAAAATTTAATTTTTTAAAATTTCCACCTCATTTTTAACTACTAAAAATAAAATAATTAATTATTCAAATCAATAACAAACCGCGAATCCTCATTTCCACCATCGGCCGCATACCCCACGACGGAGACATGGAAGACCCGCCGAATTCCGCTCCCGCATTCTTCCTTGCCGCGGGGAAACAACCATCAATACCTCCGCCGGTCGCCGCTCCGACCACTCTGTTTCCAGATCGGACTTCCAATGTCACCGAATCGGTCGGCATTGGCATCTCGACGACAACCTTCTCGTTCCAGCGAGGGTAGCTCACGTCGTCGCGGTCCGGCTTGGTTGACCCAGAATTGATGAACGGGTCGTTTTCACGACGGCGAACTCGTTCTCTTTGTTCTCCATCTCTCTCTTTCTGCAGCTCTGTTCTCCCAAAGCTTTACACACACACAAAAAAAAATGGCGATCCACTTCATCATCCCGACCAGGGACGTTCTCCAGGCCGTAGGGGACATAAAATCCTACGACAACTGGCTCGCCTGCCTGAAAACCTACATCATATCCCAAGATCTCTGGGATTAAATCGACTCCCCTGAAATTACTTTCTTCCTGCCACTGTTACTACCGACGCCGCCGGGCGGCGCAGGAAGAATGCGGCGGCTCTGCACACGATTCAGATTTCGCTGGGCTGCGACGTGCTCCACGAGATACGAGAAATCAGCTCGGCGAAGGAGGCTTGAGACGCTCTGGCGGATATGCATCGGAAGAAGCTACTACCCAAGAACGACCCTGAAGCTGGAGTAGGAGCAGAGCAGCTGCAGCAGGCCGCACTACAACAAAACCCATATATAGCGGCTAAGAGAATTTGCCTCTATAAGCCTATTATTTGCCTCTATATATATTTAGAGGCAAATAATACATTTGCCTCAAATACTCCAGTGGCTATAGCCCTATAGAAGCAAATATAGCGGCATATGTTATCTGTCGTTGTTTAAGGATTTTGTGACTAATATATTAGCCGCTAATGTCACTTTCATTTTGCCTTTATATTCAATATCAGAGGCTTAAGCATTTGCCTCTAAAATAATTTTTAGTGGCTATTAATTTTGACTCCAAAAATATCAGTAGAGGCATATATTTTTGTTTCTAAAAATAGTTAATAAGGCAATTAAATTTGCCTCTAATATTATTTATAGAGGCAGATAATTTTGCTTCTGAAATTAGTTTTTAGAGGCTAACAAATGTTCTTTTGTTTGATTAATTGAATTGATTTATTGTAAAAGAAATTGATTTGGAAAGATGAATATATTGTACAGCATTCCATATTTCCATTGATATGATAGTTGAACAACATAGTGTCAAGTGTACATCGTAAGATTGAAGAGAAGGGAAATGATAGTCCACAAATGGGAAAAGTAGTAGTCACTTAGTATTGGGGCATATATCAACAACTTCAAAACAGAAAATACTATGATTCGAGAGTTAAGAAGCATTCATGGAGAGTTGTAGCTAGCAGAAAACTAGAATTCAACTCTATAAGTATTGCAACTCTTTGTGAATCCTAGAGAACTTGACTGCTAGCAAGATCATAAACTTCAACTCGATCAACTCCTCTTCGTACCTGCAGACGAGCAACATCATAAATTACTACAGTGAACTACTACTTTGGTGAAACTATGATCATCATAATTGATATTATTTTAAGAAATGTATCCATAATCAAGTTTGATATCATCACTCAACCCACTATTAAATCACACCATCTTATCCAAATTTAAATAGCGTATCATCTAACTCGGGTTCAATAATTGACTAATTGCGAATCTAGAGAGAGCTACCTCTTGCAAGCCAATAACAATCGGCAGCTCTGCTGCTAGCCTGTAACAGAAGCAAACGATCAAATTAATACCCATTGGCAGTTAAAGACCACGACAAGTAAGTAGCTCAGCATTTTTTTAAAGCAATAGTTCATCAAATACATGCTGAAATTAACTTCTGCTGACCACTTTCCAGACAGTGCACAGATTTCTCCATCATGTACAAGGGAATGAAACAATAAGAATAATTGATTTGGTTAATCCCTATAGTTCATCACTGCCTCACAAATCTTATGGCATGTGGACCTTTTATAGGGTAAGGTTTCTTGACAGACAGTCAGCCTCCAATGACGTACCCTTCCTTCCTTGTGAGGCCACCAACCAAGAAGACAGAATTTGACACAAGTAGATCACATAAACCCAATCCATAAGCAAGGGTTCGAACTTAGAGATCGGCTGAGAATCAGCACTGTCCTAATCACTCAAATTATTGAAAGAGTTCATAAAACAAAGCTTATACTCTTTCTTTTATCCCCTTCTTTTTGGAAACTAAAAATTGATCTCTTATCATCTCATTCATATAACAAAATGAAATATAAATTCACTGAACCAAACAAGCGCCATGTAGGGGAATCAGAGGAGATGCTGACCACAACCTTAACATGAAATTGAAGATAAGAGATTCAGTTAAATCAGTAGAGTAGAGAACCCTTACCATAAGGAATTAATTCACTGAATGAGCATCGGAGACAATAGCAGATCCGGCAAGGTCTCACTAATCGGCGAAGCTCAAATTTGCAGAACATGCATCCAATTATTTAAACAGAACGAAAAAAAATCATGAAAGGAACATCTCCTCCACCGCCACTGAGGTGGGATTTCACTTCTCTGTATTTGGGTTCTAGTTTTGATCAAAAGAGTTCGTCTTGACCCTAACCCCTAGTTTTAAAACCAATAGGCAATCGAGCAAGAAAGAACAAATTGAGCATGTAAAACTCAGAAAGCTTACGGATGAACAATTTGAAACCAAAATAGAAAAATCCCCAACTTTAGCTTCAAACCTTACACTACCCCAAATTCAGGATTTCAACCCCAAAGTCACAAGTGACGATCGAGCCGCAGCTTCAATCCCCTCTGCTTTATGCCCATCGCTGAAACGAAGGTGGCGCCGGTATGATAGAAGAAAGAGGAAGATGCTACGAGCTAGTAGCGAACTCGGGATGATTCCATGGTCACTGGGAACAGAGACAGAAGTGAGGCCCTAAGATTTAGAAAGAAACCCGAATCAGCGATGCACCACGACGTTGATGCCTGTAGTAATTTGCTGAAGACTCTTTAGCGTAGAGTCTCGTTCTCCCAGGTTCAAAAAGTGGCTAGCAGCGGTGGAACACGGAGGTCGGAGTAACAGGGGAAGAGGATGGGAAAGCGGCGAGAGAGGAGAGGGAAGAGGATATAGTCTTTAGATTCTTAGGGTTTACCTTCTTTCTTCGGTGGACTCAAAGGACTCTTAATTAATGTGAAAAAAAACTCTTAAATCTTAATTAAAAATAAAACTAAAAATCTCACGTCCCGTTCAAAAATTAAAATGAAAAAATGGGCGCCCAAACTCCCGCCATCAATCAGGCCACAAGCCCACGATTTTATTCAAAAAAGCAAAAACAACCCATGCCATAATTGCCTCTAAATCTTATAGTATAAAAAAGAAATTATAATGTGCCTTTGTAAGTAGATATTTATAAGAATTAGTTTTATAATAATTAAATCAAGAATACAAATAGCGGCAGAATTTATATTTGTTGTATATAGACGATCTATAGAAGCAAATTATATATTTGTAGTGTATCTCATAATTTTAGAGGCACATAAGGGAAGCTGTTGAGGCAAATTATATATTTGTAGTATATCTCATACTTTTAGAGGCACATAATTGAAACTATTGAGGCAAATTATATATATGTTGCATATAATATCCTTTTAGAGGCAAATACAATATTTGCCTCAACAATTAGCCGCTATATGTGGGTTTTGTTGTAGTGCCGACGCTGGCAAATCTCGAATTGGCGTGTATAATTAACTTCTTAAATCACCGCGGTTAATTTTTCAGTGACATTCTTGCATCCTCTTAATGCCTTTTCGCTAAGTGTACGTTTATACCATTTCATGGACTAAATGTTAACTTATCGTAGCGAAGATTGATCAAGCTAGAAACGAAATCACACAGGTATTTACGTGGTTTCCTTGATCGGTATGATCAAGACTAGTCCATTGCCGAAGCTATCAACTCTCGTATTAACTTGCTTACGGCATTGTTACAGGTTACAATATATATATATGTCCATAACCCTAGCTAGCCGACGTAGAGAAGAGGAAGAGGGTCGGCTAGGGTATTTAGTCTAATCCTAGGCCTACACTGCTAATTACATAATGGGCTTAAGCCCACGTACATGAGCATGCATAACTCAACAGCCTCCCCCAAATTGATGGAGGTCTCGCAACATCAATTTGCCCGCGAGATAAGAATGTCGACTAGCAGTGAAGGCCTTCGTCAGCAGGTCTGCAATCTGATCCTCAGATTTCACATAGTAAATGCGAATGATACCATCTCGAACCAAATCCCGAATATAATGCACATGAACCTCAATGTGCTTCGTACGATCATGCATAACTGGATTGGTAGCAATCCGAATAGCACTGGTGTTGTCCACATATAACTCCATCGGAATTGCACATGTAACACCAAAATCTGTAAGCAGTCGCTGAAGCCATTCCAGTTCAGATACCACATCTGACATAGCTCTGTACTCTGCTTCTGTGGATGACTTAGAAACCCGATCCTGCTTCTTACATCTCCAAGAAATGAACGATCCACCAAGACGAACACACCAGCCCGTCGTAGAGCGACGTGTATCCATACAACCAGCATAATCACTATCAGAAAATGCCTGCAACACCAGAGAACCTGTCGCAGGTAGAAACAACCCAACATCTCGAGTACCCTGAAGATAGCGAAGAAGTCTATGAACAGCAGCTAAGTGAGCAGTCCTGGGAGCTGACATAAATTGAGCAACGATCTGAACAGCATAAGCAATATCGGGACGAGTCGAGGTAAGGTAGATAAGACTCCCGACAATACTCCGATACTGCTTACCACCATCAGGCAATAAATCCCCTGTCTCCCTCCCTAACTTCACATTAAGCTCCATAGGTGTAGAAACGGGTACACAGTCTGAGAACCGAGTTGAATCAAGAAGATCCGCAATATACTTCTTTTGACCCAGAAGAATACCACCAGAAGACCGTTGGACCTCAAGTCCAAGGAAGTACGAGAGAGACCCCAGCTCTTTCAACGTGAAGGACTCATGTAGCCCTTTAGTCAAAGCCTTGATCCCAACTTCATCATCACCAGTAACTACCATGTCATCGACATACAGAAGAAGAAGCACAATACCTCGCTCAGAGCGTCGAGTGAACAGAGAGGGATCATTCTGGCTTTGCTGAAACCCAAGACTCAACACAGTAGAGTGGAACTTATCAAACCATGCACGCGGGGCCTGCTTAAGACCATAGAGTGAGCGCTGAAGGAGGCAGACAGGATCAGGAATGTCCGTCTGGGGAAAGTAGCCAGGAGGAAGCTCCATATAAACCGTCTCCTTGAGATCGCCATGCAGAAAGGCGTTCTTGACATCAAGCTGGTAAAGGGGCCAGCGCCGAACCGAGGCCACCGTGAGGAGAGTCCGTACAGAGACCATCTTGGCCACCGGTGCAAAAGTCTCATCAAAATCGACACCAAACTCTTGACTGAACCCCTGAGCAACAACCCGAGCTTTGTGACGCTCTAACGTACCATCAGGAAGAAATTTCAAAGCATATACCCAGCAAGACCCGACCACCGGATGATCAAGTGGACGAGGAACAATAACCCATGTCTGATTAGCAAGAAGAGCGCGAATCTCGTCGGTCATAGCATTATCCCACTCCGGATGGCCATGTGCCTGTGAGTAACGAGTGGGAACAACAAGAGCATCAACACCATAGGAAACATAATCACTATGACGAGGAGGAGGTACCCCAAGAGTAGAACGCGACGAGCGACGAGGAGGTGGTGGCAGGTCCGGCGAAGCAGGTGGTGAAGGCGGAGACGGCGGCGAAGGTGGTGTCGGTGGTGGGGAGGGAGGCGGGCTATCATCAGGGTGCGGGTCCAGATCAATGAGAGCATCATCAACATCATCAGTGTCGGAGAAAGATGGGAGTGCAAGGGACGTATCAAACAAGGGAGTAGTAGTGGACGACGCAGAGTAGAACATGAGGTTCTCTAGAAAGACGACATTACAGGCGATACGAATGCGACGAAGATCAGGATCATAACACAGATACCCCTTATAGATGTCGCTATACCCAAGGAAGGCACAACGAGCAGTCTTAGAGGTCAACTTAGTACGCTCGGAACGAGGAAGAAGCACAAAACACAGACAGCCGAAAACACGAAGACGAGAGTATGGAGGATGTTTAGCAAACAGCTTAAAATAGGGACTCGACTGACCAAGAACCGGAGTAATCTGATAATTAATCAACCTAACAGCTGTAGCAACAGTTTCAGGCCAGAAAAAAGAGGGTACATGGGACGAGAGAAGAAGGGCACGAGTAACCTCAAGAACATGTCTATTTTTGCGTTCTACCAGACCGTTTTGCTAAGAGACACCTGGACAAGACTTATGAGTAAGAATTCCTAGGGATGCATAAAGATTGAGCAAAGGTGTGGAACTAAACTCACCCCCAGGATCAGAACGGACTACACGAACAGTTCTATCAAATTGAGTCTTAATCATTTGCAAAAATTCAGTAGCAATGGGCAAAAGATCGGATTTGAGACGAAGAAAATACACCCATGTAAATCAAGTGGCATGATCGATAAACAATGCAAAGTACTTATAACCATGTCTAGAAGTCACCGGACTAGGTCCCCAAAGATCAGTATGTATAAGATGGAAAGGCTCGGTAATAACTGTAGTGCTCGAAGGGAAGGATATACGGGTGGTTTTAGCTTGAACACAATTTTGACAAGTAAAATCCGACAACCGATCAAATTTAGTAGTTGAGCCAAAAAGCTGTTGACGAAACATGGTTACAAGTCTACCAGAATTGGGATGTCCCAATCGAGCATGCCACAACTGAAATTTTTGATCACTAAGACTCGAAAAGACAGGAAATGACGGTACCCTAGACACCGAATTAGAAGCCGACAAAGAACAAGGAGATGATGTGACGAGCTCATCCATCAAGAAGATCCGACCATGTTTGCTACCCTTCCCGAGCTCCCTCCCCGTCTTCATGTCCTGTACAACACAACCAGAAGGTGCAAAAGTAACCCGGCAACCTTGTTCAGTAAGTTGGCCCACCGAAATCAAATTAGGCACCAAATTGGGAACATGAAATGTACTAGGCAGCCGAACATGATCATCATTAACTGACCCAACACCAGAAATCTGAAGTTTATTGCCATTAGATACTTGTAACGAAAGACCATTGACTGGTTGGACCTTTTTAACAATGCAACGATCGCCAGTCATGTGATTAAAACAAGCAGAGTCGATAATCCATTTTCGAAATTTACCTGTGACCTGAAGACTGGCAAAAGCAGATGAGATGGCCTTGTTCACCATATTTTCGAGAGCAGCAGGAGTAACAAGAACACCATCAGTGGGGGTAGCAGGCGTAGCAGCATAAGCTGGACGAGATCGTCCACGAGAATTATCATAGCGGCCAGTACGGCCACCGCCAGAACCGGGATTATCAACATCGCCCATTCGTTCCTGCAGCAACTCACAATCGGAAATTATATGGCCACGTTTTTTGCAATAAACACAGAAGTTACGCTTTCGGCACAACTTTTTGGTATGCCCCTTTTCGTGGCAGTGGTGGCATTCCACCTCCGAGAGAGGACGACGTGGAGTCCCCGAGCGGTATGCAGCGAACGCCGCGTCCTGGAGCTCTTCATCAGCAGCTGAAGCGGACTGCTGGGCCTGGGCTGCGGTACGAGGAGCAGCATGGTGGTGGCGCGCAACAGCTTGGGTCGACGCGAGGCTGCCTGGAGCTGATCGGTTGACGCTGAATGCTGCCACGTCGGCCCGGCCCGGCCGAGCATCAAGAGCAGCCTGCGTGCGCAGCCTAGTCTCTTCGCGGATCAAATCGGCCAAAATCCCCTCCACCCGAAGTGACTCGCGGTTTAGGAGGGTTGCCCGCAGCGACTCAAATTCTGGGCGGAGCTTCATCAAAAATTGCAGCAGGCGGATCTTCGTCTTCTCAGCCTGGAGTTCAGCGGGAATCGGCTGCGTCAAGAGGGACGCAGTGAGCAGGTCCTGCTCAGTCCAGAGGAGGCGCGCCGCATTGAAATACGACGCCACATCTAGCTCGCCCTGGTGGAGGTTGGCCAGCTCTACTTCGAGCTCGAACTGGCGATTGGCGCTGGTAGTGGAATAAGTCTCGGCGAGCGATTTCCACATGGCGGCAGCGGTCGGAAGCAGACGCAGTCCCAATATAATAGAGGGATCGACTGAATCCATGATCATGGAGCGGACCTGAGCATCGTTCTGAAGCCACTTCAGCACGGCAGCTTCGGTGGAGGGCGGAACCGTGGGGCGGACAGAGGTACCATCAAGCAAACCGAGCAGCCCCTTGCCTTCGATGAAGACACGGAATTGAAACTCCCATAACGAATAATTCGCGGAGTTGAGACGAGTAGAAATCCGAGCAGAATCCGAACGGGTGAGCTCTGATACCATGTTAACTTATCGTAGCGAAGATTGATCAAGCTAGAAACGAAATCACACAGGTATTTACGTGGTTTCCTTGATCGGTATGATCAAGACTAGTCCACGGCCGAAGCTATCAACTCTCGTATTAACTTGCTTACGGCATTGTTACAGGTTACAATATATATATATATATGTCCATAACCCTAGCTAGCCGACGTAGAGAAGAGGAAGAGGGTCGGCTAGGGTATTTAGTCTAATCCTAGGCCTACACTGCTAATTACATAATGGGCTTAAGCCCACGTACATGAGCATGCATAACTCAACACTAAAATGTTTGCGTTAAGCAGGGGCGGAGCTAGGATTTGAGTCTCGGGGGGCCGAAGTTATTTGGTTTATCATCACGGAAAAATAAAAAATTTAAAATTTTTAGTATATTTATAAATAAACATGAATACTCATCAATATTATAGTTATTAAAACAATTCATTGTATAACCAAAAGAAGACTTAAACATAATGATTTAAAATTTGATCAATTTATTTGAAATATAGGACTTGTAAAAGAAAATATGAAAGTTGACATGGTTAAACACTTAAATCCATATTAATAGAGCAATTAAACAACGAACAAAAAATTAATAATTCGCTTCAATATGTAACATGTTTTGTTTAATTTTTTCATAAATGAAAATGAATGTCTGTTAATATTATTGTACAAAATTAATTCTATAATCAGAAGATAACTTTAAATATCAAGGTAAACAAATTAATCTATAATCAAAAGGAACCCTTATAATATGAGAGTTTAAGAATTGATAATTTTATTGGTTTAGTTCACTATGAAAATGGCAAGTTGACCAACGAAAGGAAAAAAGACAAGTTTCAAGGTTATGGAATAGCAAAATAACAAGATAATATGCAAGAAGTTGGATTCGAACCTGCACCCTAATGAAACAAACTATGCATCTCTGCCACTCGACCATCCTTAATATCTTGCATGAATTTTGCACCCAAATCTACTTATACAACAAATATAGTTTATACGTAATTTTCCGTTATTCTTCGAGGTTTTGTACGTAAGGTCGAAATTCTGGGGGGGGGGGGGCCGGGGCCCCCGAGGCCCCACCTAGCTCCGCCCCTGGCGTTAAGTATGAGAATTACAACAAAGTTGTCATAATCTAAGAGCAAAAAGGGTGATTATAATTAACTTAGTGAACTCGAGCGGCGGCCGCCATTGAGATTCTTCAGGTGAATCTGTTAATTATATCTAAAACGCAGCAGTGGAGAAGAGAGGATTCGCGGTTTGTTATTAATTTTAATAATTAATTATTTTATTTAATTATTTTTATATTGCCACGTCACACATTTAACAGTCAACTTTTAGAGTTGACCGCCACGTAAGCAAAAGTTAACGGAGTTGGACGGAGAGTGACCAAACATGAACGATTTCAGTAAACTGAAGTACCACTAATGGATTTAAATATTTCAAGTGACCAAACTTGAACGTTTTTTGTAATCTCAGTGACCAATCATGCAATTAACCACTGGCAACATCGATCATTTCTCTAATAACGACAAAACCAATTTTGACTTACGAGAATGCCCCTTACACTCTCATCACCTCTTTTTCCATATATAAGTGACTTGATTAGTTCACAAAGCAAAATTGTTATCTTCTTTTCTTTTTCTTCCTAGGGAGAGAGGTGGATGGGCTCATCAAGGATGGACTTGGCTACACTAACCATTTCCTCATTAGTGTACCCATCGTCGTTCATGTAAAAGAGGTGACACGCCTTTGCCATGTTCCAAAACAATTGCTTGCAGCAATTTGGTATTCCCTTCTCCTTCTCCAGCAATACCAACCTCAACAGTTGCTTCCTCTCCCTCTCAATTGCTCTCTTCACCTCTTCCATGGCGTCGTCCAAGGTCCGGCCACCTTCATGCAGCAGCACCGAGACCGCATTCACCGTCCCTTGCTCCGACTCCCTCTGTGGAAACCATAGTAACACAGTCTAAAACACATCGCCAAACCCACAAAACTTGCTCTGAGTAATGAATTCAGATCTAGAGAGAGCTATTTCACCTGAACTCCTCTCCAGTCATTGAGCAAGCGCCCACAAGTGCTCACCCCTTCGTACAAGTTCTTATACTCTGGACTACTCACCATCTCCTCCGAGAGTTTTGGCCCTACCAAGTAAAGAGCTGAAAGTACAATCGGACCTAATGCGAATGACACAAGTCCGTTCTTCATATATTCCTCCATTGTCGGCACCCACTTGTTCCTTGACCATTCTGCTTCTTTCAGTCCTGCCTTCACCAATTCTACCCACTGTAAAAAATCGTTAACATTACCATGTGGTAGAAATGAAGATTATATACCTACCCATCTCAAGTATTATTCCCTGTCTCTGAAAATTATGTTCAACCAATGATGAATTGAAAGATGTCTCACTAAGCTTGATGTCAAGTAAGTGATCACCTAACATAAGAGATGTATATGATAATGGAGAATCCTAGTGGGTCATAACCAGTATAGGAAAGAAAATAGCTTTTCAACTCACAATATCATTTACATGACCGGTAACATCACGTTCTTGCCGTGCCAATGCCATGCCACCAATCTCAAGAATGGTGCCTCGAATAGCTGTGAAAAGGATCTCAACTTGCTCAGAACAGAAATCTGTGCTTCCATCCACTTCCCATCTGTGATTCATTTCAACAACATTAAGTTGAAACTGCCGATAGAGAAGAAGAATGATAAGCAGCAGTAAGAACAACATAATGGGAAGGTACCATACGTCTCAAGCAACTGAACAAGGTTTACTATTTCTTCCATGGAACCTCCAAAATCGAAAAAGTCATCCACAACTGTAGTGAGCACACCATTCTTGGTCCATGAGATGCGAGCATCAGATAATTCAGGTGCATAGAGAGTTGCAGCAGCTGAAAAGTAGCAATAACCCAGCTTCTGCCTCGCAAATGATAGCTTGTCCAACTTATTCTCAATAATCCATCTGTATACAAGAAGTCAGAGTTCTTAAGAATGATAGACGACAAGTAACAATTTAGCCGTTGCTGACAATTTTAAGCTTTTTGCAGGATGTTAAAGTTCAGCCCTAGAAAAGAATAGCTAACAACCTCCTAACACGTCATAGAAGAACTAGGCAGGATAATAAAAAGAAAGATTTAAAAATAGATAGCAGAATCATACAGTTGAATAGGTATCTTGTTCCAGTGATAACCCTCTCAATAACCATGCAAAACAGCAAACAACAGAGAAGCAAAGTATCCAAGAATCACACCTTCCTAGCTGCTTCAGTTCTTTCTGCTGTATCGACTGGCAGAGGTTAAAGTCTTCGGCTGCCAGTTTAAGCAAATCCTTGTTCCCAATGTTTGGAAAACTAGTACCAAAAAGGGGCAAAGCACAGTGAGCAGAATTAAAATTTTTCTAGATGTACTTCAGATTGAGGAAAAAAGGGAAAGAAGTGTACCAATAGGAGGTCTTCAAGGTCCAAGTGCTATCAATATCACTATACTGGTGAATATTTCTCCTATGGCCTAAGCGATCCAAATCAACATGATATGGATATGTGAGAGCATCATGCACCTGAAATTAAATGAAGGGTAGCTTAGAAAGGTTTCAAGCATATTCCATGGAAGAACTTTTTTCTCAAGCACTTACCCTGAGTAAATCATACCTTTGTGCTGATACTTTCACCAGGTTGGTCCACATAAATTGAGCCATTGCGGAATTCCTGTTTCAGGAATTTCGTGGTCCAAGAACTTATTTCTTCCAGGATAGGTTCTTCTGGATAAATTATTTGTGAAGCTTTGTGCAACTCTAGTACAGCTGTTTTGTCCTTCAAGTATCCTTCTAGTGAATCGAAGAAACAATCTTCTGAGAATGGAGATAGCCGATCTGGAGGTAATATTATCACAGCTAGTTAGAAGGTTCGACAGTAACAAAATAACATCATGCGATGACCAAAACATCATTTTCACGCATCTGAACAACATACCTGATGAGACATCATATCCATAGACACGTAACAATCTAAAAGCCACAGCACAAGTAGTAGTATCCAGAAAGATCTCTTCACCCCCCTGCAACCAGCATCTGCTTATGTGATAGGTGTGTCACGATTTCACTCATAAATTCAGGTAAATTGCAATCCTAGAGCAACGCAAAATCCAATAAAAGTTGTCGAAATCTTTCAATGTTGAGCAATCCGAGAAGTAAAAAATTGCTTACTGGTATGTCTGGTCCAGCAACATCTTTATTTCATTAAAGTGACGAGCAACTCCCAGTCTATCAAGAGTGTCGATGACAGAAAGGCGGCTGCGTATGTCCAGAGGATATATTGCTGGAGCTAATAAAGATAATGGACATAGGTGTAAAGGTTTTCAGTAGATGTTAGAAAACAAGGTGGGGCAAGGAATTATGAGGACTGTTGTTAAAAAGGACAGACCTGCATTCTCGAATTTGTCTAAGACGGCATACAGATAGCGAAGGCAATCAGGATCTTGAACATGAGAAAAAGCAACTGCAGTTGTCGAAGGTGAATTGAACAGGGATCCATTCTGCCTCTGATATTTCATCACCATGTCCCAGTCTTGTGAGTGTTGGATACCTTCTGAAACATAGGCCAAGTAGGATCTCCTTCCCTCTGCATTTCTTCCGAACCCACTAATGTAGAAAGAGAGATTTAAATGGAGGATAAATAGGCATGCATACACTGAAATAAAAAGGTGGGGGATTATACCGTGTAAGCTCCACATTTCTCTTAGTCAGCATAGCATCTACATCGGTTGACTTGAAAGGGAGGTTCAATCCCAAATCTTTTGCATAGTCAATCATTCCAGGGAATATTATGTCAAATCCAATAGGTACATGCTGCTTCTGATCCGTTACAGAAGCAGAATTGCAGTCAAGAAACTGGAGGCCTGCAACAACAGCGCAGCAACAGCCAACAAGTGAGCATAAATATTCTAAACAAACGATCTCGATTTGGACCAACTCGTTGAGGGATGAAAGTTGTATATCATTACCTTTAGTGACTTGTTCTTCACCAAGGCCCCAACGTTGGAGAGCTAGAATGCAAGCCAAGGTAGAGGAGAGAGCATCCTTGGTTAAGGATGGATCACGGCGAGGGAGAGGGAGACCCCAAGAGCCATCACTCAGCTGGTTGTCCTGTATCCACCTAGCGCATTGAGGGAAGAAAGGAGAGTCTTCCATGGATGAGGTAGGAGTTGGAACCATGGCCAGCCAAGCAGTGTCATATGCAGACACTGAGAGCTGAGCCTCATCAAACATCTTCTTTATCCTTTGTATTCTTGTCGAGTCTTCGCAGTTCTGCAACTGGAAGAAAGATGAAGCATAATTTGTAAGTACCATGTCTATCAGCACACAAAATAAGAAGAGAGGAAGAGGGCAAGGTAGCTTGTGATGCAGTGATTAGGACGGAATAGTAACAAGATTAAGGACAGAAAATGAAGAAGAGGGAAATAGAGGAATACCAAGTTGGTGTTGCTTAACTCTGCGGTGAGCAGAGATCCAGATTCTCTACATTTTGCTGCAGATGGAGAAGTTTGAAGTTAACTTGGTGATTCTGTTTAAAGAAAAGTATATCATTGATGTAAAGTGAAGAGAAGGTAGGTGAACCTGGAATAGCAGCAGGAACAAGAGGAAACACAGGGTTAGAAGAAATTGGAGGATGACTCCTTGCCATTGTCAAGCAAACGAACATTTTGTTTTACAGTGAAACAGGATGTTTCTCTGTTATAGCTTCACTTTGCATGTATGCATGCTCCCTGCAAAACTTTAACCAAAAGGGCTTCAATTATATAATCGAACAAGAAATTCCAACTACAAGAAAAACGTGGAATCCCAAGCCAATAAATATCTTCGATAGTTTCATTGAAAGGCATTTCCATCTAACCCCTTATTGAAAGGTCAAAAGCAACCATCACCATCAGAGAACGGCCTGTCGTGGCCAAAGGCATCACTGCATGCTCATTCATAGTCGGTCAACAATTTCACAAACATTATTGGACCAGTATAAGCCTCTATCTCCACAACCACAAGTGCGACACAAGCTCCACCACTCACTTGGCATTATTAAATATTGAGGCATTCATTCAACACCAAAAAGTGAAGTATTGATGAAAAAATAGAGTTCAAAGCTTGCAACTCGAGGACTTCCAAAACAGAAGTCTTTGAAGGAGACACCGGAAGGAAAGGGAGCAAAGGATCCCGCATCCAACCAAGCAAAAGTCATCTCCTCCCCTTGGTGCTGCTGAATTGTTGAAGATGATCAAAACAGAGAGAGAAGCAGATGTTTTGTTAGGTTGGAGAGGAAATGTCGGCAATGTGGTCCCGAAATTGGAACCCACCCTCCTAATCCTAATTCCTTCAGTCTTCTTTCATTGTCGCGTCTGGTTGCAGAGCATATGGACCCAGTCCCAGAGCTCTTCTTCACGCTTCGCCGTCTGCCTTCACTCGCTATGTGCTCGTCGCCGATTCCGCCTTCGAGCTCGTCATGGGTCGGTCTTGTGCTCCTCGCCGGCTCCTTCTCTTTTCAATTGTAGGAAGGGGGCATCCGGGTCTCCCGCCGCCGATCATCGACACTATCCCCGCCGCTCTGTTTCCGTTCGGTGATGTGTCTCCCTCCCTTCCCTGGCTTTTTTCAGTGGTTTCGAATTGTCTCGGTCGCCATTTTCCGGCGACTTGTCTTCGCCCTTCCAGCGTTTTGGCTGCCTATGGGCTTGGATTGCCGCAGTTGCGATCCCCAGTCTTCCAAGCTTCATCTTCTGGCGTAGAACCCTAATTTTATAATCGAAAATGGCTACTGATCAGTCGGAGGTTCGACATGGATAGCAGAAGTTATTCTGCTTACTGCTCAAAGTGTTAGCATATACTAACAGGGTAGGATGAAGGTTCACGTCGGCGGGTATTTGATTCAATGGAGAGGAGAGGCGGCTTGGTAGTGGCTCACTTAAGTGAGTTGTAGGTGGGCCAATAGGTAGAAGTCGGCCTTGCATGTGGCGGCGGCTGAGAATGGCTGAAAGTGGCTGGCAAGCTGGTGGGCACGGCTTGAGTTTGGGCGGGAGAATGGATAGGAGTGGAAAGAGAACCAAATTTGATGGGCCCATGTTATATTTATATATGTTTGTTTGTGTGGATATTTATTTGTTCTCGGTGGATATTAATTTCTGTTATGTTGATAGTGCTTTGCATCATTGTTGAAATTTTGGGTCGCATTAATGTTTAACGGCGGCCCAAAATCACCCAACCACCATAAACTGATTAAACGAATTTAGAGAATTAGTTTTAGGGTTTAGAATTCTGGTTTTCAATTTGTGAAAGATTGGAATATTGTGTCTTACATCAAATTAAACACACTAGCAAGTCCTAACACGTAAGGCTTGCAACCTTAGTTAAGGCTGCCCGCCGAGGGCCCATGGGCCGAAGGCCCATTAAATAATAATAGTTTTTATTGATGAGCGGTTTATTTTTTAGGGTTGATTGTTTAGGTTTGGTTTATGGTTTACGGTTTACGGTATAGAGGTTAGGGTTAAGGTTTCAACATAAGGGTTTGGGTTCTCTTTAGGGTTTAAGATTTTGTCTGGTCAGTATGAATATCTATTCTTTCCTAATTATATTGTTTTTAGAGTTTATTTAGTAGTGTTGATTGTTTAGGGTTTAGGGTTCAGTGTTTAGGGTTTAGAGTTTAGGGTGATAGAGTTTATTTGAACCCGAGGATATTTATCCGGGCTGTGCAGATATTTATTTGAACCTGAGGAAACATTCCCTTAGTTCATGTGTTTGGATATTTTTGTGGAACCTTTGAATATTCTCAGCTTGGGAAAACAACAATTGTTTTATTTTTTTAGTGTTTAGTGATTAGGGTGGTAGACTTTAAAGTTTAGGATTTAGGGTACAAATAGTAGATATTAGTTTGTGTGTTGTGGATACTTGTCTTTCCTAGTTGTAATACTTATTTTTGACATACTGATATTTATTCAAAATATTATGATTTTTTTTCCGGGTTGTGTGGATATTTATTTGAACCTGATGAAATATTACCTTAGTTCATGTGTTTGGATATTTTTGTGGAACCTTTGAATATTCTCAGCTTGGGAAAACATTAATAGTTTTATTTTTTTAGTGTTTCGTGATTAGGGTGATAGAGTTTAAACTTTAGGGTTTAGGGTTAGGGTACAAATAATAGATATTAGTTTGTGTGTTGTGGATACTTGTCTTTCCTAGTTGTAATACTTGTTTCTGACATACTGATATTTATTCAAAATATTATGATTTTTTTCCGGGTTGTGTGGATATTTATTTGAACCTGATGAAATATTCCCTTAGTTCATGTGTTTGAATATTTTTGTGGAACCTTTGAATATTCTCAGCTTTGGAAAACAACAATTGTTTTATTTTTTTAGTGTTTAGTGATTAGGGTGATAGACTTTAAAGTTTAGGGTTTAGGGTACAAATAGTAGATATTAGTTTGTGTGTTGTGGATACTTGTCTTTCCTAGTTGTAATACTTTTTTCTGACATACTGATATTTATTCAAAATATTATGATTTTTTTCCGGGTTATGTGGATATTTATTTGAACCTGATGAAATATTCCCTTAGTTCATGTGTTTGGATATTTTTGTGGAACCTTTGAATATTTTGAGCTTTGGAAAACAACAATTGTTTTATTTTTTTAGTGTTTAGTGATTAGGGTGATAGACTTTAAAGTTTAGGGTTTAGGGTTTAGGGTACAAATAGTAGATATTAGTTTGTGTGTTGTGGATACTTGTCTTTCCTAGTTGTAATACTTGTTTTTGACATACTGATATTTAATCAAAATATTATGTTTTGTTTCCGGGTTGTGTGGATATTTATTTGAACCCGAGGAAATATTCGCTTAGTTCATGTGTTTGGATATTTTTCTGGAACCTTTGAATATTATCAGCTTGGGAAAACAATAATAGTTTTATTTTTTTATAGTTTAGTGATTAGGGTGATAGAGTTTAAAGTTTAGGGTTTAGAGTTAGGGTACAAATAGTAGATATTTGTTTGTGTGTTGTGGATATGTTTTGAAAAGATTTTAATACTTTTTACTAAGGAACTGATAGTTATTTTAAATAATTTGTCTGGGTTGTCTGGATATTTGTTTGGGTTATCTGGATATTTAATTGAATCTGAGCAGCATGGTTTCAGATTGTTTTCCCCGTAGTGAAACAACTGAAATGACAGGTACACCACGGATTCAACACAAAATACTCTACCACTAACTTTTCGGTAATGTTTTAGCGTTCTTGGTCACACATACAAATCCAAGTTCCCCGTGAAAGTTGAAACCATTGCTTACTTACTAATTACTAGGATGAGTTCGTACTACATCACACATGCAAATCCAAATGAAATTCACAAACTGTCTTGCTCCATTCCATCGATGATAGCACAGCATTCTCCGGGGTGATCTTACGGGTGTCTATGTTTGGATATTTGTGTGGATATTAGATATTAGTTTTGCAATGAATGGATATTAGAAGGGTGTCTATGTGGACGTGTATGACAAGGTTTGTGGCTTTTACATGGATTGGTTTGTGTCGATGTTCCTTGATGTCCTTGTTGAGTTGTTTTTCATTTTCAATTCAGAGTCGTTGAATTTATACCATCAGAAATTGATTAAACCAATTTAGTGTTTAGAGCTTAGGGTTAGTGTTTCAGGTTTAGAGTTCGAGTTTTGGTTTAGTGTTTAGGGTTTGGGTTTATGGTTTAGGGTCAGAGTTTCAAGTTTGGAGTTTTGGTTTAGTGTTTAGGGTGGTTCGATATTTGTCTCTAGTGATAGGATATTATTATGGATAGGAGGATATTAGTTTGTGATGTGTGGATATTTGTCTGAGTAGTCGGATATTAGTTTGCGGGGGTAAGATATTAGTCAGTGTGTGGTTGGTATTTGTCTATGATGGTGAGGATAATAATTATGGTATGACTGGATAATAGTATGAGACGAAGGGATACTAGTCTGGGTGGTGTAGATATCTGTGATGGTGAGCGGATATTAGTCTGGGACAGTCGGATATTAGTTTGAGTGGTTTGGATATTTGTTTTGTGGAGATGTGTTTTCGACGAGCAAATAATATTCCAGAATAAAAAACTCGAATTTTTAATAAAAAGAGTCGTTTGATAGACAAATCGCGATAAAACTCGTATTTAATGTCATTACAACTTGGCAATCCAAGAATTTCAAATCTGAAAAAGCACAACCACATAAGAAATGAGAAAGTAATAGTTCAACTGTTATCTTGCTGACGCTTGATAATTTTTTTGAGCGCGTCGTCCCGAGCCCTCTACATTTGGATCATGCTCTCAACCATTGACTCCATTGCCGCAAGCTACATATGTTCTAAAATATTTAGTTTACTATATGCAACAATGTCACTTAAGAAGCAAAGACAACATCTATGTACCTGATTTAGGTCAAGGTTGTCAAAATGTTTGTTTTCCCAGCATGATGTGTCTGGATTGAGCCAGTGATGTGTCTCCGCCTCCCCTTCTCTTGGAAGAGCTGGCATCGAACACCTTTTGGATTTTGTCATCTTTGACAATTCCTGAAAATAGCTAATATCATTGAACTAATATCCATACAGGGCATAAAAATATCCAGACCTAGCATACAAATATCTATACATCACATAACCAATATCCTAACAATCAACCACCATACAATATCCACATTAAACTAAATGGTATCCCATGCCAGCTAAACAATTTTTCAGGTAAAAAAATATCAAATTAACGAGCAAAATCCAGAAACAATTCCTTAAAAGAACTAATATCATTGAACTAATATCCATACAGTGCATAAATATATCCAGACCTAGCATACAAATATCTATGCATCACATAACCAATATCCGAACAATCAACCACCAAACAATATCCACATTAAACTAAATGGTATCCCATGCCAGCTAAACAATTTTCTAGGTAAAAAAATATCAAATTAACGAGCAAAATCCAGAAACCCCAAACAATATCGACATAAAAAAACGAATCCCCCAAATTAAAATCCAAATCGAAAGAAATCCCAGCCACAAAAAAATCACAGATCCCCCAAATCGAAAGAAATCCAAATCCCCAAATCAAAAGAATCCCAAATCCCCCAAATCGAATCTCAAATCCCCCAACAAGAAATCACAGATCCCCCAAATCGAAAGAAATCCAAATCCCCAAATCAAAAGAATCCCAGATCCCCCAAATCGAATCTCAAATCCCCCAACAAGAATCCCAGATCCCTAACAATGAATCTCAGATCCAAAAAACGAAGCAAAAAAAAAAAAAAAAACTCAGATCCCGTCGAATCTATGAAACCCTAAATCAAATATATGTAATCCAGCCACAGAAAATCCCAGATCCCCCAAATCGAAAGAAATTGAAATCCCCCAAATCAAAAGAATCCCAGATCCCCCAAATCGAATCTCAAATCCCCCTACAAGAATCCCAGATCCCTAACAATGAATCTCAGATCCAGTCGAATCTATGAAACCCTAAATCAAATATATGTAATCCAGCCACAGAAAATCCCAGATCCCCCAAATCGAAAGAAATCCAAATCCCCCAAATCAAAAGAATCCCAGATCCCCCAAATCGAATCTCAAATCCCCCTACAAGAATCCCAGATCCCTAACAATGAATCTCAGATCCAAAAAACGAAGCAAAAAAAAAAAAAAACTAAGATCCAGTCGAATCTATGAAACGCTAAATCAAATATATGTAATCCAGCCTCAAAACCCTAAACACCCTAAATCGAATTGCATGAACCATAAATTATCAAATCCATAAACAAAACCCAGATTTCCACAAAAAAATCCATGAAACCGAAACCCTAACATAAATATTCAAATCCACAAACAAAATGAACAATAAAGAGAGAAATAGAACTACCTCAGTCTTCTTCTACCTTCCACTATCGGCGGCGATGGCGGCGGCCTTCTTCGTCGGCGAAGTCGGCTCCCTCTTCTTCTTTCTTCTTCGTCGGCGGCCTCTTCTTCCTCGTCGGTCGGTCCAGCGTCAACGTCGTCGGCGGGAGATCCAACAAGCGGTCGCCGACCTCGCTGTCGTCGTCGCCGTCGCTTTCCTCGTCGCCGTCGCAGACCTCGGTGGCTCGGTGGTTTTCTGCGGTTTTCGGGAGAAGAAGAAAGGGAGGAGGGTTCGAAAGTTGGAGAGAGGGGAGAGAGAATGGCTGATGACGCGGGTTTGGTGGGTTTTGGGTTTGAAATCTGGGGGTTTTTTTTCCCTGTCCCCACTTTTCTCAAAAGTGGCTCGGCTTGGCCCAAAAATTCTCCCCCCCCCCCCCCACAGAACAGCGCCGGCGACCCCTCACCCTCCGATCGTGGCTCGGCGACGTGGCCCTTAATCCCACCCTGTTAGTATCTGCTAACACTACAACAAATTCGGCCTATTATGACGAGACAATTTTGTCATATTAGATAGCAATTTTGTCATATTAGGTATAATATGACAAAAGATGTTGTCACAAAGGTTTGTCATTTTATCGCCGTCAAGATAGGTCAAATGTGACAAATGGAGTAGATAACTCATGCAAACGTCTCTTATCGCCTTAAGCTTCAGATTGTTGCTCCTCGTCCTGCACGCCTTGAGGGAATATTGGACAAAACTGATTCATACAAAAAAATTCAGAGGGTATGAAAATTAACCTAAACCTTGAAACGCAAATTCACTACCAAATAAGCATAACCCTTGGAACACAAATCCACTACCCAATAAAATGCGAAAGAGATCTGCAAACCAATCACTAGTAGGTAAATCCCTCAATCTAAATCCCTAAAATCCACGTCCACAACTTAATTGGGAATAGAGGATAGAGTCGGGAAAGATGGATTAGAAGAACCTCCCCTAGATCTGTCAACTTCCAAAACCAGAAATCCAAGCGCCATCTCCTCAGTTCTCTAGCCATCTTTGTCGCCAGCGGGATTGAGGGCCGCAACTACATCTTCTTTTCTCTTCCCTTTCACTAGAAATCAGAAACCAAATCCTGACAAGCAAAAACAATTAGAATCCAATTAAAAAAAACAAAGTAAAGGAAGGAGGTGGTTTGCATCAAGGATTTTACCTCCGTAGAGTTGTAGGAGTTTTTGGTTGGACTTCTGCAGTTGACAACGGAAAGGAGAGAATAGGGATGGCGGCGGATGAAGAGAGGGGGAGGAATAGGTTAGTTGTGGTTCTTTAGGAACGATTGAGGGGGGGAAAAGGTCGGAATGGCAACGGATGAAGAGAGGAGAAGGAATAGGGTTTTTTCTTCTTCCAGAGAGTAGGATCGAAACGAGAGAGAAGAGAGAGAGATGGGGTGAGCGGCGGCCACCGCTATTTGTTTAGGGTCGATTTCGTCTAAGAGACGTTATTATACCCCAACGATCAAAATGACCCTTTGCCCCTTAGGGTTTCTAGAAATTAGCGAGGTCGTGCCACCGCTTTATCGTGAAATTACCACCATGCCCCCGCTTTGTCTCTGTATTAAAATGAAAATCACAAAAAATGTGCATTCTAAGCTTCGAACCCATGTACTCGAGTATATTAGTCTGGAGTATTAGTCAGTGGGCTAGGCGGCCATCATTATTAAAGTCATCATATCCATATAATTAATATTGTATTATATCCTTAATACACAATTTTTTTTTATAAAACTTAATACAAAATTTTGAATGTAGAAGAATCCATAAGTTAGGTTAATTTTGTTTCTTTCTTAATAATCTATTTAAATTTTATTAACAAAATGATTTATATGATAATCACGATAAGTGGAACGTGGTTTATAACTAAAACACCAAAGTTACCTCAACGAACTACGTGGACTTTGATCTCGTGTTACAGGTACGTAGGCAACCAAAAAGGTTCGAGTCTAACATGAGATTTCAGTCTAACACAAGCAAATCTGATGAAAATGTCTTTTGTCAAAAATGAAACCACAATATTATGACAAACATGCCTTTTGTAAAAAACGAAACCACTATATTATGACAAACATGCCCTTTTGTCAGTTCGCCGTGGGATTATTGTTATCTATTATGACAAAATATTTTGTCATTTAAACAATTTAGGAAGGCATAATATGACAAAAGCTACTCTGACGATATAATTTGTCACTTTTGTGTCTCTTACATCCCGATATGGGATACCTATTTTGACAAACTTAATTGTGACACGAAATAATTGTCACATTACTCACTTTAAATGACAAACTATTCTGACAACAAGAAATTTGTCACTGTTGAGTCTCTTACGTCCCGATATGAGATGTCTATTTTGACAAAATTAATTGTGACACAAAATATTTGTCACATTACTCACTTTAAATGACGAATTATTTTGACAACAATTATTTTGTCACATTAGACATACCAAATAGGACATATATTATTTTTGTCATATTACCATACCTATTGTGACAAACAAAAAATGACAAAATAAAATTTTTGTCCTAATAGGCCAAATCTGTTGTAGTGTAACCACTTAAAGGGTTAGCAGAATAACGCTATTGGACATGGATGGTCTTGGGGCTTTTGAAGAACGAGCAGCCCTCATCCTGATTGCGATTGCGTTAAATATGAATCTAGTTTTTTTTTTGCCCTACTCTCAGATTATTATCTCTTAAAATATATTAAAAGGGTTTGAGAAAATCACCCTATCCACGTCAGCCTTGGAGAGCTCTCCTTAATTTTCGGAATAAGGGTTGTTTTTTCTCTTTTTTTTTAATTTTCCGTTTTTTTTTGCTAAGACGCGGTTACCACCAATAATAATTAAATTATTGTTAAACAACGTGACGCTTCTATTATTCAAATTAAAACATTTTAATTAGGATTTTTTCCTTTTTGCTAAGAAACGGTTACCACCAATAATTCGTTTGTTAACTACTGAATCGCTATTCATCGCCCTAAAATTTAAATTTTATCGACCTAAAACACACTATATTGACACATTTATCCTTAGCCATAATTTCTAACTGAACACTAAACAAACAATCCCTAAATGTCATCTCACTCCAAACCCGACCCCACCACTAAATCCGGGCAGAAAAATTTGACACCCACGGAGAAGAAGTAGCTGTAGCTCTAGCGCCGAGCGAACTCTAGTGCCTCAGCTCCGCCATGACCTGCTTCGGACTGAAAGACGCCAACTCTTTGCTTCAGCTCCGCCATGAACCGCCTAACTTTCTGCTGCTACTACTTCCCCTGCCGTCCGCCGGAGAGACAAGAAGAAGGAGAATCTGGAATTTAAGGGAATTTTCCCCGACCGTCGTCTCTTCGCTTCCTTCCAGATTTTTGTTTCAGTTCTCTCTCGCTGAGTCTGATATCACAGTCCTTGTGAAGTTCTTGTGTGTTAACCCAACCCAGCTACAGATCGAGTTGTCGCAGAATAAATGAAATAAGGGCCAATTCCATGATTATGGATACAGTGATTCATTAAAATTATGGATATAGTGAGGTGATTTGGTCATTTCTTATTGTCGCAAAAGAACAATTGCAATCAGTATATGGTACTACTTTTGATTTTGGATTTATCCGTAGAATTGATTTGTTAGTTGATCATTTGGTTGTGGGTTTATGCATTTAAAATACAAATAAATGAAATGAGGGCATTAAAGTAAAATTAATTAAATTAGGGCGATGAATAAGGATTTTTAGGGCGACGAATAGCAATCCCCGTTAACTAACGTGGTTCTTATATTATTATTTTTAATAACCCTTCTATTATTCAATTCAAACTAAAACGTTTGCAGTTTTTTTATTTTGTAATTTTCCCTGCCTTCTGCTAAGAATAGTTACCCGCTATTATTTTTTAATCAAGTTTATCCTTCTACTCTTCACAGTTTAATTAATGAATTTAAAAAATAAATTGGAGAACCAGATGTTCATCTACAGATCTTTTGGGAACGTGTGTCTTTATTAATTAGGCTTTCCATGATAAATTTTGAAGATGGCTTCTTAAGCCATTTTTAACCCGATTTTTGCTTTCATGTTTAATATTATATTTTTAATAAGAATTTTATATTAATAATAACATATATACAATATATAATTTTATTCTATAAATTTTATAGATTTCAAATACAACATAAAATATTATAATTTTGATTTAGACTCAATAAGCCTCTTTAAAATGTACATACAAGTAAGAAAGACGAGAAAATTTCATTCTTGACATAAAATGAATAAATGTTTGAAACATTTTTTAATTCATGATCACATATATTTATAGATTTAATTGTAAAAATATAATACTACCTGCCCAAAGGGCAGGGTCTATGCTAGTTTGTTTAATCCTATTTGTGAATCTGGTGGCAAGCGAATTATTTTCAAAAAGAAACATATTTTTTTCGGAATAAAACTCTCAAAACGACGATATTGTCGCTCATGAACGTACAAAGTACATTGAAATAGATTGTCATATTATTCGTGATCGTATTTTGTCGGGTTTGATAAAAGTATTGTTTGTCAATAAAGAAAATCAGCTTACTGATATTTTCACGAAGTCTTTAGCAAGTGTTGTGTTTGCAGGACTCATCTCCAAGCTGAATCGTGTGGATATTCACGCTCCAACTTGCGGGGCTGTTGGAGAACTCAAATGTAAAGATTTAGTAATATATGTGTTTGATTGTTATATTTGTTTACTATAATGTTGTTTTAGTTATTTGACATATATTAGTTCCCAATCTAGCGGTGTAGAAGAACGAAATCCCCAAACTAGCTGGGGTTTTTGCTGATTAGGCATTAGGGACGCACAAATTTCGTCTCCAAGGTAGCTATCTATCAATGTTTTCGGTTCTGAAGAAAATAGGCTAAATTGCAAGTTTGGTAACTGGAATTACTTAAAAATGTTTCGTTTGTCACTAAAATTAATTTATTCTATCCGTAGTCACTTAAATTAGTTTAACAGTTCAAGTTTGGTCACTGGCCGTCAGTCTCCGTTAACTTTTTTTTTGACAAATGGATTCATTAAATAGCAAATGGGCCAAGCCTAGAGGAAAAGAACAAGAGAGCATAATCAGCCAAAGAAAGAAAGAAAAAGCAGACCCAAAGCCCAAGCCCCATACAAATGGCCGGTTACCCAATAGGGCCCAAACCCAGAAGCCCAACCAAGAAATCTACTCCCCAAACCCTAGCTGGTGATGCTCCCCCATGACTCCCACCGCCACTGGATCTGCAAGCAACAACTCCCCCACCAACAGAAGACGGAGATGATGAAAAGGAGGCGCTAGAGCACCCAATCCGAACAAAGGGAGACGGGAACAACCGGAGCCACCTCCGACCAACCTTCATCGGACCAAACAACAACTTCTCCCCGAAGCCTACAGCACCGAAGAGAACGCGTGTCGAAAGGACGATCGGTGCGAAGCCATGAGAATGATCTTCTGTCCCCAAGAACTTCAAGCCGAGTCCAAGCCAACGTCAGATGCCACATCTCCGAATCACCCAGATCTGCAAGGCAAAACAAGGAGGTAGACGAAGGGTTTGAAGAAGAGGAGACAAGCAAGATTCAACCGAATCAAGCCTCCTTTGCTATTTAGCACAAGACATCTCCAGATCTGAACAAACAGATCAGAGGACCAAAAGTTCAACCCACACTAGGGGAGAAAAACAACCACAAAGGGACGAAAAAAGCCATGGAAAGCCGGGAACAAACAAAGTGAAAATGAAAAAAAAAAAAGCAGAAGAACCGAAGCGGGGGAATAGGAAGCGAAACAAAGGCAGGAAATGAGGCTGCCGCCGGTCATCAAAAGATGCCGGCGGCACCCAACAGAGATCTTGAATGGGGGACTAAGAGAGAAGGCAGAGAATATTCAAAAAGAGAGAGAGAGAGGGATCAGTAGTTAAAATAATTAGTCTCCGTTAACTTTTGCTGATATGACGGTCAACTCTTATAGTTAACTTTTGCTGATATAACGGTCAACTCTTATAATTGACCGTTAAATGAGTGACGTGGCAATTAAAAAATTAATAAAATAAAATAAAATAATTATTTTTTATTTTCCACCTAATTAATATAAAAATAAAAATATCTAATTCCTTTTAATTATTTTCAACCGCCCTTGGTCGTTCCTCTCCCCTCCGGTCGACGACCTCTCCCAGCCGGCCAAGCCCCGGGCCATCACCGTCTTCGTCCTTTGAGCATTCAAGGAGGCCTACAGGTCCGTCTTCGTCCTTTGAGCATTCAAGGAGGCCTACAGGTCCGTCACATCCTACCCGTACACGTAAAACTCTTTGTACATTATTATCAAAACTCACCAAAACTCTCATTCAACACAGACGCTTCTTCTACTTCTTTCCGGAGCTGCTGCTCTTCTGCCCGCTGCTTGTAGGTCGTTTCTTCGGGGAAGAACAGTATTTGAGACGGTAACTTACGAGGGAAAGCCCGAAAGTGTTGTACTTCCCCGCGTTGCTGAATGTCGTCTCTACATCATCCCGCTTACAGAATACTACCTTGGCCCGACTGCTCTTCTTCAGGACCTGCGTCTCGGATTCCTGCAGCGTCCCAAAATGACCAAATATCTTGTTCAACTCCTCCACTATTGGAGCTGACTCGTAGTCCGTGAAGTTCAGGATCAAAGCGGTGGGAGATGGATCATCGTCACTGGTTTTCTCTTCCATCTGCTCACTCGGCGGCTTCACCACTACATCCACGTCATCAGCATCTGCTTCCTCACCATTTTGCTGCTCGGCTGCCCTGTTCATCCGTTGCTGGTAGTCTAGCAGGTGCTGCTATAACCTCTTCTTCACCATTTTTACATTCCGATATCGATTTTTCTTTGAGGATTGGATCGTTGGCTTCTTCCTCGAGAATTTTGGTTGCTGGAGAATCCAATTTGGTGGGTGATTTTTCCCCTTGGATTTTGCAGGCCACTTTTTTACTTCCTTACTTCTTCTCCTCTTTAGTCCTTTGAGAAGAAGGGCTATCATCGTGGGATTTCAGTATTGGAATTGAGGAGGCCCAAGACGGTGATGGAGCGGGGCTTGGCCGGCCGGGAGAGTTCGTCGATCGGAGGGGAGAGGAAAGACGACGGGGGTGGAAAATAATAATTAAAAGGAATTAGGATTTTTTATTTATATAATAATTAGGTGAAAAATAAATAATAATTAAATTAAATTAAATTATTTTATTGATTTTTTAATTGCCACGTTACTTATTTAACGGTCAACTATAAGAGTTGACCGCCACATCAACAAAAGTTAACGGAGACTAACGGCCAGTGACCAAACTTGAACTGTTAACCTAATTTAAGTGACTACGGATGAAATAAATTAATTTTAGTGGCAAACGTGAAATTTTTAAGAAATTCCAGTCACCAAACTTGCAATTCAGTCGAAGACAATATAAGCTATATCGCTAATCAAATAAGGGACATGAGGAATTTCGGGGTAAATTGCAAGTTTGGTCACTGGAATTACGAACAATTTCACGTTTGCCACTAAAATTAATTTATTCCATTCATGGTCACTAAGATTAGTTCAGCAGTTCAAGTTTGGGCACTCTCCATTAGTCTCCATTAATTTTTGTTGATTTGGCAGTCATCCTTTACAGTTGACCGTTAAATGAGCGATGTGACAAATAGAAATAATAATAAAAAATTCATTTAATTTTTAATAATTTCCACCTCATTATTACTGTAAATTTAAAAATAAATAAAACCAAAAAGAAGTCAAATCTGCAATCTGCGGTCGGAAGAACTCCGACCAAGGTCCGTCCCGTCGCGAAAAAGATGCCTTCTCCAAACCTCCCTCCCCACCTTGGCCAACTAATTCGATGCAATCCCCAAATATCCGTCCACTAGCAGCACGTAACATACCACCCCCTTCGAATAAGTCTTGTCCTCAAGACTTAGCCTAGTTCTTCAAGATCCATGTCGACTTCATAATTGTCTACTGCTTCCAGCATGAAGAGCTTCTTGCAGAGATGAGCCACCTGATCCCATTCCTTGCCAGATAAATCATCTGCCGCCGCATCACCGCCACCGTCATGATTTCCATCACCCTATCAACCTCGACTCCCTCCTAGTGATGGCAATGGGTCGGGGTGGGGCAGTTACCTCAATACCCATGCCCCGCCCCATGCTACTACGGGGTGAGGCGGGTAATAACCACGCGGGTACAGGACGGGGCGGGTCGACCCACTCTTATATGCTATTTAAAAAAATTACAAGCAAAATTTTACTTTTTACGATAAAACGAAGGGAAAAAGACTTCATAAATGAATAATAGTGATAATATTATGGGTAATTGAGTCTATTTAGTTGCAAGATCAAGTCTAACTAGTTGAAAACAAAAACCAAAGTAGAAGATATATGAATGGATGGAATAAGAAATTGACCTAGAACGGGCCAAGAGGCAAGAACAGGGCAGGGCGGGCCAGGACGGTGAAGATATCAGGGGGAAGGGGAGCGAGGCAAGGCGAATGTTGGAGTCCTGGGTGGCGGTGATGGGTTCTTTGGTTGATACACATGCCCCGCCCCATGCTACTGCGGGTCAGATAATACCTACCCCATCGAGGACCAGGTCGGGTAATACCTGGTGGGGCGGGTTCAAATTGCCATCCCTACTCCCTCCGGTGCAACCTCTCCAACGAACCCACCACCGCCACCCAGTACTCCAACATTCACCTCGCCTCGCTCCCCTTCCCCCTGATCTCCTCACTGAAATTGCAACTAGTACGCCGGAGTCCCCCCTGAAGCTCTATCGCGCTTCTCTCCAGCTCAAATCTCTTGTTCGCTATCTCCTCCATGGTGGGACCCGTGCTCACAGTGCCTGATCACCGATGTGTTCTTTGGGGGGGGGGGCACAGAGGCGTCCCAAAGTTTGGGGATCCGAAATTTTACTTTCACGACGTGTGCCACGCATGGCAACTTGGAGTACATGTTGGTGTGGATGAATCTTCCTCACCAGAAATAGAGGATCGTCGATTCCGATTATCCAGGAGGCGAGGAGGTTCTGGGTTTTTGGGAAATTTCTAGTTTAGGATGAGTAAGCTTCCCCGGAGCTTCAGAGATGCCGACGGGACGGACCCTTGGTCGGAGTTCTTCCGACCGCAGATTGCAGGGTCGACCTTTTTTATTGTTTTATTTTTTTTCAATTTTTTGTAAAAATGAGGTGGAAATTATTAAAATTTTATTTTATCAAATTTTTTAATTTGCCACATCACTCTGTTGAGATATAGGGCTAGGCCCAAATGTATATATTTGTATTCGGCCTGTTGTGTAGTGCTGAGCTCTCCATTCCCTTAGGGGACTCGGCTAGGGTTAATTATACTAGACCTATATATAGCTACATATGTACTATGTATCAAGTATCTGAATAAGACGATTACTGCTTCGACCATGAACTAGTCTCGTTCTCCCTGAACGAGGAAACCACGTAAACTCGGTGTCGATTATCTTCTATTTCCGTTTCGATTAACATGGTATTAGAGCTCACTGCGATGGATTCTGAACACGTTACGACCCATCTCAACTCCAAGAACTATGTGCTCTGGGAGTTTCAGTTCCGGATTTTTGTTGAAGGTCAAGGTTTATTTGGTTTGCTCGATGGCTCTTCGAAAAGGCATGTTGTCCCTCCCTCCATCGATCAGGACCTCGCGACCTGGCCGAAGAATGATGCCAAGGTCAAGTCTTGTCTTTTGAAATCAGTTGATCCACCCATTGTCCTTGGACTTCGCTTGAAGACCACTGCTACAGAGATGTGGGCGTCATTGGTCGAAACCTATGGCGCCATCAGCACTGCTCGTCAATTCGAGCTGTCCTCTTTGCACCAAGGCGACATGGATGTCACGACGTACTTCAATTCGACTCAGCTACTGTGGACCGAGCAGGACCTTCTCACAACGGCTCTCCTCCGTGCTCCGGCATCGGCTGATGTCCAACGATAATTCATGAAGATTCGGCTGCTTCAGTTTCTCGCCCGGTTGCGCCCATATTTTAAATCAGTTCGCTCTATGCTTCTTAATCATGGTGATCTGAAGATTGAAGGCATTCTCAGCGCCTTGGTCCGGGAAGAAACAAGGCTCCGCACTTAGGCAGCCCTTGATGTTCGTCCATCCGCGAGCGAGACTTTTATTTTTTCGGCAAACCGCAACTCCCCTCGTGGTTCTTGTAGCTCCGCTCCTCCTTTCATTTTGCCTGCTCCCACTCGTTCGACTCCTTCTGATGGGAGTCAAGATGATCCGCCCAATGCTGAAGACGGACTTATCGTTCCCCAGCTCAGCACCGTGATGTCGAGTGCCATCACTGTCGGGAAAAAGGTCATACACAAAGTATTATCGATGTCGAAACTTATGTGTCTATTGCAAGAAGTCTGGTCACATTATCCCTGATTGTCGCGTTCTGCAGATTCGTATTAATGGCTCCAATGGTTCTCCGGGCAGCACCAACCCGTCCTCCTCCTCTCGGCCGACCTACGTGACTCAGCCCGCCCCTCCATCGGTTACCGCCTCGGTCACCCCGGCTGCCCTTGAGGTTCTTGTTAACAAGGATATCGCCTCCGCTTTTGCTAGTCTTTAGGCTTCAGGTAAGATTCCTCGACGGTGGATACTCGACTTTGCATGTTTTAACCACATGACGAATGATGGATCTGTTATTTCTCATGCTCATCCGCTTCGAAATTCGTCTCTCCAAGTGGCTAATGGCGAGACACTTGGTGTTGATACTATTGGCTCTGTGCAGCATTCGAATATTGTTCTTCATGATACCTTACATGTTCCGCATCTTGTCCCTAGTCTTGTCTCTGTGGGTCAACTTACTGATAATGGGTGTCGTGTCGTTTTTGCACTCTCTGGATGTTCTGTACAGGATATGAAGACGGAGTGGGAGGTCGGCAGGAGTAGTAAGCATGGTCGCCTCTTCCATTTGGAGAAGCTTGAGGCGCTGCCATCTCCATCATCAATCTCGACATCATCTTCTGGTTCTTCTGTTTCGTCCCCCTTGTCGTTGGTGTCTAGGAGTTTCCATTTTGTTTTTTCGAGTCTTTCAACTGATACTTTTCGGTTGTGGCATACTCGGCTGGGCCATCCCAATTATAGTCGGTTCTCTACTATGTTTGAACATGACCTGTTTGGCAAATATATTGATCTTGTGATGCGATATCGACTAGCGCGATATTTAATTCCCGTGGTCCAAAAATGAAGATTCGAATTCGACGATTTAAGGATCAATTGGGAGCGTGCTTAATGGATAAATGGTGCATTTGTGCATGGCTTGATCGTGCTTTAGATAGAGTAATTAATTAAGCAAGATGCTGAAATCAAGCAAAGAGCTCCCTTGAAGCCAAAAGGAACTGGACGTGTATGCATATGGGATGGCAAGTATAATTGCTAGGTCTGGTTGGTTGATAATTATTATTTCTCCTACCAAGACTACACGTATATCTTTTCCGTCTAAGATTACACGTATATCTTTTCCGTCTATGTGGAGGCTAAGACTACACGTATATCTTTTCCGTCTAGCCAAACTATGATCACCGAGCCACTTTACCTCATCCCCACAGATCTTTAGGGTTATAGATTAGCCACGTGTCGTCATGGATATAAGTATTTGGCTTTATTCATTGATCATTCCACTCGCTACACGTGGGTTTATTTTTTTGAAGCATAAGTCTCATATTTTATCGATTGCCGCTGATTTCTTTACCACGATCAAAACCCAGTTTGATAGATCCATTCGTGTAGTCCGGTCTGAACCTCTGGGGGGTTTAGCTCCAACCCTCTCTTACGTCTGTATGGTCCCCTTGGTATTCTTTCTCAAAATCCTGTCATGGAGTATCTCAGCAGAATGGCCTGGTTGAACGTAAAAATAGGCATGTTCTTGAGGTGACCTGAGTTCTTCTTCTGGACTCTCACGTCCCTTTGTCGTTTTGGCTGGAGGCTGCGGCTACGGATGTCCGCCTCATCAACTACCAGATTAATCCACTTCTTGATCAGTCTAGTCCCTTCTATCTCCTGTTTGACAAGCATCCTCCATATTCTCGTCTTCGTGTCTTTGGTTGTCTGTGTTTTGTCCTCCTTCCTCATTTTGAACTTGCTAAATTGATGTCTAAGACGTTCTGGTGTGTTTCTTGGCTATAGTGACATCCACCGAGTTTTCGTATAACTTACAATGTTGTCTTTTTCGAGAACCTTATGTACTATACCTCATCCACCGAGTCTCCGAATCTGTTTGATATCTCTCTCTCTCCGTCATTTTCTTATGATGATGATGATCCTCTTACTGATGGGACTGATGATGATACTACGCTACCCCCTACGCCGCCTCCCACTCCCTTCCATCACCACCCAGTCCACCGCATGACCAGCTTCACCATGATTCTCCACCTGCTCCGCCTCGTTGCTCCAACGGCTCCATCCTGGGCCAACCTACCATCCGGTATCGTGACTACGCTGCTTACCAGGTGGACCCTATTCCCATTCCGTCTCGCTATTCCCAGGCCACGGATGACCCGCGGTGTAACCGTGCTATGCAGAAGGAAATGGGTGCTCTTCATGCGAAGCAGACGTGGGTTCTAGTCCCATGTCCTCCTCCTCAGATTTCGGTCATTGGTAGTAGATGGGTATACACTTTGAAGGTTCTGCCTGATGGGACTATTGGGAGATTCAAATCTCGTGTTGTGGCTCAGGGATTTTGCCAGGAGTATGGTGTTACTTTGAGGAGACTTTTACTCCTGTTGCGAAGATGGTTTCTGTTCGCTCGCTTCTAGCCGTAGCTAGCATTCTCCCCTGGCCTCTGTATCAACTTGATGTGAAGAACGCTTTTCTTCATGGTGATCTGCAGGAGACAGTCTATATAGAGCAACCTCCTAGTTTTTCTGAAGGTGATGATCAGGTTTGCTCCTTCATCGATCTTTGTATGGGTTGAAGCAGGCCCCTCGAGCGTGGTTCGATAAGTTTCACTCCACGTTTATGGCTCTTGGGTTTCAGCAGAGTGTTAACGAGCCTTCACTCTTTACTCGGCGGATTTCTAGTGGTCTTGTTGTCCTCCTGCTCTATGTCGAAGATATGATCGTCTCTAGTGATGATCATGATGGTATTGCTGCTCTTACTAAAGGCCTTCATGCCTCTTTCAGTCTCAAGGAACTAGGCTCCTTATCCTACTTCTTCGATCTGTAGGTCACCCGCTCGCCCCAGGGTATTCTCCCCAGTTAGTCAAAGTACATTGATGATCTCTTGGAAACTACCTACCTATTTCGACGCCCATGGAGCAAAATTTGAAGTTGGGGAGGGAGACAGGTGAGCTGCTGTCTGACGGGGGGAAACACTATCGTAGTGTTGTTGGTTAATTGATCTATCTAGCTTCCACTCGTCCAGATATTGCCTTTCTTGTTCAGGTGGTGTCTCAGTTTATGATTGCACCGCGCATGAGTCATATGGATGTTGTTCATCGGATTCTCAGATACTTACAGGGTACTCGGATGGTGGGATTGTTTCTACCTTCTACAGGTTCATTGGTTTTTCGATTTTGATTTTGCATGATGTATTAATACTAGACGATCCACGAGTGGATGGTGCGTGCGGCTTGGTGAATCATTTATCTCATGGCGTTGTAAGAAGCAGGATCCGGTTTCCAAACCATCCATCAAAGCTGAGTACAGAGTGATGTCAGAGGTTACTTCTGAACTTGAATGGCTGCAAAGATTGTTAGGTGACTTGGGTGTGACTTGTGAGGTTCCTATGCAGCAGTATGTTGACAACACTAGTGCTGTCCGTATAACTATAAATATGGTTCTTCATGATCGTACTAAACACATCGAGGTTCACGTTCACTATATCAGGGATTTGGTTCGCAATGGTGCTCTTCGTATCTTCTACATTTCTTTCGAGGACCAGATTGCAGATCTCTTGACGAAGGCTTTCATGGCTAGTAGACACAACTATCTCGCTGGCAAATTGATGATGCGAGACCTCCATCAATTTGAGGGAGGCTGTTGAGGTATAGGGCTAGGCCCAAATGTATATATTTGTATTCGGCCTATTGTGTAGTGCCGAGCTCTCCATTCCCCTAGGGTGCTCGACTAGGGTTAATTATACTAGACCTGTATATAGCTACGTATGTACTCTTTATCAAGTATCTGAATAAGACGATTACTGCTTCGGTCGTGGACTAGTCTCGTTCTCCCTTAACAAGGAAACCACTTAAACTCGGTGTCGATTATCTTTTGTTTCCGTTTTGATTAACACTCATTTAACGGTCAACTGTAAAGGTTGACTGCCAAATTAACAAAAATTAACGGAGACTAACGGAGAGTGACCAAACTTGAAATGTTGAACTAATTTTAGTGACCAAGAATGAAATAAATTAATTTTAATGGAAAACATGAAATTATTTAGTAATTCAAGTGACCTAACTTGCAATTTACCCAGAGATTTTGATCTCAACACCAAATTTCAGCATCACTACAGTAAAATTTGGTTTTCGCAAGTCACTTAAAGAAAAATTGGTCACTAAAACGTAGCCACAACCAAATTTTGGTAGCCAAGATGGTGGATATAGCGGCGTTACTAAAACAAAACCACTAATTGGTTGCCAAAGAAGGGATATGACAACCAATTACAACTCTAGCTTTTTCGTTACTATTTTTTGGTTGGCATTTTGGCATGTATCTAAGATTGTCAAACCGGTTTATACCGTGGTGTCGGTTTGACTAGTGGAATAGTAGGATTATTGGTACAATCGATTTGTGTTGATCCATGTCGGTTTGACAAAATATATAAAATGTGAAAACACATAATATTCGATGAATTTAATCATAAATAAAACATAGTTGAGGATAATTTACTTACAATTCAACAAATAACATCAACTTTTAACGTTTAAATTCATAAAATAAATAATAAATTAATTTTTTTATTAATTAAATTCACTAAAACAACGTCATTTTGCTCAAATATCCTCCCAAAGATTTGAAGAACTTGAGATCCATGAACACCTTGTCAAACCTTGCTCAATCAATATGCTCTATTACATCCCCAGCCTCTATTTCAGTCGATTTTTCAGTCCCTATTTCACTCGCTTTTGCAGTCCATGTAACAGTCCAATTTGCATAGCCGCGATGAATTGCCAAAAATAAGGATCATCGTTGTCCACTCGTTGAGATTTTCAACTCCAGATCATATTCCGTCATCTCCAAATCTCATTGCATGTACCCTTTTCTTCAATAAAGTGGCGAAGTGTTGTCTTTTGCCAGCAGCTATTACTTTCACTGGAATTTGTCTCAAATAAGTGATATCTTAAGCTAATCCTTCGAATTTTAATTGCAAGTGCCTTGTTTTAGTTTAAAGTTCAAGTGATTTGGTTCTAGACATTTATGACCTTCTCTGCAAAATACAGTTCGCGATTTTTTCAGAACAATTCGCGCTCTAATTAAATAAAATTCGCGTTTTTTGTGCAGTTTCTCCCCAGTCCACGATTTTGCGCTTGGGCCCACGAATTGTGTGACCATTAAAATTGCTCAAGGATCAAAACTGGAGACAACCACATTGAACCTAAAAATCATTCCGTTGTATAACTTCATATCTCATATCCCAAAATTGCTTAGTAGCAAGTGTGACATTGATAGCAGACGACAACATGACCTCCATACTCTGTCATGCTATTTTTTCTATTGAAATTCCATATTTCAACAAATGAGCGGCAACATCGATCAATTTTCCAATGACGACCATGGCAAATATTGACTAATTAGAATGCCCCTTACACTCTTATCTAACTCATTACCTTTTTTTCCATATATATAAGTGACTTTATTAGTTCACAATGCTAAATTGTGATAGTTGCCTTATTCCACTCCATTCTAGTTAATCTTATTAAGGAGATAGGTGGATAGGTTCATCAAGGATGGACTTGGCTACACCAACCATTTCCTCATTAGTGTACCCATCATTGTTCATGTAAAAAAGGTGACAAGCCTTTGTCATGTTCCAAAACAACTGCTTGCAGCAGTTTGGTATTCCATTCTCCTTCTCCAACAACACCAACTTCAACAGTTGCTTCGTCTCCCTCTCAATTAGTCTCTTCACCTCTTCCATGGCGTCGTCCAAGGTCCTACCACCTTCATGCATCAGCACCGAGACCGCATTCACCGTCCCTTGCTCCGACTCCCTCTGCAGAAACCACAGTCTTAAACTCATCGCCAAACCCACAAAACTTGCTCTGAGTAATGAATTCAGATCCAGAGAGAAAGCTATTTCACCTGAACTCCTCTCCAGTCATTGAGCAAGCGCCCACAAGTGTTCATCGCTTCATACAGATTCTTATACTCTGCACTGCTCACCATCTCCTCCGAGAGCTTTGGACCTACTAAATATACAGAAGGAAGAACAATCGGCAGCAATGCGAATGACATGCCTGCGTTCTGCAAATATTCATCCATTGTTGGCACCCACTTGTTCTTTGACCACTCCGCTTCTTTCAACATTGACTTCACCGTTTCCACCCACTGTCACATATATGGTAGTTTCACATTACCAAACTGTTAATATACTATAATATAGTAGCAAAGGTTTGACAAATGGAAATCCTAGTTGGGTCACAGAGTAGCAAAGAAAGGTAAAAGAGATTAAAGAGAGCTTCAACTCACAATGTCATTTATATGACTGGAAACATCACGTCCTTGCCATGCCAATGCCATGTCTCCAACTTCACGAATGGTGCCTCGGATTGCTGTGAAAAGGATCTCGACTTCCTCGGAGCAAAAATCTATGCTTGCATCATCCACTTCACCCCTGCAATTCATTGAAAACCTTATAATTTCGACTGGCAGATAGAGTGGAAGAATGATAAGCATCACCAAGAACATGATTGAAGGTAGCGTACTTCTCAAGCAACTGAACAAGGTTTATTAATTCTTCCATGGAACCCGCGACATCGAAAAAGTCATCCACGACAGTTGTAAGCACGCCATTTTTGGTCCATGAGATGCGAGCATCAGATAATTCAGGTGCATAGATAGTTGCAGCAGCTGAAAAGTAGCAATAGCCCAGTTTCTGCCTCGCAAATGATAGCTTGTCTAACTTGTTCTCAATGATCCACCTGCATACATAACCCGAGTTCGTAAGAATGGTACACAACAAGCAACTTTTTAGCTATGGCTGACAAATTTTAAGTTCCTTGCAGGATGTTAAAGTTGCAGCTCGAAGAAAGAATAGCTAAACCGCTCCTAACACGTCTCTGGAAGAAGTGGACAGGATAAACCTCTCAACAAACATGCAAACAGCAAACAACAGAAGGAAAGTATCAAGAATCAAACCTTCCTAGCAGCTTGAGTTCTTTCTGCTGTATCGACTGGCAGAAATTGAAGTCTTCTGCTGCCAGTTTAAGAAGATCCTTATTCCCAATGTTTGGACAACTAGTATTGCAACCAGAACCATAAAGCGGCAAACCACAGTGAGCAGAAGTAAAATTCTTTCAGAGGTACTTCAGATTCAGGGAGAAGGAAAGAGGTGTACCGATAGGAGGTCTTCAAGGTCCAAGTGTAATCTATATCACTGTAATGGTGAATGCTTCTCATATGGCATAAGCGATCCAAATCAACATGATAGGGAAATGTGAGAGCATCTTGCACCTGAAATGAGATGAAAGGTATCTTAGCAAAGAGTAGGATTCAAGAACATAGAATTTTATCTTTCTTTCTGGGTTTGCTCCAAAAAAGACAAATAGTAGCATTTATCTAAAAGGTACTGCTTCTATCTCTTAAGTTTAAGCATATTCCATAGTTACTCTGGAAGAGCTATGTTTTCCCTGAAATAGCAGGTTCTACTGATCTCTAATAATTCATCAAGCACTAACCCTGAGTACATCATACCTTTGTGCTGATACTCTCATCAATTTGGTCACGATAAATCGAGTCGTTGCAGAATTCCTGTTTAAGGAAATTCATGGTCCAAGAATTTAGTTCTTCCAGGATAGGTTCTTCTGGATAAATTATTTGTGAAGCTTTGTGCAATTCCAGTACAGCAGTCTTGTCCTTTAAGTATCCTTCTAGTGAATTGAAGAAACAATCTTCTGAGAATGGAGATAGACGATCTGTAGGTAATTTTAACACAGCAAGTCAGAAGTTGACAGTAGAAAAATAACATCACGTGATCACCATAACACCATTTTCATGCATTTGAAAGACATACCTGAAGAGACATCGTATCCATAGACACGCAACAATCTAAAAGCCATAGAACATGTGGTTGTATTCAGAAATATTTCTTCATCCCCTTGCAACCAGCATCTGTTTATGTGATAGGTGTATCATGGTTTCACTCATAAATTCCGTTAAAACACAATCCTAGAGCTAAGTAAATAATTGCTTACTGGTATGTCTGGTCCAGCAACATCTTTATTTCATTGGTGAAATGTCGAGCAACTCCCAGACTTTCAAGAGTGTCTATGACTGAAAGGCGGCTGCGTATGTCCAGTGGATGTATTGTTGGAGCTAACAAGGACATAGGCAGTAGTGGTTTTCAGTAGATGTTAAAAAAGAAGGTGGGGCAAGGATTCTAGAAGACTGTAGTTAAAAATGACAGACCAGCATTCTCAAATTTGTCTAAGATGGCAGACAGATAGCGAAGGCAATCAGGATCTCGAAGATGAGAAAAAGCAACTGCAGTAGTCGAAGGTGAGTTGAAGAGGGATCCATTCTGCCTCTGATATTTCATCACCATGTCCCAGTCTTGTGTGTGTTGGATACCTTCTGAAACATATGCCAAGTAGGCTCTCCTTCCCTCTGCATTTCTACTGAACCCACTAATGTAGAAGGAGAGAATAAAATGAGAGCATAAATAGGGAAGCAATGCATGCATATACAGTACAGAAGATGGGGGATTATACCTTGTAAGCTCCACATTTCTCTTAGTTAGCATAGCATCTACATCAGTTGACTTGAAAGGGAGGTTCAATCGTAAATCTTTTGCACAGTCAATCATGCCAGGGAATATTATGTCAAACCCAATAGGTACATGCTGCTTCTGATCCGTTAGGGAAGCTGAATTGCAGTCAAGAAACCGGAGTCCTACAACAACATCGCAGAAACATGTGTGCATAAATGTTCTAGAGTAGTTTTTAAAGTAAAATCTCGATTTGGACTAACCCATTGAGGAATGTAAGTTGTATATTATTTACCTTTAGTGACTTGTTGTTCACCAAGGCCCCAACGTTGGAGAGCGAGAATGCAAGCCAAGGTAGAGGAGAGAGCATCCTTGGTTAAGGATGGATCACGACGAGGGAGACCCCAAGAGCCATCACTCCGTTGGTTGTCCAGTATCCATCTAGCACATTGAGGGAAGAAAGGAGAGTCTTGGATGGATGAAGTAGGAGTTGGAACCATGGCCATCCAAGCAGTGTCGTATGCAGACACTGAGAGTTGAGCCTCATCAAACATCTTCTTTATCTGTTGTATTCTTCTCGAGTCATCGCAGCTCTGCAATCGGAAAACAGATGATGCTTAATTTGTAAGTAGTATGCCCATCATCACACAAAAAATAAGAGAGGAAGAGGGAAATGTAGCTTCTGGTGCAGTGATTAGGATAACAGAAAATGAAGAAGAGGGGAATGGAGGAATACCAAACTGGTGTTGCTAAATTCTGTGGTGAGCAGTGATCCAGATTCTCTGCATTTTGCTGCACAAGGAGAGCAGCCGAGGGAGAAGTTTGAAAGTTGGGTTTACTTGGTAATTTTTTTCCAAAGAAACTATCATCATTGATGTAAAGTGAAGAGAAGGAAGCTGAACCTGGGATAGCAGCAGGAACAAGAGGAGACACAGATTTAGAAGACATTGGAGGTTGACTACCTGCCATTGCCATGCAAACAAACATTTTTATTTTTTTTTTACAGTGAAGCAGGGTGGTTCTTTATCGTTGCTTCACTTTGCATGTATACATGCACGATGCTCCTTGCAAAATTGTAGCCAAAAGGGCTTCACTTATATAAGGCAAAGAGAGACCCTTGGGTGGTCGAACACGAAATTGCAACTACAAGAGAAAAAGTGAAATCTCATGAGTTAGTCTTCATTGAAAAGACACTTCCGCCTAATCTCGTACTGAAAATATCACCTTCAGAGAACGATGTGTCATGGCCAAAGGCATCACTGACTGCTCATTCATTATTGGTCAAAGTCAAGTATCGATGTCTAATCTGTCTCCCGCACCACAACTGGGGCACGTAATCCGCCATTAATTTGGAATTATTAAGGGGTTCATTGAACCTCAAAAATTGAAGTACTAATGAAACCAACAGAGTGAGATTAGAGTCATTCGAGAAATGATAAGACAGTGGGAGCATCAATTTTTCTTAGACATGCCTTGGAAAGAAGACAGAAGAAAAACGGAAAATTTCCCACTATACACATGTTTTTAAAAAAAAAATTCAAAATACACACGTTATGAAAATATTTCCCAATCTATGCATGTTTGGGCCTTTACCGCGTCAGACTAAGGCGGTGATTGGATCACCACGTTCAAGAAGAGCGGTTATTGCATCACCGCGTTAGAGGAAAACGGTGATTGCATCACCGCTGTAGAGGAGGGCGGTGATTGCATCAGCAGTGCATCACCGCTCTAGAGAAAGGCGGTGAAGGCCTGACCTTCGTCAAATCTTTAAAAAACGTAATTTTGTGCTCGGTTATCCGATCGTGGTGAAATTTTTTTTTATTCCGCATAATTTTTCGAGATCTTGCAAGCCGCAAACCGAAGGCGGTTTGGTCCCGCCTTCGTCCCGAAAAAATGTCGTTTGCTACCCCGAACGAGCCTTTTTTCGATTTCGTCAAACTTTGAACGACCATAACTTTGTGCTCCACAATCCGAAAATCATGAATTTTTTTTTGATTTTGCATAACTTTTTGAGGACTACAATTTTTATCATAGACATAATTTCGGAATGTACTTGGATTCCTAAAAAGGGAAGGTAAACTTATTCCCAAAATCCCGTATATCCAAAATAATTCATTTTTTGAAAATTCTCTCCTACTAAAAATTGTAGTCCTCAAAAAGTTATGCAAATTAAAAAAAAATTCATGATTTTTCGGATTGTGGAGCACAAAGTTATGGTCGTTCAAAGTTTGACGAAATCGAAAAAGGCTCGTTCGGGGTAGCAAACGACGTTTTTTTGGGACGAAGGCGGGACCAAACCGCCTTTGGCCGTTTGAGGCTTGCAAGATCTCGAAAAATTATGCGGAATCAAAAAAAAATTCACCACGATCGGATAACCGAGCACAAAGTTACGTTTTTTTACAGATTCGACGAAGGTCAGGCCTTCACCGCGGCCGTTGAATGCGGTGAAGCTATCACCGTTTTTGTCTACAGCGGTGATGCAATCACCGTTTTTCTCTAACGCGGTGATGCAATCACCGCTCTTCTTTAACGCGGTGAAGCAATCACCGCCTTAGTCTGACGCGGTGAAGGCCCAAACATGCGTAGATTGAGAATTTTTTCATAACATGTGTATTTTGAGATTTTTTTTTTAAAAACATGTGTACAGTGGGATTTTTTCCAAGAAAAACGGAGTCTCTTTAATTAATCACACCAACTGTTTGATCAAATTCCTCAACGAAGGGAACGTAGCAGAAACAACAATTTATGATGTGGGGTTCTCGAAGAACACTACACTACCACAGATTTACGTTCAAAGCTGGCAACTCGGGGACCTCCAAAGTCCAAACGGTATTGGCTGAAGAATAATGGAGATACGTACAGGAAGAACAGAGAGAAACGGTCACGCACCCTTTTACTGTAAGCAAGCTAAAGCATCGCTACTGCTGCGGAATTGCTGAAGATGAGAGAGAGAAACAAATACTCTATACATTTTGCTGAAGAAGGAGAGCAGGCGAGGCTTGAACTTGTAATAGCAGCAGGAACAAGAGGAAACAAAGTGGTAGAAGACATGGGATGGGAGGTTGACCCTCTGCCATTGCCAAGCAAACGAACTTTAAAAAAAAAATTACAGTGAAGCAGGGTGTTTCTTTGCTGTTGCTTCACTTTGCATGTATGCACTATCCCCCGCCCTCTGCGTTGCCACTAAAATTAACTTATTTCATTCGTAGTCACTTAAATTAGTTCAACAATTCAAGTTTGATCACTCTCCGTTAGTCTCCATTAACTTTAGTTGACGAGGTATTCAGCTTCAAGAGGTGAGTCGGGGCAATGTATTTCGAAGTTGTCCAAACATGGAATATAAGTATGTAACCGATTTTGCTTTCGTCACACACTTTGAACTAGTCGTACTTGACAATTTTGGGTTCGTTCTTCTCCTCTGCTTCCTCTGCTCCTCCCTTGAGACACCTGAGCTCTATCAACCTGGGATCAAACTCATCGACCTCAAATCTTCCATCATGGGCTGATGTAGGGAACGGCAGCGGCGGGACCTCCGGGGAAGGGAACTGGGTTCTCGGCGTCGGAGTGTCGCTGGGCCCGATCCGGTGTTGAGGAGATGATGAGATTGGCTGTAGGGATTTGGGCGGACGCATCCAGACAGGGGGGAAGTTCGGCTTTTGGGCGACGATGACGAGAAATGTTCAGTTTGCTTGGTGGTGGAGATTGTGTTGATCGTCACCATCGCCGTCGTCAGACTAGTAGTGGTAGTTGTCGCCATCTAGAAGTTAGCGGGAACTAGATTGATATATGGTACCGGGAGGACTAGATTTGGAACCAGATTTCTATCAATCAGTTTGAGTTACTACATGAAGAGATCTTCTTCATCCATGGAGTTGGATTCCGATCTGAGTCTCAAGGCGACGGAGCTGAGATTAGGGTTGCCTGATTACTGCGGCGGACGACGAGCTGCCCGAGGAATCACAGGTCAACAGCACTTTTTCGACCACCGTATTGACAATCGGCAGAATCAACAAGAGATCTTCGCCGGAAGCTCCGTCCTCCAACGAGTGCAGGTCGCAGAGCGATTCAAGTGCGTCCGTTGTCGAAGATTGTGCTCCTCCTCCAGTTCCAGCAGATCGGGATGTATGCAGTGGCGGATCCAGGAATTCTACTTAGGGATGTTCTCTATAAAAAATTAAATTAAATAATTATTAAAAACACAATAACAAATGAGTTGTAGCGTAATTGAAAATATATTAACTAATAGTGGCAGTGTCCCAAATTTAAATCACACAAACTACTACTTAAATATTATTTATATCAATACGCAAACTACTACGGGAGATTGGATAATCATTTTCCCAAATTTTAAAGGTGTCCCACTACCACTTAAACATTTTTTTTCTCATACGCAAATTACTATCGTAGGTTGAATAATCGTGTTTCCAAATTTTAGGGGTGTCCCGGGACACCCCTAACCATGCATGTATCCGCCACTGTCATGCGGGACACCCCTAACCATGCATGTATCCGCCACTGTCATGTATGTGAAGATGAGCAAGGGCGGAGCTCCGTTTTGCCGATCATGAGGTGGAGGACTACGGTAGAAATTTATTTTTAATTTTTAATGATTTTGAAAATGAGGTGGAAATGGTAAGAAATTAAAAAAATATTATTTTAATTGTTACGTCACACATTTAACGGTCAACTATCAGAGTTGACTTCCACATGAGTGAAAATTAACGAAGATTAACGGAGAGTGACCAACTTGAACTGTTAAAATAATTTTAGTGACCATGAATAGAATAAACTAATTTTAGTGGCAAACGTGAAACTTTTTAGTAATTCCAGTGACCAAACTTGTAATTTACCCGACCAAAAAGGCTTCAATTAGGTAAAATGCTAGGCTGATGATATTGGTAGAAAAATTCATGTTTAGTCACTAAAAATATTTATTCTATATGTGCTCACTAACTTTATACTCTCATTTCATCGATTGTCACTCTTCGGCTATTTCCTTTAACGGTGTTTATGTGAGAGTCTACTCTCATAGTTTAGCGTTAACAAAAATGGACAGAGAGTGCTCATTAATGAAACGAGAGTTCAAAGATTTTTTATCATTCAAAACTTAGTTTTTCCAATCTCTTTTTTTTTTCTTAATTGAGTCACCTCCTTCATTTTAATTTGGAATTTAAAATTTTTTGAATAAAATAATGCATTAATTATTATCTACACAATCCATTTTGCTATATTTTTAAACAAAAAAAAAAACATTCAAAACATGTTTTTTGGTGATCTTATCATTATCATATCATGATGATATGATAGCATAACTCATTCATTTTAACTTGAAATTAAAAAAAAATTGCATTGAAAGAATTCACTAATTATGATAATACATAATGGTATCTATTTTGCCATATTTTTTTAGCAAAGCAAAGATAGGTCATAATAAGACTGACAACACTATCATATCATTACCGTATCATGATATTATCACTATGAGAATATGATTATATCATGATATGATGACATCAAAAAATTTGGTCAATGACAGGACTTCATATGATCTTATCATTCTGATACTACCACTACGGTAAGACTTCATAATAATATCTCACAGCTGTCCAGTCATAATCTTACTACTATTGTAGACTGATAACATCATTATATCAGTATCATATCATGAAATTATCATTGTGATAACATCATCATATCACTGTCATATCATGATATTATTGCTATATGATAGAGGTAAGATGACCAACACAAATTTGTTCTAAAAGAACATCAACATAGGCATCATCTTGCAGAGCACATAAATTTTGATTTTTATGTGCAACTTATTTTGAATTCGAAATAAAACAAATGAGATATGGTCTCGTTGAAAATTTGTAGGAGATTTAAAAAGTACATTAACTTAGTGTATAGAGATTCACTTAATTGTCCCCAAAATCCATAATTTTCCTCCTTACTCTACCATCAGATATCTTCTTCCGAATAACAACCATCGCATTTGATTTTGCAACTCCAAATAAAAAATGGATTTTGTATGGAAACCTAACCCATTTTAGAGCAGTGCTAAAGTATTATCTTGCGAATTGTGATTGCATGTTGTGGTAAAAGCTGTTGAGATTAGAGTCATTGCGATTTGTGAGACAAATTATAGGAATTTTTTTTTTTTTTGAAAACAAACTTATAAGATTTTGAGACTTGGATAGATCCAATCATGTTTTGGAAAAAAGACAAAGAAAAGGGGTTGTCTCTTTCAATCATACCAATTGATTGGATCGAAAGCTTGCACAATTCCACTGATTATGTTCAAAGCTGGAAAATTGAGAACTTCCCATCCAAACACAACTCTCTGAAGAATATAATAGAGATAAAGGAAGAAAAAAGAGAGGAATGGTGACCGTAAGCAAGCAAAAGCCACCACTCTTCTGAATTGCGGAAGATGATCAAACCAGAGAGAGAGAGAGACTGTGTGTGTTGGCGCCTTTCACTCCTTAGCTTCACAGAATCAAACTTGGGGACGATTCTCTCCTTGCAGCTATAGCCATCAGAGTTTTGTCTCCTTGCAGTTATATAGCCATCAGAGTTTGCCAATTTCATTGACTAGAGCGAACAAAACTACAAAAGTAAACATAAGAAATGAGGGTTACTATTTGTTGTACGTGTCATTACTATTTGCCACCAGGGTATTAAATTAAAATGACTTTTTTGCCCCTATCAACACTCCTTCCATCACCCCTCACACTATCACCATACCACCATCGTCGGCAGACCACCACCGCCGGCCGACCACCAGCGCCGACCGGCCACCACCGTCGGTCGACCATCACCGTCATTGAACCACCATCGCCGGAGCCATCGAATGAGACCACCTCCGCCGCCGTTTGACCGCCGCGCCGCTGCCAAACCGCCGCGCCGCTGTCAGACCACTACACCTGCCGCCGCCAGACCACCACCTGCTGGCGCCACCGTCCGAAGCCGGCGGTCGGACCCGGGTCCGACCTCCGACGTCGGACCTGTCTGAAAGTCGAGATGGAGAAGGAGAGGAGGGAGAGAGTATTTCACGGGAAGCAAAGTCTGATGGAGATTTTTTTTTATATAATCGAAGGAGGTTAATTGGAAAGAAGTGATTATTAATATTATTTATTATTATATTAAATGATAATGGTTTAGGATTCTATAGTAAGTGAGATAGATGGGGGATTATTGGTAATATTATTATATCAATATCAGTATTATAATTTAATTAGGAAAGAGGTTTTATTATATCTGTAGTGCACCGACGAACCTTGAAGGTGAAGACCACCATAGTTTGATTACTAATCCTAATCTCACTAAACCCTAATTTGATCAAATCCATATTTGATTATATTATGTTAAATCATAATTAATATAACTAAAAAGGTAAATAATTATTAAATTATCCTCAGGTAGCAAACAAAAAAGGGGAACAAATTACAAAGCCCCACAGAATTACCTTATGTACGAGATAATTAGTAGGAGCTTATGGTATGAAATTAATTAAAAATCAATTTAATTGCGGGATCTCCAAGGATGGTGGTTACGAAAATCACGAAGGAAAAAACCCGGAATCCGATATATGTGGGTTAATTAGAGGAATTTTGGCATTTAATAATTATTTTAATATAATATTTAATTGGGAAGGCGACGATTATTTTAATATAATATTTAATTAGCGAAAGGAATTCTCAGTTGTTAATTAGGGAAACTGGTAGTGGAAATCAATCTTACCTTAAAAATCTCCCTTAAATTTTACCATAAAAATATTATATGGAACTATCTTGCAGGTGACTATCTTGCAGGATACTCAGAACTTGACTTTTCTCTTTTTAGTTGGGTTTTTTACTGTTTTGTTCTCTGTCGTCTCAATAGGGCTGCCCATCATGTGGCATAAAAGGCCCTCTCACCGGGAGTTCGACTATTGGTCGACTCCCGCGCTCTTTTTATTTTCTCTGTATGTCTGAATTTATAACAACTGACTTTGCGGGGAAAAAAAATTATATTTAATATTCCACCGCTAAAGTCTAAATCAAACAAAAATTTTACCAAAACTAGATCAACGAAAAAGTCAATCTTTCCTTAAAACTCTCCCTTTAATTTGCCTAATTATCATATTTTATAAATATTTTATTTTGACGGGTGATTTTATAAATATTTGAAACAATATAACTACTTAATTACTCAATAAATAATTAACAATTCAAAAATGATTTTTAAAAAAAAGTAACTGTCCGACGCCAGGTTTCGGACCCCATCCGACGCGGGGTTTCGGACGCCGTCCGATACCGGCGAGCGGACCGAGCATCTCCATCTGACGGTGGAGAACGACAATATCCGGGGGAGGAGGACGATCGATGACGTTGGGGAACAACCGCGCTCGTCGGCGGCTCAGAGTCGTCAACGTTGAGGGCCTTGAGGCTGTGAGGTGAAGGAGGGGAGGGTTTTGACCAGCGGCGGCCGAAGCTGGGGAGGGGCGGCCGGAGGTGGCAGTGGTCGATGGTCGTCGGCTTAACATGGAGGTTGAAGAAAAAGGGTAAGATGGTAAATATTATTATAACTACGGGCGGCAAATAGTAAACTTACGGGCGGCAAATAGCAGTTCATTAGGATGCCAAAAACAAGTCAAGTAAGATCCCCTACACAAAACAACAACAACCGAAAAAAAAAGAAAAAAAAATCAAACCCAGTGCTGTAAAGAATGGAAACCGTGTGTCATCAATCTTACCGGCTAGTGCACTTTGTTGTGGAATATGGATCCTATCAAATATCAATGGGCTTGTACCAGCCATAGTTTAGGGTTTACTATTGATTGAGAGGGTGTTGTGTAATTTGCATCTAACTTTAGTGACATTTTACTAAGTCTACAAGCTTTTGTATAGTTTTTCACTTCTTTTATTTCTTTTTTCATTTTGTGGACACATGTTTGTCTAATTTTTTTATTCATTATACTTTGAATAATCCATTTTTTATTCTTTTTATTTTATCTTTTTATTTTTCTATCCCAAAATCGGCGTCTTTGTTCGTATTTGAGTTTTTTCAACTGTTCAACTACAATTCAACCGATCACACGTATTCGGATTACGTGTATATCGGTAACGCTTATGTATCTTTTTATATATTAATTTGAGATTTTTCACTATTCAACTAAAAACCCATCAATCACGCATATTTGAATCACATGTATATTGGTGACGCGTTTCCCATTTATAGAGTTCTTATAAATTAACAATATTTGTGAGCTTTTCGGCTATTTAACTAAATATAGGTTGATCACGCGTATTTCAATCACGTGTGTTTCGACGGTCCATTTTCCAATTTTGAATCCTTATTGATAAGAACAAGAGAACCACACTAATTGATTTCAACTAGAAATTCGTATTTGATTTGGCTCCATTATTTATCTCTTTAGCGATTTGCTAGATTTGAGGACACCCGCAAGGTGGGACAACATAGTTGCTATAGTAGTACTTGAGCAAGACATTAATGATTTTCAAAATGTGTTGTTCTCCAGTAAGTACCTATTCATTGGCCAACAAGCCCACTTCTTATTGTTTGTTTCACGTCATTGCAAAATGTGTTTCATCGATTCTTATTTAGCTGCTTAGATGTTCATATTCATCAAATGAGAGCTAGACCTGCATTTTTTTGGGTTTGTGTTCTTTACAAGTTAGTTTATTATGTGTTACAATTACATTTAACATTTCAGATTACTCGCTTGACGCGAAGCGCAGCGAGTGGGCATATCTAGTTCAGTGATTGAAATACCGTACCGGAGGTCGTACCGAAAAAGTCAGCGATATGGTATTTTATGCTAAAATCGTGTAAATACCGCTACTAGTTTTGCTTCTGATAGGAGGTTTTTCTGGTCGAACCGCCGGTACGATATGGTTTATTAATCCTTGATCTAGTCACCTTTGAAACTGATTTGTAAAAAAAAAAAAAGATATCTTGCAGACGACTACGCTGCCTCTGGCCATGCGATTTCTCGGCCGGAAATCTCTTTTCCCGCATATGAGCCGCAACACCAATCACTATTCGGACGACAATGGCAAATTTGATGATCTCTCAACTAATAAACACTCCCCAACTTTGAAAGATCCAAATTTGTGACTACCTATAAATACTCTTACAATCTCATCTAGTTGGTTACCACTTTTTCCATCTATAAGTGGATCAATTATGTCACAAAGCAAAATTGCTTGGCGACCCGATTCCACTCCCATTAGAGTAGAGCTTCTTTCTTTTAAAACTGCACTCAGAAATCACCATTTTGGACGCGGGCGAATTGCATATCATTAAGGAGCAAGGTGGATGGGTTCATTAACGATAGATTTGGCTACATTGACGATATCCTCATTAGTGAATCCATCATCCTTCATGTAGAAAAGGTGAAGCACCTTTGCCATGTTCCAAAACAATTGCTTGCAGCATTTTGGCATTCCCTTCTCCTCCTTCTCCAACAACACCAACCTCAACAATTGCTTCCTCTCCTTCTCGATTGCTTCCCTCACCTCTTCCACGGCGTCATCCAAGGTCCGGCCGCCTTCAAGCAGCAACAATGACACTGCATTCACCGTCCCCTGCTCCGAATCCCTCTGCAGAAACCATAGTAACACATACAGTCTAAAACTCATGGCCAAACCCACAAAACTTGCTTTGAGTTATGAATAGAGATGTAGAGAGAACGTTTTTGTTACCGAGCATCCTCTCCAGTCATTGAGCAAGCGACCACAAGTGCTCATCCCTTCATACAGATTCTTATACTCTGCACTACTCACCATCTCCTCCGAGAGTTTTGGCCCTACTAAGTAAAGAGCTGGAAGAACAATCGGGCCTAATGCGAATGATACACGTGCGTTCTTCATGTATTCCTCCATTGTTGGCACACACTTGTTCTTTGACCACTCCGCTTCTTTCAACATTGACTTCACCAATTCTACCCACTGTCACAAATAGTCAACATTACCAAATGGTAGAAATAAAGATTATATATCCCTACCCATCTCGACTATTATACCCACATAATACCCTGTCTCTGGAAATTATGTTCATCCCATGATGAATCGGAAAATGGTAAGCAATCACCCCACATAAGAGATATATATGACAATGGGGAATCCTACTAGGTCACAGTGCAACCGAGAAAGTAAAGGAAATAATAGAGCTTTTTAACTCACAATGTCGTTTATATGACGGGTAACATCACGTCCTTGCCGTGCCAATGCCATGTCTCCGATCTCACGAATGGTGCCACGAATCGCTGTGAAAAGGATCTCAACTTGCTCAGAACAGAAATCAGTGCTTCCATCCACTTCCCAGCTGCAATTTATTTCAACAACGTTAAGTTGAAACTGCATACAGAGAAGAAGAATGATAAGCAGCAGTGAGAACAAAATAGTGGAAGGTAACGTACTTCTCAAGCAACTGAACAAGGTTTACTAATTCTTCCATGGAACCTCCAACATCGAAAAAGTCATCCACAACTGTTGTAAGCACGCCATTTTTGGCCCACGAGAAGCGAGCATCAGATAATTCAGGTGCATAGAGAGTTGCAGCAGCCGAGAAGTAGCAATAGCCTAACTTCTGCCTCGCAAATGATAGCTTGTCCAACTTATTTTCAATAATCCACCTGTATAAATGAAGGCAGAGTTCCTAAGAATGATAGAAGACAAGCAACAATTTAGCCATGGTTGACAAATTCAAGCTTCTTCCACGATATTAAAGTAACAGCTCTAAGAAAGAATAGCTAACAACCTCCTAACACGTCTCTATAAGAACTAGGCAGGATAACTAAAAATAAAGATTTAAAACTAGGATAACAAAATCATACATTGGAATAGGTATCATGTTTCTATGATAAACCTCTCAACAACCATGTAATAAACAAACAACAGAAGGAAAGTATCCAAGAATCGCACCTTCCTAGCTGCTTAAGTTCTTTCTTCTGTATCGACTGGCAGAGGTTGAAGTCATCGGCTGCCAGTTTAAGGACATCCTTGTTCCCAATGTTTGGACAACTAGTACCAAAAGGAGGCAAAGTACAGTGAGCAGAAGTAAAATTCTTTTAGAGGTACTTGAGATTGAGGAAAACGGAAAGAGGGATACCAATAGGTCTTCAAGGTCCAAGTGCTATCTATATCACTATAATGGTGAATACTTCTCCTATGGCCTAAGCGTTCCAAATCAACATGATAGGGATATGAGAGAGCATCATGCACCTGAAATGAAAGTTAGCTTAGAAAGAGATCGATCCAAGCACCGAAAATTGATTCCTTCTGCAGTGCTTCCTGAGTTTTTTCTTTTTCAAGCATATTCCATGGAAGAACTTTTTCATTCCAGCACTAACCCTGAGTAAATCATACCTTTGTGCTGATACTTTCACCAGGTTGGTCCACATAAATTGAGCCATTGCAGAATTCCTGTTTCAGGAATTTCATGGTCCAAGAACTTATTTCTTCCAGGATAGGTTCTTCCCGATAAATTATTTGAGAAGCTTTGTGTAACTCCAGTACGGCTGTCTTGTCCTTCAAGTATCCTTCTAATGAATTGAAGAAACAGTCTTCTGAGAATGGAGATAGCCGATCTGTAGGTAATATTATCACAGCTAGTTAGAAGTTCTGACAGTAACAAAATAACACCATGTGATGACCAGAACACCATTTTCATGAATCTGAGCAGCATTACCTGAAGAGACATCATATCCATAGACACGCAGCAATCTAAAAGCCATAGCACATGTGGTTGTATCAAGAAATATATCTTCATCCCCCTGCAACCAGCATCTGTTTATGTGATAGGTGTGTCATGAATTCACTCATAAATTCAGGTAAACTGCAATCCTAGAGCTTAGAAAACTCCAATGAGTTTGTTCTTAAAGGAAGCTTTCAGCTATGTCAAGTGCCATCTGAGAAGTCAAAAATTGCTTACTGGTATGTCTTGTCCAGCAACATCTTTATTTCATTGGTGAAGTGGCGAGCAACTCCTAGACTATCAAGAGTGTCGATGACTGAAAGGCGGCTGCGTATGTCCAATGGATATATTGCTGGAGCTAATAAGGACATAGGCGTAGTGGTTTGCAGTAGATGTTAGAAAACAAGGTGGGGCAAGGATTTTAGAGGACTGTAGTTAGAAAGGACAGACCTGCATTCTCGAATTTGTCTAAGACGGCATACAGATAGCGAAGGCAATCAGGATCTTGAATATGAGAAAAAGCAACTGCAGTAGTCGAAGGTGAATTGAACAGGGATCCATTCTGCCTCTGATATTTCATCACCATGTCCCAGTCTTGTGAGTGTTGGATACCTTCTGAAACATAGGCCAAGTAGGCTCTCCTTCCCTCTGCATTTCTACCGAACCCACTATTGTAGGAGAGAATGAAATGAGAGGATAAATAGGGAAGCAATCCATGCATACACAGTTAGCATAAAAAGCCGGGGGGATTATACCTTGTAAGCTCCACATTTCTCTTAGCTAGCATAGCGTCTACATCAGTTGACTTGAAAGGAAGGTTCAATCCCAAATCTTTTGCATAGTCAATCATGCCAGGGAATATTATGTCAAACCCAATAGGTACATGCTGCTTCTGATCCTTTAGAGAAGCAGAATTGAAGTCAAGAAACCGGATGCCTACAACAACAGGGCAGCAACAAGTGTGCATAAATATTCTAGAATTACAATCGATCTCTATTTGAACTAACTAGATGAGGAATGTAAGTTGTATACTATTACCTTTAGTGACTTGTTGTTCACCAAGGCCCCAACGTTGGAGAGCTAGAATGCAAGCCAAGGTAGAGGAGAGAGCATCCTTGATTAAGGATGGATCACGGCGAGGGAGTGGGAGACCCCAAGAGCCATCACTGAGCTGGTTGTCCAGTATCCATCTAGCGCATTGAGGGAAGAAAGGAGAGTCTTCCATGGATGAAGTAGGAGTTGGGACCATTGCCATCCAGGCGGTGTCGTATGCAGACACTGAAAGTTGAGCCTCATCAAACATCTTCTTTATCCGCTGTATCCTTCTCGAGTCATCGTAGCTCACGAACTGCAAAACAGATGATGCTTAATTTGTAAGTAGTATGTCTATCGACTATCATCACACAAAAGGTAAGAGATAGCTTGTGATGCAGTGATTAGGATGGGAAAATAACGCGATTAAGAACAGAAAATGAAGAAGAGGGAAATAGAGGAATACCAAGTTGGTGTTGCTGAACTCTGTGGTGAGCAGTGATCCAGATTCTCTACATGTTGCTGCACAAGGAGAGCAGCCGAGGGAGAAGTTTGAAGTTGAGTTAACTTAGCAAGTTTTATTCAAAGAAAGGAACATCATTGAGGTAAGTGAAGAGAAGGAAGCTGGACCTGGAATAGCAGCAGGAACAAGAGGAAACACAGAGTTTGAAGACATGGGAGGTTGACTCCCTGCCATTGAAAAGCAAACAAACATTTTTTTTTTTTTACAGTGAAGCAGGGTGGTTCTTTATTGTTGCTTCAGTTCGCATGTATGCACCATGCTCCCTGCAGAATTGTAACCACCACTAACTTGGCATTATTAAGGGATTCATTCAATCACAAAAACTGAAGTATTGATGAAATTTTCAGAGGGAGCTTAGCAGCAGTGGGAGAATCAGACTCGTAAGAAGACAAAAGAAAAAAAGGGGGTCTCTTTCCATCACACCAACCGTTCGATCAAATTCCACAATGAAGGGAACCTGCAGAAACAACTATTTCTGATGTGGGTTCTCCGAAGAAACACTACACTATCACAGATTACGTTCAAAGCTGGGAACTTGGGGGGCCTCCAAACAGAATTCTCTGTAAAAATATGGAGATACAAGTACAACAGAGAGAAATGGTCACGCACCCTTTTAACTGTAATCAAGCAAAATTCCTCGCTACTGCTGCTGAATTGCGGAAGATGATCAAAACACACAGAGAGGCAGAGAAACAGAGATTTTGTTTGGTGGGAGAGGGAGTGTTGGCGCAACAACTGCCTTTACTTTCGTCCGTTTCTCTCCCACCGCTCCACTTCCTTAAAAGCTTCGCCTCATCTACGGAATCAAGCTGGGGGGTGATACCCCTCGCCGTGCTTTACCTAGCCGACAAACTCCATTGTTTATCAGTGCATTCCCCCCACAGACTTTTTTGTTGTTGGGTTCCCTTTTGTATTGCGCCTTTGCTCCAGGCCAATGGTTGGCTGGCCGGCGGTTCACCCTCTCTTAACTATAATGAAAAGTAAACAGGAATGGAGATGATTGATAATCGACAAGTAAGTCCACTCCCGATCCCCGGCCCCCCAACCTGATAACACGTCACCGAACCCACTCTGTGCCGTTTGCTTGGTGACAGTGAAACCCAGACTGAAACTCCATTTTAATATTTTCTTGGTTCCACTTCCACCACCGTCTTCGGGGCCCAATACTTGAGCTTGAATCAGATTGGTCTATTCTTAGAATGATGGAAACACCTTTCCGTATCCAATATTTAAATAGTTGAAACTTGAAACTCATGATGAGAGTAGGGCGGGAAGCACTGCGGTGGGGTCTGGTCCAGATCAAACGAGAACATATAATTTCACATCGAGAACCTGTCGTATGGACTAGAGAATAAACCATATTTGTACGGTTTAGTTCGGTACGGTTGGATAGATCATAATGAGTGAAAAATGAACAAGTTGTTTACTCAATCAGATGAAAAATTTAATCAATAATCGAGAAATTTTTTTTTTTTGCCTTAAAACATTAATTCAGACATGCATTAATAATTTTGATACTTTAAATCTCAGTAAATAATAAAGATACAAAGTCAAAGCATCCCAACTTGCATCATAAAGACGTAAACATTAACAAGATCTCATATGAAGACACGATCGTCTCTACTCTTTGGTGAAATGTGGTTGTGAATGAAGGAGGGGACGAGATGCATAAAATTAGGGTTGAGACTTGGGTCTCGTAGGGAGAATTGGGAGAGTGGTCGAGTGGGATGCTTACACGTGTTGAGAAGTCAGCTGGGTCCATGATTTAGTCCGATAAACCGCGGTCTAGACCAAAGAAGACTAAGAAATCAAAACATCGTATAATAATATAGACCATGAACCAGATCAAATCACTTTGAACAATCTACAGTGCGGATCAAATTATACTGCTCGATTTCGTCCACTATTTTGCAACGGTATGGTCTATTTTCTAGTGGTAGTGATATATAGTATTGTTTTGTTTCATTCACTGATGATGGGTTTTAATATTCTAGTGGTAGTGATATAGTATTGTTTTGTTTCCCCCAATTTCTTCGTTTTTCAACTAAACTTCATTTTTATATGGGAACAGCAAAAGAACAAGAATATCCAACTAGAGAATCGCAATTCTTTGCCCAGTTCGATACGAAATTATTCCCAGAACAACATTCTTCCCAGGAGGATGTTTGATTGTAGGGTTCTTGGGTTGTGGATTGCAGACACGCCTGCCATGTGTCGCTGTACTTTGCTGTGCTGGGTTTCTTATGCTTTCTTTCTCTTACTAGGTACTGGGTCTGGGTGGGTCTTATTTTGCCGGATTCCCAATTTCGGTTAATTCATTTTATCCTGTGCGGGTAAAGTTCTTTTTACAATAGAAAAATAAAAAAATTAATAAAAAGGGTGTTTTGGGATGTTGTTCGTCGATGTGTGGAGGCGAGACTTCAAGAGGTTTTGATTCAAGGGGTTGCGAATATAGTGATTGACAAGGTGAATTGGGATATTCTTTTACATATGAAACATGGGTACACTTTATTGCTTCAACATCTTTGTTACTGTTTCATTTTTTGTCGTTTAGCATATAGGCTGCAATTGCTATTCCTCATAAACTGCTTGGTGAAAGAATTCCACAAAGAACGCCTTCTCCTTACCTTCCGACTCCCCCTCCCTGACAAAACCTTCTCCCACACTCTTCCCTCTCCAATCACATCTCTGCCCATTTTCTCACGCCTTATCCTTCACTTTCGTCGACCCCCAGTCTCTGCCAAAGCCTTCTCCCACACTCTTCCATCTCCAATCACATCTCTTCCAATTTTCTTCCAGCAAAAATTATCTTTCTATCTCTTTGCACCATTCAATCAGTCAACCTTTCATCCATATCCCAATGTTCTTAAACTTCCTCTCTCTTTCGACTCCAAATGAAGAGTCAGAAATCGGTGCAGCGGCGGGGAGGACCAGTTGCAACTGAGCTCCCTTTTATCTTTCACTACGAGCTTCAGATCAACGTCTTGCCGTCATCGGAAGAGGATCATTTGATCTCTCCGAGCTTCAAATCCACATGGGCTCCCTTTTATCTTTGTTTCCTGATTGTAGAATCATTGTCGCCGTATGCAGAGCCGGAGGATGTCAACGGCATCGACTGAAGGAAGAGGGGAAAGGCAGATTCCATTGGAAGTGGGAAGGAAAGGTGAGCAGGCGAATTTTGGGTTCAGACGTCGGTGTGTAGGTTTCAGGATGGAATGAAAGAACCGGCTGTGGATTTGTTCGGGTTAGTTATCCGATTTCTTATGCTTCTTCCTCCTTTTACTCTTCAATTTTCTTTCTTTTATTTAATCTACTAACCAAACATATTTCCTATGGGCAAGTTCGACAAGGCGATGTAGGCGCCTGTTCTGATTCCAGTTGTGGATAAGGAGTCAACGAAGAAGGTCAGTGTGGGGATCAGTCGATCAGGCAAGCTGGAGAATGACGAGTTGCTTCTCCTCTTTCTTTTTCTTCTTCCAACCTATGTGGTTTCCCTTTCTCTCAGTGAATTTTCATTTCTTTTCCTTGACAACAGTGACGATAATGATGACGAATGCGAGATTCAGAACGTAGACGAGGCCAAAGGTTGAGAAGACGAGGATGCGGAACAGGATAACCGCGACAAAATCTCCAACCCTAACTGCTGCAAAAGCTGTGTCAGTTGCGCCCCCTTCTCCTGTGTCTTGGTTGGTGCTCCTCTCATAAGGGAATCCACTATCATCCCATTTTTTTTTTGGCAGGATTCTTAAGATTTTTGGAAGCCTAGGAAAATTGCACTCGATGCCTACTTACCTATATATATTTGTTGAGTTTTCCTACAGTATGCTCTCTATGGCATTTGTATTGGTAAAAGTACCATCTCCACATTATCAGTGGTGTGTCTCAAATTCCTCAGTTGCTGAATAAATCCAATGCAGGATCCTGCTCATGCTTCGAGTTTGAGAATGTATTTGTGCCCCAGAAGTATGATACTGGGGTTGAATCTATGTTACCAAACACCTGTTTTTCTATTAAAATGCCAACTACTTTATTCTTAAAACAAACTGGCTTTGTGCAGGTAGCCAAAGGGTTTTGCTTTTGTGAAGTTCATACGCAAAAGGGAGATGTGTGATTTGAGCGTTCTAAAACGGCTCAGTCAGAGTTCATGACAGTTGGAAAGAAGGCTGATGCAGGGCATGGAGTGTGGATTTCATGCTGTTTTTATGTAGGATCTGTGATCATTTCCTTGGGGCTTCAAAGATTGCTCAGGCTGAAATGACTCATACTCTTCAATTTTTGTTTCTGTAGTTGATAGGATGCAGTGATTTCTTTGTATGATTCATGTACGTCGACTGGCTTTAGCTGTATTGAGTTATCTGTTGCTCTTATTTTATGCCGAAACTCTGAAATACACAGCTAATTTGATTACTTGCCCATCAAACTGCCAGCTAAATTAATTGAAGTTACTTGGTGCAAATCAAGATGACTTTCTCCCTCCTGCTATTTTTCTTTTGTGTTTCTGATTGTAACTTTAGTTTAACCAATGGAATATTGCAATCTTGATTGTTAAGCCAGATTAAAACTTTGTTGCGGAGAATAAATCATTGAAATTGTGGTGCTATTTTATATAATGTTCTCTATTCAAGATCAAAGCAACAGGTATGGGAACATGGTGGGAGTGGAGTAGTCTTAAACTTGAGTGTATACTTAACCACTTTAGAGTTTAGAACCAGCTAACCTAAGCTAGCTACTTCAGCTAATCCTTGATGTGTCTCTCACTTTTTGGGTTCCATGGCGACTTCCATGGAGATATGGACTCATGACTCAGATACATATATGGGTTGTTCAAGCAACAAATCACCAAGGAGGGCCAACCGGAGCTGCTGAAGATTGGCTCGAGGTTTGTCCACTCGAATAGAATAGACAGTTAAAACTTTGCCACTGCCATGAATTCACTCTTTAAACCTGCTATCTTTTTCCTATCTTGGTGTTGGTGGTTTTCCTTTGCACTAGACTAGATAGTATTTGGTTTTAATATTTATCCTTCGTTTCTAAGTTATATATACAAGCACTGAGTATTGTTAAAGTTTCAATCTCCGTAAGCATTATGTTGAAGTCATATGAGTTGGTAAAATAATGGAAGGGAGTGTTTTTGTCCATTTTTGTAGTTTTATTTTATTATTCCCATAGTACTTCTAAAATATATTAAATACGACTAACCATTGATTAACTACTCTCTGCGGCGTAGCAGCAGGTGCTGATTCTAGTAGGTATAATATGCGAATATAGTGATTGACAAGGTGAATTGGGATATAGGTATAATATGCCCTTTACTATGACGATTTATCAAACATGCCCTCAATTATTTTTTACATCAAACATGCCTTTGTATTTTGAAAAAATTATCAAACATGCCCTTCTGTTAAAATTTTCATCCAAAAACCGTTAACCAAGGCCGAACTTTGGTTTGGGTGACACAAATGTCTAAAATATCCCTAATAATTTCAATTTAGAATTTTTTTGGTTCTTTTGTATAGCCAAATAATTCAAATAATTTCATTTTAAAGAGACTCAGAGAAATAAAACGAGTGACAAAACTGACATTTTTGCCCACATTTGCAGATGTCGGGTAGTCTAAATCATGGTTCAACCATGATTGACGATTTTTTCAATGGAATGTTTAACAGAAGGGCATATTTGATAATTTTTTCAAAGTACAAGGGCATGTTTTATGTAAAAAATAGTAGAGGGGCATGTTTGATAAAACATCATAATAGAGGGGCATATTATACCTATAACCGAGGTGAATTTGATTGTTAGAAAGATTGTATAGGAGATTGTAGAAAGATTTTCTTGCTTGGCTCCTTTCAGTCTCGGAGTAACTTTTGAGCAAGTGATTTTTTTGTCAAAACAAAATACCAAATAAGGCAATATTTCTTCCTTTCTCCATTTGATTAATTATATTAATTAAGAATATTATTTCTATGCTGCTAATAAAATTGTTGATTACCTACACTTTGGTTAATGAAATTAATTAAGAAAATTATTTTCTATGAGTGTAGTGTGAAGTGTTCAGGATGGAGTTGGGCAAGACGAGACGAGATGAGCCAATAGAGGTATCCATGCTCTCTCTATTTTAGCTGTTACCGCTAGTCGGATTTTATCCACCCAACACGAATCGAATTGAATAAGGAAATTCCATCATAATAGATTTGAATTGTCATCTCTAATCCAGTGTGTTTTCCCCTGATAAGGGCTAGCACATATTCATATCATGTTGCCATAAGGTCATAAACCATTTTTTTTTTACGGGTAACCTGTGAGATGTATTGAATTAAGTAGAGCCGGTATAAGGTCATAAACCATTAGATGCAATTGATAGCACATCGTTGTGGTCGAACATTAACCCTATATTTTCTCGATAATACATGCATCTCGCCTTTCTTTTGGTCGAAAATGAATACGGGTATCTTACTTGGGAAACGTTTCTTTTCAATTTTATTTTCATACCATATCATACATAGCCTAAATACAGGAACCCAACTGAACGGCAGAAAAGATCAAAATTAAGGAAAAGCCCACGGCCCAACATCGTCATGAATAATACACACCTTGGCGCCATCGGCCCATCACTTCTAACAGACTGTTTTGCCTTTGGCGGACTTTTGCTTGTCAGTTATACTCCTCCGGCCCGCGTTCATATTTCTCTGTTTCTTCTTTTTTGCATAGTTGCATTTGTTCCGACCCCACGACTGCTTCATCTCCACCGCGTAATTCCGCTTCTATTCTTCACAAAACCTTGCCGCCCCTCTCTGATATCTGCCCTCCTCACTCTGCAATCCCATCCCCTCGAATTCTCCTAGATGGGTCGGGATAAAACAGATGAAAAATTCGACCCAGTGTGGGAATTTTTGTTAAATCGCTACCAGGAGGCGGCATCATCGGAAATCCAGGCCATGCAATTGAAAGCCACGATCGAGTTGACCCGTTACTCTGACCATGCGCCGGAGCATGTTCTGGCTCGGGCGATACCAACTTTGGCCGGACTTCTTCACAGTAACAACAGCTCGACCTATTCAGTGAAGGAAGCCGCCGTGTATTGCTTAAAGCGCATTGCTTTTCGAGGTGAGGGTTCCTTGGCTGTGGAGATTGGCAATTCTGGTGCTATCCCTTGTCTGTTGAGGTTGTTGCCTCTGTCAAATGATAAGTTGCAAAGGGTTCTGATTAAGTGTCTTTGGTGCCTCGTTAATTCTGCGGATGAGAATCGTGTTACTGTGGCTAGAAATGGTGGTCTGGAGATCATTTTGGATATGTTGAATTCTTGTGTGGAAGATAATTGCGGCAAGAAGAGGGTCTATCTGCTAGAGATTTTTAGTGCATTGGCATTGTTGAAAGAGGTGAGAAAGAGGCTTTCTGAGTTGAATGGCCTTAGGTTCCTCATTGAATCGGCTAAATGGGGTAGGATGAAATCCAGGGATAGAGCTTGTCAGGCCATTGGATTGCTTGGTCGGTCGTGGCGTGCTCGGTGTATGCTTTTCGATCTAGGAGCAATTCCTGTAGTCATTGAGTTGTTTAGGGATGGGAATGGTAAAACCAAGGTTACTGCTGGCAATTCACTTGGCATCATATCATCACATGTGAATTTTGTTAGGAAGGCAGCTGAGGCTGGGGCTATACCACTATATGCTGACCTGCTTCAGGGACCTGACCCTATTGGTAAAGAGATTGCAGAGGATGCGTTCTGCATATTAGCCATTGCCGAGGAGAATGCAGTCGCCATTGCTGATCAGTTGGTCAGGATCTTAAGAGAAGGTGATGATGAATCGAAGGTTGCTGCCTCTAATGTCTTCTGTAATCTCGGCACCTATGAACCCTCCGTTTCTATTGTTAGAAACTCTGGTGCAATTTCTATTCTCGTTGAGCTTTTAAGACATGGGAATTTGGATGTAAAGGGGAGTGCCTCTGGGGCGATCTCTCAGTTGAGCTATGATCGGGCCAATCGAGAAGCACTGCTCGAGGCTGGTGCGGTTCCAATTCTCATTGGGTTGTTGGGAGATCATTCGGAGGACATGGACGTGAGAACTAACGTTGCAGAGGCACTGGTAAACTTTTCTCATGATATGGAGCAATGTGACTTGGTAGCTGAGGTGGTTAATGGTCCTTCGTTCGAGTTTATGCATACTAGAGTTGGTAGACTCCGATCCTCGGATGATCAGACTGTTAGCTCGTTGAGGCATCTTAGTGTTGAGCAGCTTAGTCATGACCCTGAACTTGTGTAGTTGGATACTGTAGACTGTAGAGTTTGTTGTATCTTTCTCCCTTTCTGAATTGTGCAATGTTGTATTTTAGGTACAGAAGTATATGTTTACTGTGATAGAGAACTGTGGAAAATCCTTTTCACAGTGATGGTGCGTTTCAAGCATCACAGAGTTGGTGAATATCTGGAAAGTACCATAAAAGGAATAGTCAATAATATTCTGTTGCCAATTCAAGTTGAGCAAGATTCAAATGTTGGAGGTCATTAGTCAATCTCAAATACTTTTGGTTGCAGATTTCCATTCTTGTAAGAGAATTGTCCTGTATGTTCTCAACTGTTCCATGACTAAGCTGCTCAACACTAAGATGCCCTTTCACAGGCATAACATAGTCAACTGTTCCGGGACTGGTTGGCTGCATGTTCTCAACTGTTCCATGACTTGACTGTGAAGTGTTGACACTTGACAGATAGAATTTTTTTTTTTAATAATATTGACAGATAGAAAGAAGGCTTTTAGTCGCCCTTTCACAGGCATAACATAGTCAGCTGCAGAGAATCATTGCCGCCATTGCCTTCCCTTGGAGATGGATGGGGTTGTCCTGAGACTGGGAATCGTTTCCCCTTGATCAGAATGCTGTTAGGGTATTATTCAACCACTCCCACCCCAAAAAAAAAAAAAAAAAAAAAAACCCTGGTACTTCTAGAGGGGAGGGAAATTTTGGAGAAACATCTGAACTCATGGATAGGGAACTGCACTAGAAGTCACGAAGAAGAAAACATAACTTCTCAGCGACAAAGGGTGTGAGAAAGATGGGTCCTTTCCTTTGCTTGTTTGGTGTCAATTACCAATCATACTGTTACATTACTTGCCCTGAGATATGTAGACAATAATCTAAACAAACAACTAATGTCCATATATCTTCAACTAATCCTAAAGCTGCTGTTGTTGGTAGTGTGGTGAGTGGACTGGTGAGTGTTCATTCACAATTATGAGAATATTGTAGAGTACTGGTAAGAAGTTTCCTTTTAGTTTTTGTGCATGGAGTTTATGAGAAACCCGCTTCTAGGGTCTCTCGGGACTGATCTTCGGCACCCACGATTACTCGTAACGAATAGGGATTTAGGAATTCAGATAAGAAATTAGGGATTTAGATGAGAAAGAATAGAATAGATAAAGAATCGGCTAAGGCCTTGGATTGGTTGAGAAGAGAAATTAGGAGTTGAGAGGAAAACTAGGGTTTATGAGATTCTTCTTAATATTCTTCTTGATTGATTATGACGTAAACCCAAAGTACATATTTATAGGGAAATACTGGAAAACCCTAATAATAATCCTAATCCGACTAAATCTCTACTAACCATAATTATTATTATCCTACCTAATATAATAATAGAAACTCCAATTGGGCGGGTATCTGACATTCCACCCCTCTTGAAATCAACCTTGCCCTCAAGGTTGCAGTCGCATTTTGCCTTCTTAACCCTCCGCTTTCTCCGCTTCCAATTGCGCTCAACTCCAAGAATGAACTCTTCTCGCGTCAGTCCAACTTTCCTCAACTCTCCTCCACCCACGAGACATATGCCACGTCCTCCATAGCTCTATAATTCTTCCTCCTCTCTTTCGAAGTCCACGAAATAAGAGTCGGAGAACTGTTCTTCCTTGAGCACTTTCTCATCACGAACCTCGTTGAAATCTTCATTGCACTCCTCCACTGACTTGGTGGTGAAAACCAACCCATTTGGGCTCCATCGTCCTCCAAGTGGGTTTGAATTAAACCTTCTTGGAAGCCAACATTCTAACTCAATAAGCCCACTTACTTCTACCTTCCTCTCTTGTCCCTGCAAAATAAATCCAAGTAGAAAGCCCATTGATAACCCAAATTTCTGATGATGACTCGGCCCATGTCTATTTGGAGAACTCAGCCCATTTTGCATTTCAAAGCCCACTCCATGTCCAATAACTTCCTTCAGACCACATTTTCGTGGCCCAACTCCATATAATATAATCATTGTTATGATGCCCTTGTATGACCCAATAATTGGTCTGTGCGAATCCCACTTAACTCCAAGCTGCTCCTCCCAGTCCATCTTGAGCCCAGCTACTCCTTCCTCTCCTACAGGCTCGCGGTCCAAGCTTTGATGGTCTTCACCCACTACATGGCCCAGCAATAATGGCTTGGCAGCATTGTCAACCAAAATGATGCGGCCCATCAGGCCGGCCTGCTGTTGTGCGGTGTGGGCCGAGTGAGGGTTTGCAGGGAGTGCACCGCCCTCCTTCATCTTGTTTGTCGTCCGCCACGTCCTCATCGGCGATGACTTCTTTAACTCCCCAGACGACGAGCAGCCACGCACACGAAACAGAGGCCAACTCGCTTTTGTCTTCATCTCCGGCTCCTCTTCCACGTCGGACGCGTCCATCAATTGCACGCCCAGCTCGATCGTGCTGGTCAGCGCTGTTGAGGGAACCGCCGAGGGTTGCTGCAATCCCAACGTGATTCCCGTCCCCGGCGAGACTTCCCCGTCACCTTCCCCCTTTTTCACA